>RXID01022592.1:0-23242 GCA_005019695.1 Trichopus zeylanicus subsp. travancoricus
CCACTATTACAACTATAACTACTACTACTCCTACTACTACTTCTTCTATAACTACCACTGCTACTACTACTACTACTACTACTACTAGCACTACTACTACTACAACTAATCCTTTGCAAACTGCTATTCCTACAACTCCAACTACTGCTTCTACTACGGCAACTACTTCTATAACTACCACTTCTACCACAACTATTACTACTACTATTAGTACCGCTACAACTACTAAGCCTACCACACCTATTACTACTACTGCTGCTGCTGCTGCTCTTACTGCTCTTCCTACTCATACACCTACTGTGACAATAACTACTACTACTGTTACTACTACTACTACTACTACTACTATTACGACTAATAGTACTACTGCTGGTAATACTGCAACTACTACTACTTCCACTACTACAACTACATGTATGATTCGTCCTACTCCTACAACAACTCCTACAAAAACTACTACTATTGCTGCTATTCCTACCACAACTACTAGTAGTACTACTTTAGCGATTACTTGTACTTCTGCTACTACTGATCAACTAGACTACTACAACAATTACAACTACTGCTATTATTGTTGCCTCTCATACTACTTCTACTACTACTGCCACAACTAGTACTACTGTGGCAATTACTACTACTGCTACTGTCATTGCCTCTCGTACTGCAGCTACTACTGCTACTACAACTACTCCTACTACTACTACTTCTACTACTAATACTACTACTACTGCTGCTACTACCATTACTACTACTACTGCTACTACTACTACTACTATTATGATAGTACTACTCCTAATACTTCTCCTCCATACGCTCATACTACTTCTACTACTAGCTTGCTACTCCAACTATTACTACTACTGCTATTACTCCTACAACTCGTACTACTCTGACTACTACTACTATTACTATTGCAACTGCTACTACTACTACTACTCATGCTTCTACTACTCTTACTACCACTACTACTATTGCAACAACAACAACTACTACTACTACTATTATTACTACTGCAGCTACTACTGCTGCAATTACTACTGCAACTACTACTACTACTACTACTACTACTACTACTACAACTAATACTACCCCAACCACTACTCCTATTGCAACTCCAACTCCTACCAGTACTCCAACTGATGCAACTCCTACTACAACTATAACTACTACAGCTCCTACTATGACTGCTGCTACTACTACACCTACTGCTACTACAACTGCTACTACTGCTACTATTATTATTGTTACTTCTAATACTACTACTACTCCTGTTAC
Organism: Trichopus zeylanicus subsp. travancoricus; assembly: GCA_005019695.1. Classification (NCBI taxonomy): domain Eukaryota; kingdom Viridiplantae; phylum Streptophyta; class Magnoliopsida; order Dioscoreales; family Dioscoreaceae; genus Trichopus; species Trichopus zeylanicus. The sequence continues at coordinate 1,276 of RXID01022592.1, forward strand.
TACTGCTGCTGCTGCTACTACTACAGCTACTCTTGCGTTTGCTAAAGTTGCTATAACGACTAGTACTAGAACAACTTCTACTACTCCTACACCCACTCCTACTACTACAACAACAACAACTACTACTAGTACCACTACTACTACTCTCGCTACTCCAACTACTATGACTCCAACTCCTACTCCCACTCCCACTATTGCTACTACGACTCCTACTACCACTAATACTACTACAACAACAACAACTACTACTACTACTACTCCTCGTACTTCTACTCTTGCTACTCCTACTCCTACTCCTACTATAGCTAGTACTACTATTACTACTAATGCAACTATTACTACTGTTATAACTATAACTATTACAACTACTACTTCTATTACTACTGCAACAAGTACTACAACTACTATTAAAACTACGAATATAACTACTGCTGCTATTGCCTCCTACTGCTACTATTACAATAACAACAACAACAACAACAACAACAACTACTACTACTACTACTACTACTACTGCTACAACTACTACTACAACCTCTACTACTACCACTACTACTACTACAACTACTGCTACTAATAATAATAATAATAACAATAATAATAACAACAAAAACAATAATAATAATAATAGTACTTCTATTAATACTATTATTACTACTACTACTACTACTACTACTACTACTATGACCACTGCTACCACAACTACTACGACTACTATGACCACCACCACTACTACTTCTACTACTACTATGACCTCTACTACCGCTTCTACCACTTCCACAGCTACTACAACTTCAATGATCACTAATAATTCTACTACTACCACTACTGCTATTACAATTACTACTACTGCTACTACTACTACACAACTACTACAGCTACTTCTGCAAGTACCACTATTACTCCTACAACTACAATTATTACCACTAACAATGCTACTATTGCTACACCAAATAATACTACTACTACTCCAACTGCTGCTACTACTACTACTACTACTACTATTATTCCTACTACGTCTACTTCAACTCTTCGAGCACTACTACTACTCCTACTACTATTACTACTATCGCAACTAGTAGTGCTACAACTTCTACTACTACTACTACTATTACTACTACTACTACTAAGATTACTACTAGTACTACTACTATGACTTCTACTAGTAGTAGTAGTACTACTACTACTACTACTACTACTACTACTACTATTACTACTACCTCTACTACTACTATTATTACAATAACTATTACTACTACTACTGCTACTGCTACTGCTAGTACTACCACTACTGCCACTACTACTCGTACAACAACTACTACTACAATAACTATTACTACTGCAGTTGCTGCTACTACACAACCTCTTCATCCTCCTCCTCCTCCTCCCCCTCCTACTACTACCACTACCTCTGCTACTACTATTACAACTAATACTACCACTACTTCTGCTACTGCTTCTACTACTACAACTACTACAGCTCCTACTAGGGCAGTAGCCACTACATCTATTGCTACTACTTCTACTACCACTACTACTTTTAATATTATTATTGTTACATCTAATACTACAACTACTCCAATTACTACTAATACTACCACTGCCACTACCTCGACTACTACTACTACGACTACTCATTTGTTGAAGTTGCTACAATGACTACTACTAGTACTATCACAACTCCAACTACTACGGCTCCTACAACTACTCTTACTCCTATGCCTACTCCTACTATAGCTACTACTACTACTACTAATACTGCTACTACTCCTACAACAACAACAACAACAACAACTACTACTACTACTACTACTCCTACTCCTGCCCCTACTACTACGATTGCTACTCCTACTCCTACCCTTAATACTACGACTTCATCTACTACTACTTCTACTACTATGACTACTACTTCTACTACTAATACAACAACTGCTACTACTACTACTACTACTTCTATCACGACTACAATGGCTAGTTCTACTACTATTATTACTAATTCAGTTACTACTACAACTAGTACTACTACTATAATTACAACTACTACTACAACTAATACTACTATTAATACTACTACTACTTTTGCTGCTGCTACTATTAATACTATTACCACTACTACTACAGCTGCAACTACTATTACTAGTATAGCCTCTACTACTACTTCCACCATTACTACTACTAATACTCGTACTCATACTACTACTACTACTATTGCTGCTACTACTGCTACTTCTGCTACATTTAACACTATTATTTCTATGACTCCTACTACTACTACAACTACTAATCCTACTACTACTATTGCTACAGTTACTACTACAGCAACAGCTGCTACTACTGCTACTGCTCCTACTATTGCTACTTCTACAACTACTAATCAAGTATTGTTGCCACTATGGTTGCTACTACTATGACCACCGCTTTTACTACTACTACTACTTCTACTACTACTTCTACTACTACTTCTTCTACTACTGCTTCTTCTTCTGCTGCTGCTGCTATTGATACTGCTGATACTATAACTTCTACTACAACTTTTCCTACTACAACTAGAGCTACCACTACTATTACTAGTGTCACCACTATAACTACTACTTTTAGCACTGCGGCCACAAACTACTACTACTACTACTACAACAACAACCACAACAACAACCACAACAACTACTATTACTTTAACTAGCACTACTACTCGTACTTCTACTACTACTACTACCATTGCTGCTGCTACTACCACTACTCCTACTATTACTACTACTGCTACTATAACTACTAAGGCTTCTACTACAACTATTACTTATACTAGTACAACAACTACGACTACCGCTACCAGTTCTACTTCTACTACTACAACTACTAGTTCTACTACTACTACTATTGTGACTTCTGTTACTACTCATACAATTACAACTACTACTGGTACTACTGCTACTACTACTACTGCTACTACTAGTACTTCTAGAACTACTACTACTACTACTACTACTACTACTACTGCAACTACTACTACCACTATTACAACTATTACTACTTCTATTACCATTCTTACTACAACTACTACTACTGCACCTACTGCTACTACTTATTACAACTACTACTACTGCACCTACCTCCTACTACTTCTGCAACTACTACCTTAACTACTACTGGTACTACTTCTACTACTACTAATACTACTACTACAACTACTACTTCTGTAATTGCTACTATTGCTACTACTATTGCTAGTACTGCTGCTATTGTCGCTACCACTACTACTACTGTTACTAGTACTGTAACTGCTACTGCTACTACTACAACTTCTACTACAACTTCCAATACCATGACAACTGCTGCTACTACTACAATAACTACTACTAGTATTACTACTGCTGCTGCTGCTATTATCACTCCTCCTCCTCCTCCTACTACTGCTGTAACTTTTACTGCTAGTATTACTATCACTACTGCAACTACTTATACTACACCTACAACTACTACAGCTACGACTACTACAATCACTACAACTATTAACTCAACTATGGTTGCTACTGCTACTGCACTACTACTACTACTACTACTACAACTGCCTCTGAGATTACTACTTTTGCTACTTCTACTGCCACCAATACTACTGTTGCTACTACTACTCCTACTACTTCTGCTACAACTACTTTTATTACTACTACTACTAGTACTACTTCTACTAGTTTCACGACTATTACAACAACAACTACTACTGTTGCTACTATTATTAATGCTACTATTGCTACTACTACTACTACCACCACCACCACCACCACTACTTCTACTACTACTACAAGTACTATCACTACTTCTGCAACTACTACTATAACCACCATAGCTACTATTAACACTACTAATACTACTACAAGAATGATTATTACTAACACTACTTCTACTACTAATACTACTGCTACCACTATTGCTACTACTACTGGTACTACTACTACTATTACTGCGACTACTACTGCTACTACTACAACGACTACTGCAATAATAGTTACTACTATTACTACTACCACTACTACTATTACTACTATTATCGCTATTACTACAATTTCTACTATGCCTACTTTGACTATTGCAATTGGTACTTCTCCTAGTACCTCACATACTCATATTCGTAGCGCTACTACTACTACTACTACTACCACTACTACTACACTAACTCACACTACTACTCCTACTCCAACTCCTACTACTACTACTATGACTACTACAACAACTACTACTATTTCTACTACTACTACTACTACTATTACTTGTATAATTACTACCACTGCTATTACTACAGCTACTACATCTACTACTGCTACTGCTACTACTACAACTATTACATCTTTTACTAGTATAATTACTATGACTACTATTACCACTGCAACTATTACTACTCCTATTACTACTACTACTACTTCTACTCCTACTCGAGATCCAGCGCCTAAAACTCCTACTCTGACTCATATGTCTGCTACTGCTGCTCTGACTCCTACAGTACTACTACTACCACTACCACTACTACTACTATGGCTGTAGCTACTACAACTATTATTGCTACTGTTGCTTCTACTATAGCTATTACAACTACTACTAATGATGCTACTACTACTGCTACTGCTGCTACTTCTATTACAACTTCTATTGCAACAACTACTAATAATGCTACTACTACTACTACTAATACTACTACTCCTACTCCTACTTTTGCCACTACTACTATAACTATTCCTACTACAACTTCTATAACAACTTCCACTACTACTACACTAACTCCAAGTCCTATTAATACTTCTAATCCAACTACTACTACTAATAATCCTATAACTACTACACCTACTGCTACTAATCCTACTCTTACTCCTACTCGTATTGCTCCTCCTCCTCCTCCAACTACTACAACTGCTGCTGCTGCTACAACTACTACTGCTGCTAATGCCACTGCTACACCTAATACTGCTGCTGCTGCTACTACTACCATTCCTACTAAAAACTACAAAATTCTCCTACAATTACTACTTCTACTTCTGCAGCTACACCTACTGCAACTGCTAGTACCGCTGCTACTCCTCCTCCTCCTCCTCCTACTACTACTACTACTCCTACTACTACTACTACTAGTACAACAACAACAACAATAACAACTACTACTACTACTGCTACTGCTACTACTACTACTACTACGACTACTACTACTACTACCACCACCATTCCTATTACCTACAACAACTTCCACCTCCAACTAATACTTCTATTGCTATTGCTATAGTTACTACCAATGCTACTACCGCTGCTACTCCTACTACTACAACTATTACTACTACTACTACTACCGTTCCTACTACAATTTCCACTCCTACTACAACTACTACAATTAAAACTATTACCACTACAACAATTGCTACTACTACTTCTGCTACCCATACTACCATAGCTACTACAACTACTACTACTCTTGCTACTACCATTGCGACTACTACTACTACGACTCCTACTACTACTACTACAAGAACTACTACTACTCCTATGACTATTTCTACTCCTAATACTCCTACTACTACTTCTACTACTACCAATATTGCTACTACTACTCCTAATACTACTACAATTACTACTACTACTACCACCACCACCACCACCACTACTACTTCAATTACTAGTAATTCTACTACTATAATCACAACTTCAATAACTATTGCTACTGTTGCCACTATTACCACTACGACTACTACTATTACTACTGCTACTACTTCCACTACTACAACTCCACTACTAGTAATACACCTACTATTACTGCTAATATTGTTGCTGTTGTTGCTACTAATACTTTTACTACTACAACAACTGCTACTGCTACTACAACTACAACTACAACTACAACAACAACAACTACCACTCCTCCTACTACTACTACATTAACTACTACTACTACTACAACAACAACAACAACTACTACTCCTACTACAACTACTACTACTACAATAACTCCTAGTTCTGCTGCTACTACTACTTCTCCAATTACTAGTACTACTTCTACTACTACTACCATGACTATAACTACTACTACTCCTTTTGCTGCTGCTGCTGCTACTATTGCTACTACTGCCGCTTTTGTTGTTGTTGCTACTACTACTACTATTCCTACTTCTACTACCACTACTAGTAATATTGCTACTACTATAGCTACTGCTGCGACTATTACTGCTTCCTTACTACTATATTTACTATTGCTAGTACTAGTACTACTCCTTCAACTAATACTATTACTACTACTACTACTATGGCTACTACTTCTACTATAAATCCTATTGCTACTTAGCTACTACAATAATAACTACTGCTACTATATTGTAACTAATGTTGCTATAAGTTTTATTGCTACTGCTGCTATTGCTAGCTCTATTGCTACTCATACTACTATTACTACCACTACTACTATTAATACTACTACTACTACTGTTATTATTGCTGCTACTACTGTAGAAGTAGAAGTAGTAGCAGTAGTTGTAGTAGTACTATTTGTAGTAGTAGTTGTTATTATTGTGGTATTAGTAGTAGTAGAAATAGTAGTAGTTATAGCAGTAGGAGTTGATGTTCTAGTTGTACTCAAAGTAGCAGTAGTTGTTGTTGTCATAGAAGGAGTAGGAGTTGGTGTAGGCATACTAGTAGTAGTAGTAGTAGTGTAGTAACAGTAGCAATAGTAGTAGTAGTAGTAGAGGTAGTAGTAGAAGTAGTACTTGTAGTAGAAGCAGAAGTAGTAGTTGTAGTAGTAGTAGTAGTAGAAGTAGTAGTAGTAGTAGTAGTAGTTATAGTTGTTGTTGTTGCAATAGCAGCAGCAATAGTAGTAGTAGTGGTAGAAGTAGTAGTAGCAGCAGTAGTTATAGTAGTAGTAGAAGTAGTAGCTATAGTAGTAGTAGTAGTAGGAGTAGTAGAAGTAGCCATCAGAGTAGTCATAGTAGTAGAAGTCGTAGCAGGAGTAGTAGTAGTAGTAGTTGTTGAAGTAGTAGTAGTGACCATAGTAGTAGTAGTAGAAGTAGCAAGAGTAGTAGTGGTAGTAGTAGGAGAAGTTTTAGTAGATGTAATTGTAGCAGTAGAAGTATTATTTCTAGTAATAATAGTAGTTGTAGGAGAAGTAGTGGTAGTAGTAGTAGTAGTTGCAGAAGAAGTGAAGTACTAGTAACAGTAGTAATAGTAGAGGTAGCAGTAGACGTTTTGTTGTAGTAGCAGAAGTAGTTGTTATAGTAGTTGTAGTAGTATTAGTAGTAGTAGTAGTAGTAGTAGTGGTAGTAGTAATAGCAGTAGTAGTAGTTATGGTAGTAGTATGAGGAGTAGTAGTTGTAGTAATGGTTGTTGCTATAGCATCAATAGCAGTAGTAGTACTTGTGGTAGAAGTGGTAGTAGTAGTAGTAGTAGTTGTAGTAGAGGTAGTAGCTATAGTAGCAGTAGAAGTAGTAGCAGCAGTAGTAGCAGCAGATGCTGTTGTTGTATTAGTAGTAGTAGTAGGAGGAGGAGTAGTAGTAGTAGGAGGGGAAGTTTTAGTAGCTGTAGTAATAGCGATGGTAGTAGTAGTTGTAGTAGTAAAAGTAGTCGTAGGAGTAATAAGAGTTGTTGTAGTAGTAGTAGTAGTAGAAACTGTAAAAGCCATTGCTATAGTAGTAGTTGTAGTAGTAGTAATATTTGTAGTAGTATTAGTAGATGTTGTTGTAGTACTAGTAGTAGTAGTAGTAGCTGTAGTACTAGTAGTAGTAGCAGCAGTAGTACTAGTTGCAGTACTAGCAGCAGCAACTGCAGCATTAGCAGTAGTTGTTGTAGTAGCAATTGTATTAGAAGTAATAATAGTGGTAGTAGCAGCTGCAGCAGCAGCAATAGTAGTTGTGGTAGCCACAACAATAGTAGGGGTAATAGTAACAGCAGCAATAGTAGCAGTAGTGGTAGTAGCAGCAGCAACGGCCACAGTAGTAGCTGTCAGAGTAGCTGTAGCAGTAGTAGCAAAAGTAGAAGTTCTTATAGTAGTAGTAGCAGTAGTAGCAGCAGTAGGAGTAGCAGTGTTAGCAGTAGTAGTAGTAGTAGTAGTATTAGCAGTAGTAGTTGTAGTAGTAGTAGTAGTATTAGTAGTAGTAGTAGTAGTAGCAGAAAGAGGAGTCATAGTAGTAGTTGTAGTATTAGCAACAGTGGCAACAATAGTATTTGCAGTAGTTGTTGTACCAGTAGTAGTGGCAGTAGCAGCAGTAGTAGTTATCGTAGAAATACTATTAGTAGTAGAAGCAACAGTAGTGGTAGTAGAAGTAGTAGTAGTATCAGTAGTTGTAGTAGTAGGATAAGTTGTAAGAGTGGTAGTAGTAGAAGTAGAAGCAGCAATAATACTACTACAAGTAGTAATAGTAGTGGTGGTGGTAGTAGTAGTAGTAGAAGCAGCAACAGCAGTAATAGTAGTAGTATTAGTGGTAGTAGTAGTTGTAGTATCAGCTGCATTAGTGGTAGAAGTAGCAGTAGTAGTAGAAGTAGTATTTGCAACATTAGTGGTAGAAGTAGTAGTAGTAGGAGCTGCATTAGCGGCAGAAGTAGCAGTAGTAGTAGCAACAGTAGTAGCAGTAGTTGTAGTAGTAGCAGTAGTAGTTGAAGCAGTGGTAGTGGTAGCAGTTGTAGTAGTAGTAGTAGCAGTAGTTGCTGTAGTAGTAGTAGCTATACTAGTAGGAGTAGTAGCAGGAGCAGTAGTAGTGGTAGTAGTATGGGTAGTAGTAGCAGTAGCAACAGCAGTAGCAGTAGTAGTAGTAGTCATAGTAGTAGTTGTCTAAGTAGTAGTGATAGTGGTAACAGCAGTTGTAGTCGTAGTAGTACTCGTTATAGTAGTAGTAGGAGTTGTAGAAGTAGTAGCAGTAGTTGTTGTTGTTGAAATTGTAGCAATAGCAGTATCAATAGTAGTAGTTGTAGCAGCCACAATAGCAGCAGTAGTAGTTGCAGCAGCAGTAGTAGCAGTAGTTGTAGTAGTAGTAGATGTAGTAGCAGTTGTAGCAGCAGTAGTAGTGGTAGTAGTATTAGTAGTATTAGTAGTAGCAGCAGCAGCTGTAGTAGTAGTAGGAGTAGCAACAGTAGTAGAAGTAATGCCCGTTGTATCAGTAGCAGCAGTTGTCGAAGTTGTAATGGTAGCATTAGCAGCAGTAGAAGTTGTAGTAGCAATAGAGACAGTAGTACTACTAGTAGTAGAAATTGTATTAATATCAGTTGAAGTAGTAGCAATAGTAGAAGTTATTATCGTAGCTGAAGTATTAGTAGAAATAGTAGTAAGAGCAACAATAGTTGTAACGATAGTAGAAGTATTTTCGACAATAGCAGTAGTAGCAGTAGTTGTAGTAGTTACAATAGTAGTGGTAGTAGTAATCATAATAGTTGTAGTAGCAGGATTAGTAGTAGTTGTAGTAGCAGGATTAGTATTAGTAGTAGTCATAGTAGTACTAGTAGCTATAGAAGTAGTAGTGGTAGTAGTAGTAGTATTAGTCATAGTATTAGCATTAGTAGTAGTATTGGTATCAGTAGTACTAGTAATGGCAATAGTAGTAGAAGTAGTAGGAGTAGTAGAAGTAGTAGCAGTAGTAGCAGTAGTTGCTGTAGTGGCAGTAGTAATTGTCCTAGTAGTAGTAGTAGTTATTGTTATAGTAGCAGTAGTAGTAGTATTAGTAGGAGTAGAAGTACAAGTAGCAGCGATAGCAGTAGCAGAAGTACTATTAGTAGAAGAAGTTGTTGCAATACTTATTGTAATATGAGTAATAGTAGTAGTAGCAGTAGTGGTATTAGTTGTAATAGGTATAGTAATATGAGCACTAATAGTAGTAGTAGTAGTAGTAGCAGTAGTAGTTGTAGTATTAGTAGCAGTAGTAGTTGCACTAGTAGTAGTAGTCGTAGTTTGGTATTAGTAGTAGTAGCAGTAGCAGTTATAGTTGTAGCAGTAGTACTAGTGGTAGTCATGGAAGAAGTTGACGTTGTTCTCGCAGTAGTACTCATCGTAATAGTAGTAGTGGTCAATGTAGTAGTAGTTGTTATAGTAGTTGTATTTGCAACAACAGTAGTGGTAGCCATAGCAGTAGTAGTATCAGTAGTAGGTGTAGTGGTAGCAGTAGTAGAAATAGTAGTAGTGGTCGTTGTAGTAGTAGTAGTAGTAGTAGTAGAAGTTGCAATAGAAACAACAGTAGTATTAGCAGTAGCAGGAGTAGTAGTGGTGGTGGTAGAAATAGTAGTAGTAGCAAAAGTAGTAGCAGTAGTAGTTGCAGTAGTAATAGTAGTAGTAGTAGTAGAAATAGTATTAGTTGTAGCAGTAGTAGCCGAAGTACTAGTTGTATTAGTAGTAGGAGTAGTAGTAGTAGTAGGATAGGTAGTAGAAGTAATAGTAGTAGAGGAAGCAGCAACAATAGCAGTAGTAGCAGTTGTGGTAGTAGTAATAGTAGCAGTAGAAGTAGCAGCGGTAGCAATAGTAGTAGTATTAGTAGTAGTAGTAGTAGTAGTAATATTAATAGCATTAGTGGTAGAAGTAGTAGTAGTATCAGTAGTAGTAGTAATAGTAGTAGTAGCAGTAGCAGTAGTAGCAGTAGTAGTAGTGATAGCAGTGGTAGTAGTACTTATCATACCAGCAGCAACAACAACATTAGTTGTTGTACTATTAGTAGTTGTAGTAGCAGCAGGAGTAGTAGTACCGATTGTAGTAGCAGTAGTAGTAGTAGTTGCAGTTGTAATGGCAAAAATATTAATAGCAATAGCAGCAATTGCAGCAGAAGCAGTTGTAGTTGTAGTAGTAATTGTAGTAGTAGTTGTAGGAGCAGTTCTAACAGTAGTAAAATAAATATTTGTAGTAGTAGTAGTAGTAGCAGCAGTATTAGTCGTGCTTGTAGTAGTAGTAATAGTAGCAGAAGTAATTGTAGTAGTAGTACTAGTTGTAGTAGTACTAGCCTCAGTAGTAGTAGTAGTAGCAGCATTAGTAATAGTAGTAGTGATAGTAGTTGTAGCAGCAGTAGTAGAAGTAGTACTACTTGTAGGACTAGTAGTAGTAGCCTCAGTAGTTGTAGCAATAGTAGTAGTAGTACAGGTAGTAGTAATAGTAGAAGTAGTAGCAACAGCCATAGAAATAGTTGTAGTAGCAACAACAGAAGTAGTAGTAGAGTAGTAGTGGCAACAGTAATATTTATTGTGCTAGTAGTAGTAATAGTAGTAGTAGTCATAGTAGTAGTCGTAGCAACAATATTAGTAGTTGATGTTGTAGTCGTAGTAGTAATAGTAGTAGTAGTAGCAGTAGTAGTAGTAGAAGTAATAGTAGTAGTAGTAGAAGTAGTAGTAGTAGCAATAGCAGCAGTAGTAGTGGGAGCAGTTGTAGTAGTATTAGTAGTAGTAGTAGCCATTGTAGCAGCTGTAGCAGCTGTAGAAGTAGTAATAGCAGTACAGCAGTAGTAGCAGCAGTAGTAATAATAGTTTTAGCAGTACTTGTGGTATTATTAATAGTAATAGTTGTATTAGTTGTAGGAGTAGTAGTAGCGATATAAGTAGTAGTTGCACTTATAGTAGCAGTAGTTGCGGTAGTAGCAGTAGTAGCAGGGGTAGTAGTAGTGGTAATCATAGTAGTAGTTGTCATAGTAGTAGTTGTAGCTGTAGTAGTAGTAGTTGTTGTTGTTGTAGTAGTTGTTGTTATAGTAGTAGGAGTAGTAGAAGTTTCGGTATCAGTAGTAGTAGTAGTAGTAGTAGTAGTAGGAGTAGTAGTAGTAGGAGTAGTAGTAGTAGGAGTAGTAGCAGTAGCAGTAGGGGTAGTAGAAGTAATAGTGGTGGTATTAGTAGTAGTAGAAGAAGTAGTAGTGGCAGTAGTAGTAGTAGTAGCTATGAAAGTAGTTGCAGTAGTAGTAGTAGTAGTAGTAGTAGTCATAGTAATAGTAGTAGTAGTAACAGTAATATTAGTCGTAGCGGTAGTAGAAGTAGTAGAGTAGTAGGAGGAGTAGGAGTAGTCGCAATATTAGCAGTTGTGGTAGGAGAATTTGTAGTAATTGTAGTAGTAGTAGTAATAGTCATAGTAGTAGGAGTAGTAGTAATAGCAGTAGGAGTTGTGGCAGTAGTAGTAGGAGTAGTAGTAGTTCAAGTAGAAGCAGTAGTAGTGGTAGCATTAAAAGTAATTATAGTAGTAGTAGCAGTAGTAGTAATCAGTGGAGTAGTAGTAGCAGTAGTACAAGTAGAAGCAATAATAGTATTGGTAGTAGTAATAGTAGTAGTAGGAGTTGGAGTAGAAGTAATAGTAGAAGTAGTACTTGTTGTTGTAGCGGTAGTAGGACTAGTAGTTGTAGAACTAGTTATAGTAGTAGTAGCAGTAGCAGTTGTAGTAGTAGTAGTTGCAGTACTAGTAGTAGGACTAGTAATTGTTGTAGTAGTAATATTAGCAATTATAGTAGTAGTAGGAGCAGTAGTAGCTGTATAAGTTGGAGTAGGAGTAGTAGAAGCATTAGTAGTAGTAGAAGTAGAGTAGTATAGTAGGAGTAGGAGTAGGAGTAGTAGCAGTATTAGTTGTTGTGGTAGGAGAATTTGTAGTAATTGTAGTAGTAGTAGTAATTGTCATAGTATTAGTAGTAGGAGTAGTTATAGTAGCAGTAGGAGTTGTGGTAGTAGTCGCAGGAGTAGGAGTGGTATTAGTAGTAGTAATAGTAGTAGTTGTAGTAGTAGTAGTTGAAGCAGGAGTAGTAGTAGTTGTACTGGTAGTAGTAGTCGCAGTAGTATTAGTAGTGGTAATAGTAGTAGTTGTAAGACTAGTAGTTATTCTAGTAGTAGTACTTGTAGTATTATTGTAGTAGTAGCAGTAGCAGTAGTTATAGTAGTCATAGTAGTAGTAGCAGGAGCAGCAATAGTAGTAGTAGTAGTCGTAGTAGTAGTAGTCGTATTAGTAGTAGTAGTAGTAGTGGTAGTAGTAGTAGTACTAGTCACAAAAGTAGTAATAATAGTAGTAGTAGTCATTGTAATTGGAGTTGTAGTTATTGGTGCAGGGGTAGTAGTGGTAGTAATAAAAGTTGGAGTAGGAGTTGTAATAGCAGTTCTAGTAGTAGTGGTAAGAATAGAAGTAATAGTAGTAGGACTAGGAGTAGGAATAGTTGTAGTAGTAGTATTAGTAGTATTATTAGCAGTAATAGGAGTAGTTGTAGTTACAGTTGTACTAGTAGCAACAACAGTAGCAGTAATTTTTGTATTAGTAGTGGTAGTAGTGGTTGTAATAGGAGTAGCAATAGTAGTAGCAGTACTAGTAGCGGAAGGCGTTACAGTAGCAGTAGCAGACGGCGTTACAGCAGTAATAGCTGGAGCTATAGTAGTAGTAACAATACTAGGAGGTGTAGTAGTTGTTGTAGTAGTTGTAGTAGCAGTAGCAGTAGGAGTGATAATTGTAGTTGTAATAGTAGTAGTTGTTGTTGTTGTAATTGTAGTATTAGTAGTAGTAGTAGTAGTTCTTGCTATAGCAATAGTAGTAGTACAAGTTGAAGTAGTAGAAGTAGTAGCAGTAGTAGTAATATTAGTACTAGTAGTTGTAATAGCAGTAGTGCGAGTTGGTGCGAGAGTAGTAGTAGTAGTAGGAGTAGTAGTAGTTGTAGGAGTAGTAGTAGCAGCAGTAGTAGGAGTAGCAGAACTAGTAGTAGTCGTACCAGTAGTAGTAGTTGTAGTAATGGTAATCGTTGTAGTAGAAATAGTAATAGTAGTGGTCGTTGTACTAGGAGTAGCAACAGCTGTAGTCGTAGTAGTAGTAGTTGTTGTAGTAATGGTAGTTGTTGTAGTAGAAATAGTAATAGTAGTAGTAGTTGTAGTCGGAGTAGCAGCAGCTGCAGTCGTAGAAGTAGTTGTAGTTGTAGTAGTATTAGTAGTAGTAGTAGTAGTAGAAGTAGTAAAGTAGTAGTTGTAATAGTAGCCGCGACAGTAGTAGTAGAAGTTGTAGTAGTAGCAGGTGTGGCAGCAGCAGCAGTAGTAGCAGTAGTAGTATTCGTAGTAGTTGTAGCAGCAATAGCAATTGTAGTATTAGCAATAGCAAAAGCTGCAATAGTATTAGTAGCTGTAGTAGTAAAAGCAGTAGTAGTGGTAGTAAGAATAAGAAAAGTAGTACTAAGACCAGTAGTAGAAGTAGTCATATTAGCTTCAGTAGTAGGAGCAGTAGCAGAAGTAGCAGCAATAGCACCAGCAAAAGTAGTAGCAGAAGTTCTAGTAGTAGCATCAGCAACAACAGGATTAGGAGTGTCTGTAGTAGGTGCAGGAGTAGTAGTAGTAGTAGGAAGAGCAAGAATAGGTGTAGAAGTAGTAATAATAGTAGCAGCAGTTGTGGAAGTGATAGTAGTAGCAGTAATAGGAGTATGAGTAGTGAAGTAGTAGTAGTATGAGTAGGAGTAGTAGTAGTCATAGTTGTAGCAGTTGGAGTAGGATTAATAGTAGTAATTCTGCTGCCACTACTACTTCTACGGCTGCTACTACTACTAATGCTGCTACTTCTATCACAACAACAACAACAACTGCTGCTACTACTACTACTACTCCTACAAGTACTCTGATTGCTACTATTACTACTACTACTACTACGGCTGTTGCTGCACCCGCTGCTACTACTAGTACACTACAACTACGACTACAACTACAAGTACAGCCACTACTCGAATAACTACTACAATTACTACTAATGCTACTACTACTATTATTGCTATTACTACCACTCCTCCTCCTACTACTACTACTACTCTTGCTACTATTACTACTGCCACCACTACAACTTCTACAACTATTATTGCTACTACTACTCCTCCTCCTACTACAACAACTCCTCCAACTGCTAATACTACTACTACTACTACTACAACTACTCCTATTGCTACTACTACTACGACTCCTACTGCTTATACTACTGCTACTACTACTACTATTACTACAACTACTACTCCTACTACTACTACTACAACAACTACTACTCCTGCTACTACTACTACTACTGTTACAACAACAATAACAATAACAACAATACTACTACTACTGTTACAACAACAACAACAACAACAACAACAATACTATTACTGCTGCTACTACTAGTTAAACTCCTACTCCTTCTGCTACTCCTAATACTACATTTACTGCTACAACTACTAACACAACTACTACTGCTCCTACTACTACTTCTACCAATACGAATACTACTATTCTTGAAACTACTGCTGCTGCTGCTACAACTACTACTACTATTGCTACTGATACTACTACTACTACTACTCCTATTACTACAACTACTACTACTGCCACTCCTACTATTACTGCTACTACTCCGACTACTACAACTACTTCCACTCTTACTACGACTAGTGCTAGTACTTTTCTTGCTTCTCATACTACTAGTTCTACTTCTATTAATAGTACTCCTAGTACTACTACTACAACTACAACTGCTCGTAATACTACTTCTACTCCTACACCTTCTCCTCCTACTACTACTTCTACTAGTACTACTACTACTAATGCTGCTGCTGCTACTTCTACCACATCCACTTCTACTACAACTAAAATTATTGCTAATAGTACATAAACCACTACTACTACTACTACTATTACAACTACTACTCCTACTATTGCTACTACAACAACTACTACTAATACTACTACTACTACTAGTACAACAACTTGTACTGCCACTATTGCTACTATTGCAACTACTACTACTGCTGCTACTGCAACTACTGCTACTACTACTACCACTACTACTACTGCTACTACTGCTGCTACCTCTACTATTGCTACTGCTACTACAACTACCACTGCTACTGCTACTACTGCCACTACTACTACGGCTACTACTACTACTACTACTACAAATTCTACTACTCGTGTTGCTACCACTACTACTATTACTATTACTACTCCTACAACAATTGCTGCTACTACTACTACTACCACTACTATTGCTATTGCTATTAGTGCTCCTGCTACTACTACTACTACTACTACTAATACTGCCACTACTCCAACTACTACTACTTCTACTACTACCATACCCACTTCTACTACTCGTAATACTACAACAACTACTTTTACTACCTCTACTACTATTACGAATACTATTACTACTAATACAACTACTCTTACTCCAACTACTGCTATAACTACTCCTACTCCTATTACTACAACTACAACTGCTACGTCTACTACTCCAACTACTACTACTCCTACTATTCCTAGTCCTAATACAAATAATAATATCCCTACGACTACTACTACTACTAGTAGTACTACTACCACTACTACTACAACTATCGACTATTATTAATACGACTTCTACAACTAATACTACTGCTACTACTACTCCTACGAATACTATTGCTACTACAACTACTACTACAACAACAACTACTTCTACTACGACAACTACGGCTATTAGTACTAGTACTACTGCTGCTATCACTACTATTTCTACAATTACTACTACTGCTACTACTACTACTAGTACTGCTACTACTACTACTCCAACTACTACTTCTACAATTACTACTACTACGACTATTACTACTACTACCACTACTACTACTACTACTACGAGTACCACTTCTTCTATACTTCAACTACCGCTACAACTGCTACTATTACTATGAGTAATACTCCTACTACTATTACTACTACTACTTCTACTACAACTAGTATTACTACTACTACTACTACTACTACTACTACTACTACCACCACTACAACAACAACAACAACTACTACTACTATGACTACTATTACAGTACTACGACACCGACTACTCCTGCTGCTACTATTAGTACTACTACTACTACCCCAGAAACTACAACAATTACTACTACTACTATGATGACTTCTACTACCACTACAGCTACTCCTATTACAACTGCTACAACTACTATTACTACTCCGACTACTACTACTACTCGTACTACTACTCCTACTATTCCTTCTCCTACACATATAACTACTACTACTCCCACTACTATAAGTACTACTACAACTACTACTACTATGACTGCTACCGCTGCTACTACTACTTTTAAGACTACTACTTCTGCTACTAGAAGTACTAATGCCACTAGTACTACTATCGCGGCTACAGCTAGTACTGCTAATACAATTGCTGCTACTACTACTACTACTATCGCTACTACAACTACTGCTGTTGCTGCTACTGCTGCTATTGTGATAATTATTTCTGCTACAACTACTACTACTCCTCCTATTGCTACAACAATTACTGCTGCTACTACTACTGCTGCCTCTGCTAGTATTACTACCACTACAACTACTACTGTTGCTACTGTTGTTACTAATACAACTACTAAGACCACTATTGTTACTTCTATAGCAACTGCCACTACTGCTACTACTAAAACTACACAACTAGTACTACTTCTCCAACTACTTCTCCTCCACCTCCTACTACTACAACAACTACTACTGCTACTATTTCTGTGACTACTTCTACTACTACCACTATCGCTACTGCTACTACCCTTACAACTGCTACTACTACTACTCTTATTACTGCTACTACTATTACCACTTCAACAACTACTGCTTCTACTACTACTACTTCTACTTCTAGTACTACTACTACTATTGCAACTAGTACTACTACCACTACTATAACAATTATTACTACAACTATTGCTATTATTCCTACTATTGCTTCTACTACAACTAATAATATTACTACTACTAATACTACTACTACTACTACTACTACTACTACTTCTACTGATACTACTTCTTCTTCTACTTCTACTGCTACTGCTACTACTACTATGACCACTACTACTTCTACAACAAAAAGAAGGACAACAACAGCTACTACGACAAGTACTACTGCTACTACTACGACAACAACAACAACTACTACTACTATCAGTACTACTACTGCATCTACTGCTACTACTACTTCTGCAACCACTACTACTCTTACTGCTACTACTACTGCTACTACTTCTACTACTATTGCTGCTTCTACAACTACTACTACTTTTACTGCTACTAGTACTGCTACTAGTACTTCCACAACTACCACTACCACTACTACTACTGCTAGTGCTATTACTACTACTTCTACTACAACTACTGCTACAACTATTGCTACTCCAACCAATACTTCCATACTTACCACTACTATGACTTTTACAACTACTACTAGTACTACCACTACTATAGTACTACTACTACTATGAGTAATACTCCTATTACTACTTCAACCACTACTTCTACTACTACAAAAATTACTATGACTGCTTCTACTACTACTACTAGTACAATTACTATTACTACTACTACAACTAGTACTACAACTAATAATCCTGCTGCTACTATTACTACTACTACAACAACAACAACAACAACTACTATTACTACTACTCCTACTACTACTATGACGTCCACTACTGCTACTGCTACACCTACTACAATTACTGCTCCTACTAATACTACTACAAGGACGACTACTACAACTAATATTCATTCTTCCACAACTGCTACAAGTAGTACCACCACCAGTACTACTACAGCTATTGCTTCTACGATAACAATAACAACTACTACTATTGCAACTACTACTTTTGCTGCTACTATTATTGCTACTACTATTGCCACAATTGCTGCTTCTATAACAAATACTACTAGTTTAACAAATACTACTACTACAACCACCACTACTACTACTGCTACAACTACAAACTCTTATTACTGCTACTCTTACTACTGCTCCAACTGCCACCACTACTACTACTACTATTATTCCTTCAACTACTACTGCTACTACTGCAGCTATAATAGCTATTGTTGTTGCAATTAGAGCTTCTGCTACTACTTTTGCTACTACTACTAATACTATTGCTGCTGCTGCTACTACTACTACTTGCATTACTACTGTTACTACTACTACTATTACTACAACAACTACTACTGCTGCTACAGATACTATTGCTACTACCACAACTATTCTTACAATTGCTACTACTACTACTACTTCGGTTAGTACAATTGCTATTACTCCTACTGATACTACTTCTGCAACCACTAGCATTATTATTAATACTACTGCTTCTACTACTACTAATACTTCTATAGCCACAACTACGGCTAATACTACTACTACTGCTGCTACAACAACAACAACAACAACAACAACAACAACAACAACTACTACTACTATTACTACTACTACTGCTACTACTACTACTACTAATAATAATAATAATAATAGTAATAATAATAATATTGCCGCTGTTGCTCCAACTACTACTACTACCACTGCTACTACTCTTGCTACTACGACTATTATGATTATGACTACTACTGCTTCTACTCGCACTACTACAACAACAACTACTACTACTACCACTACAACTGCCACTACAACTACTACTACTTCTACTACTACTATACTACTAGTACACTACTACTACAACTACTACTATTGCTACAACTACTACGCCTATTACTACTACTATTGCTATTACTTCTACTACTGCCGTTGCTGCTACTGCTGCTACTACTACTACTACCTCTACTACTACTACTCCAACTTGTACTACACTACTACTACTAATGCCACTACTACTACTTCTACTTATGCTAATATTACTACTTCAACTATGACTACTACTACTACTGCAACTACTACAGCTACTACTCCTACAACTACAATAACTACTACCACCACTACTACTACTCTTATTGTTGCAACTACTACTCCTACGACTACTACAACCACTACTACTGCTACTGCTACGACTTCTACTAATACTACTATTGCTACTACTACTATAGCTTCTGCTGCAACTATTACTAGTACTACACTACTGCTACAACTACTACCACTGGCGCTGCTACTACTCTAACAACTACAATTATTACTACAATAAATACTACGACAACAACTATTATTACTCGTTTTGCTACTTCTACTACAACTCCTACAACTATCACTTCTGCTACGAGTACTACCACTCCTACTTCTATAACTAATACTACAACTACTATTAATACTACTAACTCGACCACTACTATTCCTGCAACTACTACAACTACCACTCCTAGTACTCCTTGCACAACAACTACTACAACTACCACTCCTATCACTACTGGTACTACAGCTACTACTACTACTCCAACTCCTCCTGCTACTCCTAGTACTACCACTTCTACAACTACAACAACTACTACAATGACTACTACTGCAACTATTACTTAAACTACTAATGCTCCTACTATTACTGAAACTACTGCTATAGCTATTGCTGCTACTACTACTGTTGCTATTGTCATTGCTAGTACAACTCCGATTCCCATAACTATTATTGCCTCTACTGCTCCTCCTACTTATACTACTCTTAACACTCCTACGACTTCTACTACTATTACTACAACTACTACACTCCTATTGCTGCTACTACTACAACTACCACAATTATGACTACTCCAACTACTACTATTTCCCCTACGACTGCTACTACTACTACTCCAAACACACCAACTACTACTACTATAACAACAGCTACTGCTCCTCCTCCTCCTCCTCCTCCTCCTCCTCCTACTACTACTACTAGCACTACCATTGCTACTACTACTACAACAACAACAACAACTACTACTACTACTAATACTACTTCTACTAACACTTCTGCTACTATTGCTACTACTACTACTACTTCTACAGCTACAAATACTATTATTACTACTACTAGTCCTATTATTACTACTACTTCTACTACCATTATTTATACTACTACCACTACTACTATAACTCCAGTTGTGGCTGCAACTACTACTACAACTATTGCAGCTGCTACTACTACTACTCCAACTACTTGTACTACTACTGCTACTACTAGTCCTACTACAACTCCTACTTCTTCTACTACTACTACTACTACTACTGCTACTACTACTACTACTACTATTACAACTACTACTAATGCTACTGCTTCTGCTACTATTGGTACTACTACTACTTCTACTACTAATACTACTCATGCTGCACCTATCACTAATACTACGGCTACTACTACTACGACTGCAACTACTACTCCTACTACTACTGCTCGTGCTCCTTCTAGTACTTCTACTTCTAATACCACTACTACTAATAAGGCGGCTACTACTGTTCCTATCACAACTTCTGCTACTACTACGGCTGCAATAACTACAACTACTATGACTCCCACAAATACTATGGCTGCTATGACTACTACTACAACTACTCCTCCTACTACTACAACAACAAATACTACTTCTACTACATGTACTACTACTACTGCTGCTGCTACTACTGCTATCACTAATAATACTACTTCTACGGTACTATTACAGCTAATACTACTACTACAACAACTACAACTACTATTTCTACTATAACTACTACTATAACTACTTCTACTACAGCCACTATTTGTACTATAACTACTACCACAACTACTACTACTATTACTACTACTACTACTACTACAAGTTCAACTCTTGCTACTACTGCGACTACTGCTACTATTACAACTACTGCTACTTCTGCAACTATTGCTACTAGTACTACTAATATAACTACTACAACTACTACGGCTGCCATGACTACTACCACTAATAATTCTGCTACTATTTCTACCTCTACTATAATTTCTACTACTACTAAAGCTACTACTACGACAACTATGACTGTTACTACAACTACTACTACTACTACTATTACTACTACAAGTATTACTACTACTAATACTACTATTACGACTACTACTATTACTACTACTACTACTACTGACTCTACTAGTAATATAACTGGTACTCCTACGACTACTGCTTCTGCTACTACAACTGCTACTACTACTCCTACCACTACAACTACTGCTACTATTCCCACTATAGCTACGATAACAACTACTAAAAGTACTCCTACTACTACTACTACTACTTCAACTACTGCTACTCTAACTGCTACTCCTACAACTCTACTACTGTT
>RXID01022595.1:0-323640 GCA_005019695.1 Trichopus zeylanicus subsp. travancoricus
AAATTATATGTGAGTTTAACACAAAAAGGGGGAACCTGGAAACAAAGGCCATCTTTGGGTTAAGAGGGGGGTGGGGGGTTAGGGGTTTGGTGTGTGGGGTGTTGGGAATAAACAAATTAAATGATTATCCTTTCTTGAAACATAAAGGGATTAAGTTATATATATATATATATATAAGGGTAGTTAGGTTTATGATCTTGAAGCCATGGCTGATATAGTTGGTATTCAAGAGATAAACTTGAAAATATAGCTTTTCTTGATCTAATAGACAAGTTCTGACTTTAACCTTGATAGGTTCTTGGTCTCACTTAAATGGAAATTTAATTATCCCTTTGTTGCTACCAAAGCCCTACCCTAGACTACCTTTGACCATGTCTCGATTGTATATTTTATTGATTCTAACATCCAGAAGAAAGATATTCATGTTCGAGAGTATGTGGCTTTATAGAGGATGACTTTATTAATATGGTGAATGAAAAATGGGTGTAATACCCTAATAGAGATGGTGTTGTAGAAAGTATAATGAAAAAACTCAAAAGGCTTAGATCTGGCATTAACAAATGGTGCAAAACTTGCTTTGTCAATATTAATGCCTAGAAAAAAAAGAGCTTCTTGATAACATAGCCAGCCTAGGAAAAAAAAAGAAATGAAGAAGTTGTCTGAGGAGAAGATAGACAACCTGATAGATATTATAAGTTAGAACTAGATGATGTTCTCAAAAAAGAAGAGGTAATGTGAAAACAGAGAACTAGGATCCAATGGATTCAAGAAGGGGATTCAAATATTTCTTTCTTTTATAGAGCATCTAATAATTATAGAAGGTTGAATCTCATTACTATACTGAAGGAGGGAGAAAATAGCCATTTGAATGAGGACATGACCAGATATATAGTGGAATACTATAAAAACTTATTTGGGATAGTGAAAGATTGGAAGCTGAAAGCCGACTAGAAGAAATTATACCCTTTAAAATATTATTTAAATGACCTTGAGGCTAAATTTTCTGAGGAAGAAATCAAAGAGGCTATTTGGAATATAGCTGAATCAAAAGCCCTTGGTCCAAATATTTACCCAATACTATTTTACAGAACATTATGGAATTTGATAAAAAAAGACATCAAGATGATATTCCATGATCTTTACCACAACAAATCCTTTCTAAAAAAGGTAAAATTTTCCCTTATAACCCTAATACCTAAAACAAAGGGTGCAAATTGCCTAAAGAATTTTTGGCAATATGCCTCATAAATAGTAGACTGAAAATTTTCACTAAGATCTTGGCTAAAAGATTAAAGAAGAAAATTGGTATCCTGGTTGACCTTATCCAAACTACTTTTATTCTTAATAGATACATATTAGAAAGTGTAGCAACTACCTAAGAGATCATCTTCAAAAGTAAAGAACAGAAGAAAAAAAAAGAACTATGTTAAAACTATATTTTGAGAAGGCCTATGACAATGTTGACTGGACCTTTCTTCTCGAGTTGCTAGACATAAGAGGCTTGGGTCCAAGTGGATTACTTGGATAAAGGAAAGACTTGAATTAGTCAAAGTCTCCATCCTTCTGAATGGAAAATCACATGACAACATTCTTAGTAGAAAGGATATTAAGCAAGAAGATCCATTATATCCTTACCTCTTCATTCTAGTGACAAACTATCTTCATAAAATGTTAACTAACACAAGAGTTGGGATTAGTCAAAGGGTTGTATGGGGTTCCAAAACTGTACTGTGCAAATGACACTCTAATTTTTGAGGAAGTTGAGCTTGAATAATTTCTTCATCTAAAATGAATTTTCTATATGTTCGAAGATTTTTCAGGGATGAAAATCAATTTTCAAAAAAGTTTGGTGATGAAGGGGGTTGTTCTCAATAGGCCTGTTTTATTTTAGCAAAAAATTATGAACTATAAGATAGAGAATTTTCCTTTCAAATATCTTAGCATGCCCATTAAGGACATTGAACTAAATTGAGAAGAATGAAAATCTCTAATTAATCAAGTTGAAAAAAATGGAGCCTTGAAAAAGAAAATATTTGTCTATTGAAAGTATGACAGTGTTGTTAAACTTTGTCCTTTCTACAACCCCCACTTATTGGATGGTTTTCTATTAGCTTCCAAAATGGGTCATAAACAAATTGGACCAAGTCAGGACCAAGTTTCTATAGAGAGGATCCAAGATAGAGAAAAATTTTCACTTGGTTAAATGAGAGTTAGTTTTCACTAGTAAATAGAATGGTGGCTTTAGAATACAAAATACAAGGGCATTTAATCAGACCTTTTTTATGAACTAGTAGTTGAAGCTTTTTAGTAAAAATGAAAATCTATGGAAGAGCCTAGTCTTGAATAACTATTATAGAGGTGAGATACCTTCCCTAATATAACACAAGACCCAAATCATGCTTTGTCGTTTTGAAAAGGAGTGCTACGGTTTAAAACTCAATTCATTGCTAGTGTGGATCTTATGGTATGCTTTGGTCAGAATACCTTCCTCTAAAAAGACAAATGGCTGCAGGTTTCAATCTAGAAATGATAATACCAAATGTTGCCTAGTTTGCCAAAAACCCTCTTGTCACTGTTGCAGATGCGAAAAAATCAAGGCTTTTTTATTAAAAAAATAGCACCCCTTGATATCAGATCCTTGGAAGAAATCCTAAAAGTGCTCATTTCTCCTACCCCTACTCAGATTCAAGATCAACTGAATTGGAGATGGGATAAAACTTTTAGTATTAAATCAGTTTATAATTTGCTCACTGACAGAGGAACAATTTCTCTCTTTCCTCTTGGAAGCTAGAAATTGAATTGTTCTCTCAAGGTGAAAATCTTCTCTTGACTTGTCTTCCATAATAAAATTCTTACCATGGAAAATTTGATTAAAAGTGCCTGGAATGGTCCTTATCAGTTTTGTACCCTCTGCAATATCGAAGCTGAAGATGTCAATCATCTTCTATACCTGTAGCTTTACTGTAGTTGTTTGGAACAAAATCCTACCTTTCTTAAAAGCTAAATCCAGCCCTCTTTCTATCATTGAACTCTGGACTACTTGGAGGAATAGCATAGAACTTGGTCTCACCTCAATTGAGGATATTTTAATACTTACTTTGCAATGGCTGATATGGAAGGAACTAAATCACAGAATTTTTCAGAACAAACACAAAAGCCTTTCAACCTTTATGAACACTCTAAGTTTTACTTTGAGAACTTGGCTCTATCTTTATCATAAAAAATTAAAATCCAAGCTAGAAGATGCTATATTTGAGATTTTTAACACTTGACACTAGTTTTATGTTATTTTTATCAGCATGTCCAGCTCCTAAAAAAGCAAGAATGAGAGCTAATATGGTTGTGGCTAGAGCTGTGCATTCGGTTCAAAACCGAACCGAACCGAACCAAATAAATCGAACCGAAATTTTTGATTTTTCGAAATCCAAAACTGAACCGAACCAAATATTATACAAATCGAATCTGAACTAAACTGAAATATTTCGGTTTGTTTTGGTTTAAATTGATTTTCAAATTGAATTTTTTGCATCAATCTGGACCTAGTCATTTGCATAAGATAAAAAACAAAAAAAGAAGTACAGGGTATTCAAAAATCAAAACCCAACAATCCAACTAGCATCTACCAAGAATAACAAGAAACATACCCAGTCCAATTATAACCCAATAGATACTTAATCAGTTGATCCCACAATGACATAATGTACAGTAGCAAGACACTTCAAGACTTCAAGTCTTCAACAGTTCAACATTTCAATTTCATACTTGCAGGAGCAGCATGACAATGTATAGTAGCAGAAGCTACAGAATACTTCAACAGTTCAACTTCATGCTTGCAGAGTTGCAAGATAATGTACAGTAGCAGGACAATCCTATAATTTCATTCTGATAAATCTAATCAGTGATCACCATGTGGTGATTGAAATTTGAAAACTTGCATTCATGAGGTTGAGAATAATCCCAACAAGTATTTTAGCCCATAGCATTCCTATTTGATATATACCAGAATCACTAGTCACTAAGTTATGCAGTCACCAGATCACCATTCACCATTCACTAAGGTCCAAAGAGACCTGTTGGCTGCTATAGTGCTATCAACAAATTAAAAGAAATACAAAAATATTAAAAAAGTATTTTGAAAAACAGAATCATAGAGGATAGTTTTGAAGAACACCATCTTTCAGGACAATTAATCAAATTAACAAGGTTACAAATAAAACTGAAAATATAAATGCAAAAGTGACTATTAATAATACATTATGTTCCAAATCAACTTACAAGTCAAATAACTCAGCATCAGCAATTGTGATTGTGTGGTTTAGAATAAATATGATCAATTCAGTAATCAATTAGTTTTGAACTTTGAAGGATTATATCAGGTCCATTAAAAAAAGCTTAAAAAATCTCCCGTGGTCCTGTGTACAGACAATAGAACAAAAGTAACAAAACTCTAATATATATGCAAAATTTTCTGAAAGATAAAAAATCAGAAATCAGAAGTTCTAAGCAGCATAACATTACTAGGGTGAAGCCAAATAAGGATACAATGGTTCAATCAGTCACTTGCGCACATATAAGCATAGCATATGGCAATGATTCAACATCGTCATCGCCTCAAACAACAAAAAATAAAAAAAGGAACAAAAAAATTATGAAAAATTCAACAAAAATCATTAAAAAAATCACAAAACAATCCCAAGAGGGTCATATTCACCTTTGATCCATTGTCAAAACCCAGCATCCCTCTCCCCATACACGAATGGTAGGTAGTGGTTGCCTTCACAGGCCATCCAAATAGCTGTACCATTGCTACAAAGTGAAGAGGACGAAGCTAGAGAAGGGGACCATAGTCCAATAAGGAAGATTAACATGGAACACCTAGACATCAAAACACCAAAGACAAAAAAAAATAAAACAAAGCTTACAAAAAATCAAAAAAATAAAAAAACCCTCAAATAAAAGCAAAAATTCAAGAGGCTCGGATTTGGCTTTGATGAATCATCAAAAATGAAGATGCCTCTCCTCAGGCATCAATCTGCTCCTACAAAATAATAGCCGATAGTTGCCTTCGCAGGCCATCCAAGCGGTCAAACCATTGCTACAGATAGAGCCATAGGCCCATAGAGGAGGGCGAAGCCAGAGAAGGGGATTAGGCATAGAACCAAGACTATGTTCTAAAATGAGTAAAATCCCACTATTTCAAATTCTCAGTACTCAATGCTTGTCATAATTCACCATGAAGGAAACAAATAAAACTGAAGCAATCAAGTAAGTCAAAACAAGCATAGAACCAATACCTGTTCTTGGATAGTTGGATGCATGCATGATGCATCTAAATAGACTAAATTCACTTTTTCTGTTCGATCATATTGTTGGACCTACAAAAGATAGTAAAATATCATCAAAGTAAAAGAAATTAAGAAAATATCAGTAACTGGGTAAGAACTGTAAGATCATAACTTCACACATGCACATGAATAATAAGGAGCCACATTAAAAGACTATGAAGATATAAATCAAGTTATTATTCAGTAAAAAGGAGAGATAAGAATGAATCTGCA
The DNA here is from genome assembly GCA_005019695.1 of Trichopus zeylanicus subsp. travancoricus. Taxonomy (NCBI): domain Eukaryota; kingdom Viridiplantae; phylum Streptophyta; class Magnoliopsida; order Dioscoreales; family Dioscoreaceae; genus Trichopus; species Trichopus zeylanicus. The sequence goes on from RXID01022595.1 coordinate 5,559, forward strand.
AGAGATGACCATAGAAAGTTAGAAACATGAAAAAAAATATATAAAAAATAAGTAAACATATTCAAACCTTAAATACTTTATAGAGTCTCAAGACATCAAAAGATAACTTCTCAAAATTCAATGGTTGTAACATCCAATTTCATCATTGTCAACTCTAAAATAAAAAACTCATTCAATGATTATTTGATCATAATAAAAAAATATACAGTATAATAATAAAAATGTTAGTAAGACAAATATTACCCTCTTAAATCTTTTCAAGTTCTTCCAAACTTTCCAAACTTTCCTCAACATTAATTTTTGTTTTTGATTTTTGAATCCAATCTTGAGTGCAAAGGAGAGCTTGTATTAGTGTAGGAGTCAAAGATCTACGAAAATGATCGAGTATATGCCCTCCTGTGCTAAAAGCTTATTCGAAGGCAACTATAGAGATAGGTATAGCTAATATATCACGAGGCATATGTGATAGAATAGGAAATTTAGAGCTATTCATTTTTCAAAAGTCCAAAATATCAAAGTTTAGCTTATTTTTTTCAAGATTCTCTGACAAATACTTGTCTAACTCAGATTTCATTTCATCACCCATGAAACTTTTTTATGCTCATCAAATAGACTACTTAACATGTATTTTCCTGATTGCATTGACATACTTGATCCTTCATCATCTTGCATCCCTCCCGGTTGTAGTCGCATCCTGTATTCTTTAAACAAATCATATACAACTTCATGCAATTTTCTCTTCATCATGACACCTCTTTCACCTTTATATATTTTTTCAACTCCAAACTCAACATATTCTAACTTGCGTCTTGGATAAAAAATGATAGGAACAAAAAGAAGCATATTAATCTTCTTCGTCTCACCCCAATATTTGTCATATTTTGTTTTTATCATAACAGCCATATTTTAGACTTTTGTATGATTGCTGACTTTTCACATATTCAAAAGAAGGTTAATTTTATAAATTTCATTAAAAAATAAATTACTTGTAACATACATAGAGTTAGAAACTCGAAGAGTCAACTCATAAAAACGCTCTAAGAATGTAATAAATCGCCTAACATTTTGCCAATAAAAAAAATAGAGGAACTCCATCTTCATTATTAAACTCATTATAAAAATTGTTATCTTCCTCTTTAAAATTTTCAAAAGCCCTCTCAAAAGTTTGAACTGCTTCAAGCATTATATAGGTGGAATTCCAACTTGTGGATACATCCAAATAAAGACATTTTTTGCTTTCAATTTTTTCAATTTTCACACATTCTTTGAACTTTCGCCATCTGGTTGGAGAATATGTCACATATTTAATTACAGATATAACCCAAGCAATGGAATCTGTCATCTCTTTCAAACCATCTTTCACCACAAGATTAATGATATGTGCTATGCATTGCATATGAACATATTTTTCTTGTGCCAAACAAGTGCCCCAATTCAAAAATTTTTTTTTCAAATAGGAAATAGCGGTATCATTTGAAGAAGCATTATCAACAGTAACAGTCAAAACATTATCAATTTCCCATTCAGACATACATTTTTTAATTGCTTTTCTTATAACTTACCCTTATGACTTGTAATTTTGCAAAAGTTCAAAAGTTTTTTCTTCAATTTCCAATCAATATCAATATAATGTGTTGAATTGAGGTCCAAGTATCAGTGGTCAAATAAACTCTTTGTTTGGATTCTTTGAAATATTATTTCAACTTTACTTTTTCATCATGGTAGAGTTGATAATAATCTTTAGTTATAGTCCAACGTGAAGGCATTCAAAATCTAGGATAAGCTTGAGATATAAAGTATTGAAAACTTTCATGTTGCACAAAACTAAAAGATAATTCATCTAAAACAATCATGTATGTCAGTACTTTTCTAATTTTTTCTTGATCAAACTTCCAACTAGTTAGCACACACTCATTTTCTACTTTTTTTTTGAATATGTTGCATAGCAAGTTGTGTTTGATGTGTATCAACATTATATCGATATTATTTGTATTAATTCATATGATTTCTAAGAGAAGAAGTACCATTTCTTTTTGAATCACAAAAAAATTCATTACCATAATAGTTGCATCTAGCTTTGATTAACTTGTCATATTGTGTGAATTTTGTGTAATGCTCTCATACAACTGATTGTGTTGTCATTCTCTTTTTTGGCATTGGAGGCTTTGTACACGTAGATGCATTGCCCTCGTTTGAAACTTCCATAGGCGTAGAACTTTCTTGAGAATTTGAATTTGGCATTGGACTTGGAATAATTAGATTTGTATTTAAAAGCTCATGACTATCATCCTCGTTTAACATCTATTAACAAAGAATAGAGACTGAATCATATGAAATAAAAAAATCCTAATTTAATTTCACAAAACTCAATTAAATTTCATAATTTCATAAATTCTCTCACATTGCAGCTTGATTCTGATGATGCCATTGTAGAAAAATGAGATATTGAAGCTCGGAGCGTTGAAGGCTGGTCACAGAGAGATCTTGAGGCGTCAGGACTTAGAGGTGGAGGGGGGTGGACGAAAGCAATGTCACATTGTTGAAGGCTGAAGGATGCCGGGTTGCTGGAGAACTTTCGAACTCTTTTTACCGTGACAATCGCGCGATGAAACCTCTGATCCTGACACGGCGTAGCACCGCAGCTGCAGGGATGAAGGAGAAGAATGATCGGGAGTTTGGGACTGGGGATTTACTTATTTAACAATAAAATTGTATGAAATCAAAAAAATCATAATTTAATTTCACAAAACTCAATTAAATTTCATAATTTCATAAATTCTCTCACCTTGCAGTTTGATCCTAATGATGCCGTTGTAGAAAAATGAGAGATTGAAGCTCGGAGTGTCGAAGGCTGGTCACAGAGAGATCTTGAGGCGTTGGGATTCAGAGGTGACGGGGGGTGGACGAAAGTGATGTCACATTGTTGAAGACTGAAGGATGCCGAGTTGTTAAAGAACTTCCAAACTTTTTTTTACTGTGATAATCGCGCGATGAAACCTCTGATCTCAACATGGGGTAACGCCGCAGCCGCAACCCGCAGAGATAAATGAGAAGAATGATCGGGATTTAGGGTTAGGGTTGAAATGAGAGCGGCAAAGTGGCGAACCGATCAATTGATATCATGATATATATATAGTTGTGCCTATGAACCGATTAGCCCAAAAACCAAAACCAGTACATATATATATATATATAATTCGGTTCGGTTCGGTTTTTATGGTTTTTCAAAATCAAAAACCGAAACCGAATAGGAAAATTTTGATTTTTCAAAATCGAACCGAATTGAAAATCGAATAACCCGAACCGAATCGATTATTCAGTTTTAGTTTGATCGATTTATTCGGTTTGAACCGATTATTGCACACCGCTAATTGTGACGCTGATTTAAACAAAAATTGACTATTTTTTGTGTTTAATCCACAGGAGCTTTTTTTGTTATTTTGTGGGGCTTTTTTTAAACAGCTGATTTTTTTTATATAAAGGATACATTTGTATTTTTTTTATTTTTTTTGTTTTTGACAAAATTTTTTAATGACAAATTCTTGTTTGTTCGGAAAAAAAAAAATCCATCCACTTTTGGCGTAAATCCGACTTCGTGTGAGAGCATTTTAGCAATTTCAGACGTTGAAGAAACCCACCAGTCATACGCGTCAGTCTAGCGCCATCTACCTCCAAAAGTCTTCTCTACAGAGACCAAAATTTGTGAACTTAGATTCTTACTAGCCAGTAAAACGATGACAAGTGGACAGCTAAGGGTTGTAAATATTCGATGGCGGTTTTCGCCATCGAAGGCCGCCATTGCGAGCAACTCTCGGCGATCTGGATCTCCGGCGGAAATCGGCAATCTCGGCGGTGATCCGACGAGCTCTTGCGTTGGAGATGGGGGATCTGTAGATATCGGTTGGACTCAGGGGTCTCGGTGAAAGTGATGGAGGCGATCGCGGGATTGAGCTTGAGATCGAGCTCTTGGATTGGAGTCGAGAGGGACGGGAGGATGGGATTTTCGCAACGTTTTGAGGAGGAGAAGAGGGTTCGGGCGCTTGAACTGAAGAGCTGGGGGCGGAATGGGCTTTCGATTCGGGGAAGACGCACCGAGCTCAAGGTCTCCGTTTGTTGCAAGAAGACTGGAGGTGATTGATCGGTTTTTTCCTATAATTTTCTCCGGTTTTAATTGATTCGGTGAATAAAGCGATGTGGGAGTTGCTTTTTTGATGAAATGGAGATGAGCAAAAATGACATTTGAAAATTTTTGACGCTTTCTTCGAAAGATGCTGGTTTGTTTGAGGGAAAAATTAAGTTCTGGATGTTAAAATGTTATTGGCTGTGACGTTAAATCAAGTAATTCAAATGAAGAGACTGAAGGTTGGAGAAAGATAATAAAAAATTTATGGTTTCTGATTGAATGTCGTCTCAAATTGTGGATAATTCTTGGACATCGTTGAACTGGTTGAATTGGAGAATATTGTTCCTTTTCAGAATTTAGAAATTTTCAGCATTGATTGTTTTGGAATACTGCAAAAAGCCACCCGATGAGGTATCTAGTTTCCCTGCATATCATAATTGGCAATGTTTGGCTTAAGACATAAAAAATGTTTAGGTTAAGAGACAAAATCAAAGGTATTTCTATATCCTTTATACATATTGCTTTGTCTTTCCATTAGAATACAAGGAGTATTTTGGAAGCTATGTAGGGTTTGTTGTCAAGCTGTATACTTTTATAGAAATATTTGACAGAGTCTGGTTTTGGTGTTCATATTTGCTTGAACATATTGGATCTAGTCCTTGATTTGTCCCTATGTAATGAGTTAAATGATATAATCATTTATTACTACTTTTAGTTAATTTTTCTAATCCGTAAACTTTGTTCTAATACTTTTTTACATTTCTGACAGCAGGGTCAGAGAACTTTCACAACTCTGTTGATGAAGCACTTATCTTGAAGGTACTGAATCATGCTTTGAGTGACAGTTATTGTTGTTGTCATGTTATGAGATAATAGAGTGGCGCATTGCTGTACATATGAGCCAATCATCTGATTGGATGTCGGGAATTGATTACCTGCAGAGGAAATCGGAAGATGTTATTCCATATCTAAGTGGGCGATGTATTTATCTAGTTGGTCAGTTTTCCTTCTTACAGTAGGCAGGATATTGAGAATAATTTGGCCTTGTTATGATGCTCAAATTTGTTAAGTGGTCAATGATGCAGGAATGATGGGATCTGGGAAGACTACAGTCGGGAAGATCTTAGCAGAAGTGTTAGGATACTCTATCTTTGACAGGTCCAGTCTGCATAACTAAGAGCTGCCTCTTGTTTGTTTTTTTTGGCACATGAGAGCTGCCATCTGTTTTTATGCATTAACGCTGTTGATGTCTTCATTTGCATTACAGCGATAAATTGGTGGAGCAGGCTGTTGGAATTTCATCTGTAGCTCAGATATTTAAAGAATACAGTGAGTCTTTCTTTCGGGACAATGAGGTATATCCCTTCCATTTTTTTTTTCCTTTTTTGCCGATTTATATATCACTATTGCCAATTACTACAGGAAGGATAGAACTTTAATTTTGCTTCAAACTGCTGGAAATTTAACTTACTGATTCTTTGACTTCTTGCCTGTAGAGTGAAGTGTTGAAAGATTTGTCCACAATGCGTAGGTTAGTAGTTGCTACTGGTGGTGGTGCTGTAATTCGACCAATCAATTGGTATTAAATAAGCATCTTTAAAAAAACTTTCAAAACCTCATGCTGGTTCTTGTTGATAACCATGTATTTATTTTACCATCTTCTTTGTCTCATTAGGAGATACATGAAACAAGGGATAACAATCTGGTTAGATGTGCCTCTGGAGGCCCTGGCCAAGCGAATTGCTGCTGTAGGGACTGATTCTCGCCCTCTTTTGCAGCAAGGGCTCGGTGATCCTTATACACAAGTAGCTAATTTTCCTCAACACCTCCTGACTCATTTATAATATTAGTTAGCAGGACTTCTGGACAAAGGCTTGTTGTACGCATCTAAAACATAAGCTTTACTATGTTCTGAAGCGTATATAACATCTTGCGGGTTTGTTGCAGGCTCTTATGCGGCTCTCTGCTCTTGCTGAGCAAAGGGGTGAAGCTTATGCAAATGCTGATGCAAGAGTTAGCCTAGAAAGTATGTCTTTAGTGTGATTATCATCTAGCGTCTGCTTCTTCTGGTTATTGCTGTCACAGAACGGCAGAAAATGTTGTTTCTGTTCCATAATTTGAGAAGCACATGTAACATGTATCGCATGTGTTATTTGCTTGCACTGACTCCTTAATAATCATGTTCTCTGATGTCAACATTTTCTAGTTCTCATTCAAATATTTTCGCTAGCAACCTGCCATAGCTTCTGTATATTCTGCAAATCCTTCTTAGCTTGAAAACTATGTTGTTGCTCAAGGGCATTGTTTCTTGCAAAATTTGCAGATATTGCAGCCAAACAGGGCCACAGTGATGTTTGTTCACTAACACCAACTGCCATTGCAATTGAGGTACTGCTGGCCAGCTTTTACAAGTCTATGAGATTTTTTTTTTCATTTTCTTTTTTGGCGAGGAAGTTTATGCTTTTGCCTTCTTTCTAAATGTTCAGTACTCCTTACTTTTTTCATTTTCAGGCACTCATAAAAATAGAGTTGTTTCTCAATGAAAAAGTGCCTGCTAGGAGGCGCATATCTCCAGGGATGAAGGGCCAATCGAATCTGTCATATTGAGCCAACTTGTATCATCTGTGTATTTTAATATGTTCGTCCATACTAACACTTCTTTTCCCCCAGTTTCTCTATAAATGTACAGATTCAGCTTAAGCTTACAGCTTCATATTCTTGTGTATATCCCCATGCAAGAGTGGATATAGAATATCACAAAGTAACTTTAATAACATTTTTTTAAAGGGATATTTACCTATAATTCCCTAAGATCTGTTTTATTTACTAAATTTTTTTCACGATTTCAGTATTCTTTTATACTCTCATTTTCAAATTTATTACTTATAACTCTCGGATTGTTATTTAATTAAAATTTTTTTTGAAAATTTCACTTTTATCCTTTATAATATTACAACTAAATCTTTTAAAATTTTTAATTTCTCATTTTCTACTATTTCTCTCAAATATTTATAAATAAATCTTCAATTAAATTTTAAAATCTACATATTTGTATATCTATAAATAGATCTCTCAAATATTTTTATTTATACATAAGTCAAAATTTTAATATTTTTCAAATAAAAATTTATAAAGAGTACTTTAAATGTTTAAAGATTTTTTACAAATAAATCCGCCAAAAAAATTTTAAAGTTACAAGATTATATTCGTATAGTTTACAAATAAACCTCTCAATATTTTTTTTATAAATAAGTCCATATCCATTTTTAATAAAAATTTACAGCAGTGAACGTGTTAAAAATTAAAATTTTAAATTACAACTTTAATATTTGTATATTTACAAATAAGCTTCTTAAAAATTTTTATTTATAAATAAATTCAAATTTTATCAACTTTTTAATAAAATTTCACAATATTGAACGTTTCAAAAAGTAAAATTTTAAATTATAAGTTTAATATTAATACATTTACAAATAGACCTCTTGAATATTTTTATTTATAAATAAGTTCAAATTTTATCATTTTTACAATAAAATTTTACAAAAAAAATATTGAAAGATTTAAAACATAAAAATTTTAAATTACAATTTTAATATTTATATATTTATAAATAGACTCATTGAATATTTCTATTTATAAATAAGTCTAAATTTTATTATTTTTTAAATATAACTTTACAAAAAAGCTATTGAAAGTTTTAAAACTTAAAATTTCAAATTATAAGTTTAATATTTGTACATATACAAATAAACCCTCGAATATTTTTATTCGTAAATGTATCTAAACTTTATCATTTTAAAAATTAAATTTTACAAAAAAAAATATTGAAGATTTTAAAACATAGATTTTTAAATTACAAGTTTAATAAATCCCTTGAATATTTTTATTCATAAATGAGTTAAAATTTTATCATTTTAAAATAAATTTTATAAAAAAGAACTTGAAAGCTTTAAAACTTAAAATTTTAAATTATAAGTTTAATATTTGTACATTTACAAAAAGATCCCATGAATATTTTTATTTATAAATATGTTCAAATTTTATCATTTTTAAATAAAATTTTACAAAAGAGATATTAAAAGTTTTAAAATTAAAAAATTAAATTACATGTTTAATATTTATACATTTCCAAATAGATCCCTTCAATATTTTTATTTATAAATAAGTCCAAATTTTATCATTTTTCAAATAAAACTTTTATTCATAATTAAGTATAAATTTTATAATTTTAAAATAAACTTTTACAAAAAATAGATTGAAAATTTAAAAAAATAAAATTTTAATAAATTACAAGTTTAATAGTTGTACATTTACAAACAGACCCATTGAATATTTTTATTTATAAATAAGTTCAAATTTTATCATTTTTTAAATAAAATTTTACAAAAAAGATATTAAAGGTTTTAAAACTCAAAATTTTAAATTACATATTTAATATTTATAAATTTGCAAATAAATCCCTTTAATATTTTCAATTATAAATAAGTTCAAATTTTATCATTTTTCAAATAAAATTTATGCAAAAAATATTGAAAATTTTAAAATTTACAATTTTAGATTACAAGTTTAATATTTATATATTTACAAATAAATCCATTAAATATTTTTATTTATTAATAAAAGAAAAATTCAAGGGGTCTATTTGTAAATGTCCAAATATTAAATTTATAATTTAAAATTTTAAGTTTTAAAAAATACAGTGTCTTTTTTTCCCTAAATTTTTTTTTAAAAAATGATAAAAGTTAACTTATTTATAAATAAAAATAATCAAACGGTTTATTTATAAATGTAAAAATATTAATTTGTAATTTTAAATTTTATGTTTTAAAACTTTCAATTTTTTTTGTAAAATTCTATTTTAAAATAATAAAACTTGGACTATTTATGAATAAAATATTCAAAAATTTATTTGTAAATATAAAAATATTAAACTTGTAAGTTGAAATTCTAAATTTTAAAATCTTCAATATTTTTTTTATAAAATTGTATTTCAAAAATAATAAAATTTGGACTTATTTATAAATAAAAATATTCAAGGAGTCTATTTATAAATATACAAATATTAAAGTTACAATTTAAAATTTTAAGTCTTAAAACATTCAATACTTTTTTATAAAATTTTATTTTTTTAAAAAAATAAATTTGGACATATTTATGAATAAAAATATTCAAGATGTGTATCTGTAAATGTACAAAAATTAAATTTATAATTTATAATTTGAAATTTTAAAACCTTCAATATCTTTTTTGTAAAATTTTATTTAAAAATAATAAAATTGAGACTTATTTATAAATAAAAATATTCAAAGAGTCTATCTTTAAATATACAAATATTAAACTTGTCATTTAAAATTTTAAATTGTAAAACCTTCAATGTCTTTTTTATAAAATTTTAGTTTAAAAATGATAAAATTTAGACTTATTTCTAAAAAAAATTCAAAGAATCTATTTATAAATATTTTTAAAATTTTAATTTTTAAAACCTTCAATATTGTAAAATTTTGTTAAAAATTGATAAAATTTGGACTTATTGATAAATAAAAATATTTAAGAGATCTATTTGTAAATATACAAATATTAAACTTGTGATTAAAAATTTTAATTTTTAAAACCTTCAATATTGTTAAATATTTATTAAAAAAGATAAAATTTAAACTTTTTATAAAAAAAAATATTTAAGAGATCTATTTGTAAATATATAAATACTAAATTTGTAATTTAAATTTTTATGAAGGATTTATTTATAAAAAATTTTAAACATTTAAAGCCCTATTTGTAAATTTTTATTTAAAAAATTTTAAAATTTAAACTTAGATATAAATAAAAAATATCTGAGCAATGTATTTATAAATATTTAAATATGTAAATTATAATTTAAATTTTAATTGATGATTTATTTGTAAATATTTGAGAAAAAAATAGAGAATGAAAATTTTAAAAAATTTAAAGAGTTTTGTTATAAAATTATAAAAGGTAAAAGTGAATTTTTTCAAAAAAAAATTGATTAAATAATAACCACGGGATTGTAGATAATAAATTGAAAAAAAGGTGTAAGTAAATCGTGAAAAATTTTTAATAAATAAAACAAATCTTGAGAAGTTATAAATAAATACCCCTTTTTTAAAATCCAACTGCAATTGCAACTCACTGATGACTAACATTGATAGTTGGTACTCGTAACTAAACGATTAGTTACGCAGGCAGGGCATAAACAGTACATATCATTAAAAGAGCACCAGGACATACGAAGAACAAATTATACAAGTCCAAGAAGGATAGCTTTTTAATTTTTTGCAGTTCTTGGGCTTAGGCTCCCTAGTTTGTTTCTAGAAATCTCTGAGTCTTTGTTATAACAATCATTGCTTTTGTTCCCTTGTGATTGGACGGGAAAACTGTGGGCTCAAAATTTGAATAAGCCAAGTAGAATGAATAGGTATCAGAACATGTCACAATATGAGAAAACTCACCTCTTTGCTCTTACTGGATTTTGTTGGATAGGATACTGGATGTGAAGGTTAAATTTAATAATTCATGTAAAGCAGGGTAATTCACCCAGTCCTAGTTATGAAGAATGGCTATGTACTGGATATCAAATGCTTGTTCATGCGAAAAGCCTCCTAATAGTTCTTGCAACTGCACGAGATAGCAACCTCCCGGCTAAATCGGCTGGCAGACGAAGTAACTGCTGCTGAGACTCCGGCGGAAGCTGCCAAAAATTTCAGCGGAGACCAATAATTTAGATAAGAACCTCAGCTGTTTAAGAAAAATTAGGAAGAAAAATGTGATCTACAAAGCTGGTTAACAAAAAACCATTTGCTACTATTAGATGTCAGTAATTATGTATTAACAAAGAACAAAGTTCACGAGCAGCTGAAATATGCAAGCTGCATTTTGTGCTGAATTAGAAGTACGTCTAGCTAATGAAATTTTGATGTGTGAAATTTTAGTTCTGCTCCAATTATTTTACATTTTATAGGTGAAACATAAGGTTGATAAGTGATCATTTGTAATGTAGGCCTGAAAGCTCTTGAGGAAATGTATTCCCTCAGAAGTTATGGCTGTCAATACATACCTAAAAGATAAAAATATAAATCCAAAACCTAGCGTTGTAACTGAATTCATTTAGCTACAAACATGAAAACTAACAGCAATAGTTACCTCAGGAATGACAGAAAGGATAGGGAGAAAGTCTTGCACAGAACTCATCTGATAAAGAACAAGAGAAGCTTCCTCCCTATATGCAAGTTTATTCTCTCGAGGCCCAGTATATCTTATTTCCTGGAAAAAAAGAATTAGAGAGATGTATGAGTAAAGCCAAGTGAAGCGCATTTAAATCATGCAAAGCAAAGCTCAATTTAGCAATCAGCAATCAAGAAACTATTTGACTCTAGAGGGATTACAATGTTGAAGTATAGAAAATTTCTTTCAAACGCTGAATAGCACTAAACCTACTGATTCCATAGATGTGCGAAATATTAGAACATCAAGGAACTATGTTGAGTTTGGATATCTCAAATTCGGATTAAAATTTAAGTTAAAGTAAAAAATTCAAAGTTGGATTTGGACTTATATCTGATTTTGAATATTTATTATGTAATATTAAAAGTTATAATTAAAGTAAAATTTATATTTAATAAAAATCTATAAATACTATAATTACGCATACGGTTTATGTATGGTGTAATATTCAGGTTGAACTAGAGAAAAAAAGAAAGAAAATATTGACTTTTGTGTGTGAATCTTTTTTATACTTTTCGATGGTCTCTCGTGCTGATTTCTGATGATATTTTTTTGAAGATTCTCTTTAAAAATAAAGACGTTGCCGAAATTTGTTAAAGAATTTAATTGAATAAAAAAAGTGAACTTTTTTTTATAAATCTTTGTAAAACTTGTTGATAGTAAATATCTTATTCTGCTTGTGAACATAACCTAATTTTGGATCAATCACGTATATCATTATATCTCTTCTTATTATTTTATTTTCATTTTGTATTATTTTTCACTTCTTGTATTATTTAAGAACAAAATGATTCGTGAACCCTCCGTTGTGAATCACAATAATTGATATCAGAGTCTACAAGCAAATAATCAAAATGACAAAATCCTTATTTAAGATAGAGAAATTTAATAGCAATATAAGTTTTACCTTACGGTAGAAGAAAATGAAGGCAATTTTTATTTAACAAGCTTTACAAAAAATGTTAAAAGATAAAGAAAAGAAACTAACCAAAAAGAGCAATAGAGCAATAAAGATTAGAAAAAAGTAAATCAAAAGACATTGAATTTAATTATTCTAAACCTAACTAATGAGCTTTTATACAATGCTATTGATGAGCAGATGACAATAAATATTTATACAAAACTTGAAATGTTATATATATCGAAAATCCTTACAAACAAATTCTTTTTAAAATAACAGGTGTATAAACTGCATATAAATGAAAGTATAATTGTATTATACCACCTAAATATCTTTAATAAAATTATCAACGATTTACTGAAAATTAATATTAAGTTTAAAAATGACAACAAGACGCTGATTTTTTTAATATATCTTTTTATTTCATATGATTATATTGTAATCACAATTCTTTATAGTAGAGAAACCCTCAAAATAAAATAGATGATAACTAGTCTTTTTTAATAAGAAAGAAAACTCTAATATTGGTATTGAAGTTGCTGAAAAGTTGATAACTCACGAAAGAAGAAAATTGAAAAAACGTGAAGAGGACAAGTAACAGTCCAAATCAAAATCAAATACGAAAATACAATATTATTTACGTAAAAAGTATGGTCACATCAGCCAGTATTGTTTGGAACGTGGAAAAATAGAATCTTCAATATGACTATAACAGTGACAAATGATACTTTTAAGAATAATATAGATATAGATGTTCTTATGTTATCCACATAACTTGATATTTCTAATGAGTAAATTTTAGATTCCAATAATTTTTAACATATTTGTGTCATGAAAGATTAATTTATTTCTTATGAGCATAAAAAAAATTACTGTTTAGTTGAACAATAATTTGATCTGTGATATAACTAATGTGAAAATAATCAAAATCTAGATATTTGATAAAACGGTTCGCACTCTTACTAAAATAAGACATGTCCTTAAAATGCGAAAAAAATTTAATTTCACTTGGTGCATTGGACTCAAAAACCTATAATTATTCAGAAAGAGGTAAAATCATGAAAATAATACACGACATTAGAATGTTGATGAAATGAGAGAACCAAAAACCCATCTTTAGTTTGGATTGCGGATTGCAATTTGCCTGCATAAAGCCAAAATCGCTAGTAATCGCCGATCAACCATACAATGGTGAATTCGTTCCCGGGTCTTGTACACATCGCCCGTCACACTTTGAGAGCTAACTATGTCTGAAGTCGTTACCTTAACCGCAAGGAGAGAGATGCCAAAGGCGAGGCTAGTGATTGGAGTAAAGTCGTAACAAGGTAGCCGTACTAGAAGATGCAACTAAATCACCTCCTTTTCAAGAAGAGCTAATGCTTGATACGTATTTTGGTTAAGTGTGGAAATATTTACCAAGTGGTAGGAAACACCATTATATCTAGAATTCCGATAGTTACAACAGTAAGAGAAAAGCATAATACTCAGATGATTCAGTAAAAGATATACATTTTTCTCGAATTATTTTTGTTATGACAATGAACACAAGTCTTCCAAAAAATTTTTAGAAATACAAAGTTAGAGGCTTGAAGAGCAAATTTAATATTAACTCAAGCTTATATCTTACAATTAGCTGAATAACCTAATAACTCAGAGCGAGACTAGATGAAAGATGATATATGGAATTTCACAATAGTAGCATGCTCAAGTTCAAGACAATGCGAACACTGTTAAGTTTGAATGCCTTGAACTCGAATTAGAATTTAAATTAAAGTAAAAATTTAAAATTGTATTTAGACTTATATTTAATTTTGAATTTTTATTATATAATATTAGGAATTATAATTAAAGTAAAACTCAAATTTAATAAAGGCCTATAAATACTATAATAATACATAAAGTTTAAGTGTGGTATAGTGCTGAGATTGAATTAAAAAAAATAGAGAAAAAAATAGAGAGAAAAACAGAGAGTGTCGACCCTATATGGATCTTTCTGATATTTCTTAGTAATCTCTCGTAATAATTTCTTATAGTACTTTCTTAAATATTCTCTCTAAATATAGAGACATTATTAAAACTTAGTGAGTTGAATAGAAAAGAGTAGAGTTTTTTTATAAATTCTTGTAAAGCATATTAATACTGTGATGTAGCAAGAGAGGGGGTATGAGGGATAGGAGAAAAATCATCGTCTTCTCACCACGATAGATCTTTGAATTCACAAAGAAGATAGAAAGAGAACAAACCTAAAATAAAAAATTATTATTGATAAAAAAAGCTTTCTTCTTTTGTTATAAGCTTGAGCTGTAAATATAATACTTTAATAAACTTAGAGTTTTACTTGGTATAGACTAAAAATAAGACTTAAACTCTACTAAGAATTCTACTTAACATATTTTAAATAAAGATATATAAATCTTATTCCTTATTGAAATAGGATTGTTATTGACTCAGACCGATAAATAAACTCTAATTTTGACCAACATAAAGTTCGAATTATCCAAAATAGTAAATAAAAGAATTGTAGGAATCAATTTCAACTTTCCAACGAATAGTTATTTGCTAGATTTGGATCAATATCTTAGGAAATATGGTTTTCGGACTGTACCTGTACGAATCTTGACGGATCCTAATTGGAGTTGGAATTCAACTTGGATTGGACCTTTAATTTTACTGTAAAAAGGATGTAGTTGTTTTACATCAGACCCTTCCACTTATAAAAGATTTGTTCTCAAATCAAATATTAGAGTTTCCGTTATTACAATTGTGTTCCTCTTGAACTCTTTCCAACATAAAACTCGACGATGTAAACCAATATGATTTTTTCGAGTAATATGTTCAGCACTTTGATCTTCTATTTTTCTTCGACACAACCACTTAAACTTTTGCAAAGTTCCCTTCAACCTTATTTGAAATAAAATTTTTATACACACCAACTTATGATTTGTTGTCATGAAATCAAAATATTCTTTACAAGTTTGTTAACAATTATTATAATAATCTGAATATATCATTACAAATTTTGAATCTTGCATAATGATAATTCTTGTAAAATTTCATCCAGTTGTTTAAGAGAGTTGGCTTTTGATGAATTTAAAGAATAATCTTGAGTAGTACAATCAATATTTTCACAAGTAAAAAACTTTCTTACAGTCTTTAAGATTATCAACCGATTCATATGACTTCTCATTGATAGTCTCTTAAAACTTTTTTATAACTTCTAAAGCCACTTTTGTATGATTTTATAATTCATCAAAGAAAAAATCTTTGGGGATCTCAATAAAATCTTCATTAGTTTTTTTGTCTTCCACGTGATTCACAACCTTTTCTTCGATTTAATAATTCAATACCGGCGGAAAGTTACTACTAAGATGTGGAATTAATATTTCATGGTTGTCTCCATTGATTTCAATTCCAAAAGTCATTGCATCAGATATCTGTCTTCCTTGATTTTCATACCTTTTTGAGAACTTTATGTTGAATAGTTTAAGCATCTTCGGCCATGAGCGGATTTTTAGTTTGCCTTTACGTGTTCTTTGGAGTTGAATTTGCTCTCACCAAGATGAAGCATAACCATTAAGCTTATATTCAACAATTTTCACCTTTTTCTCTTCAAGAATCTCGATAGGCTTAAATAATTTCTCAACTTTATCGATCCAAATAAACAAATTCTCATAACTATGAAAGTATAAAATATTCACCTCAACAAGATTTTGGTTTTTTTGAGTAGCTTCATATATTGATCTCTAAGACATCGGACCGCGAGTCTCTTCGACGATCAATTGACGAACTTGATTCTTAATTTCAATCTGTTTCAAACCTTCATACTTCCTAATGATAGAAGTAAAAAAACTTTATTTGATTAAATTTCAAATTTGATAATCTTCTATATCACCGTCTATAGAGTTGTTGCCACCAACTATAATCAATGGAGTTGAACCCAAAAATAACATTGCTTTGATACCACTTGATGTAGCGAGAGGGGGCACGAGGGGTAAGAGGAAGATCACCGTTTTCTCACACAATAGATCTTTGAATCCACAAGGAAGATAAAAAAAGAAATAAACCCAAAATAAAAGAATATTATTAATAGAAAAGTTTTCTTCTTTTGTTACAACCTTGAACTGTATATATAACCATTTAATAAACTTAAAATGTTACTTGGTGTAGACTAAAAATAGGACTTGGATTCCACGAAGAATTCTACTTAATATATCTTAAATAAAAATATATAAATCCTATTCCTTACTGGGGTAAAACTGTTATTAATTTGGACTGATAAATAAACTCTAATTTTGACCAACAAAAAGTCTGAATTATCCAAAATAGTAAATATGAGACTTGTAAGAATCAATCTCAGCTTTCCAATGGATAGTTATTTGCTGAATTTGAATCAATATCTTAGGAGATATGGCGTTCGAACTGTAGCTATACGAATTTTGACGGATCCTAATTGGAATTGAAATTCAACTTGAACTGAATTTCTAATTTTACTGTAAAAAAGATATAATTGTTCTACATCATAATGAATCTCTTACTCCCCTACGGACATAATCCGATTTTGAGTGAATTACATGTATCGATGTGTTTTTTTATTATTTTATTTTATCTTGTATTACTACTTGTTTATTGTATTGTTTGAGAACAAAATAATCGGTATAAATCATAACATAAGTCAACAACAAAGAGAATCCAATGTCTAATAATTTGGACAAGAAATTTTATGACAACCATCAAGAGATCTTATATATATCTGAACATGTTGTTCCATAAAGTTTTGAATTTGCAGTTATTGCGACTCCACATAAAAAGCCCAATGAAACCTAATGGATTTAACAGCTGTTATCGCATGGATCTTATGCCATAAAACATCATCCATAGTTTAAGCTTTTGATTTTACATAAGGTGAATACCCTATACTCTGTTTTTTAATTTTTGTATGCCTCACATAACAGCCAATAATCACATTGATAAGAATATCCTTCCTACGAGCTGACATTTTTATTGGATTGATTGGTGTTACGTTTTAGTGAACTATTGCACTGTCTCCTGGGTTACAGAACCTTACAAATGGAACCAAAACTAATAGAGCAAATATTGAAGCTGATAATTATTATTAGTTTCTAACATAGTTAAAGCAAGTTTCTATTTCAACAAGTTGTTTCCTTATTTTACTTTTGGTTATGGATTGCCAAATAATATTGAACTGAACAAAATCCACCTACCTTTTCAGGATTTCCATTCTTTTGAAATCTAGATAATAGTAGAAGAAGGCGATGCAAAGTTCTCAAGTTAGCAACATCTTCTTCAGCCATAGAGAATGTGGAAAGTGGAATAGAGAATGGCAGCCTTGAAGCAGCAGCAGATGTTACAGAATCCAAGGTTGCTACACTAAGTGCATCAATTCCCTGTATAATAGTACAAATCAAATGACCAGAGTTTTTAATCTTTATAGATGTTAATAAACAGCATAGATCATCAGATAAAACAGCCATCAGCAAATTCAAATCTATTCGCATAAACTATAACGTGCATTTTATGATTCATGAGCTTCGAGTTAAGAGAACCCTGACTAATACCTTAGCAATTTCTTGCAGAAGTATTTCCCTCACAAAAGCTCCCTGCAGAAGAAAGGGGACCCAGTATCATACTTGTGTGCATTACTTCTCAAAACAGAATAGCAAAACAAGCCCATTGAGATTATTTCACCTTCTCAGTCAATGTGAAAGAGAGAACTTGCTTGATTGCTCTGCTAGAATCAGTGTTTTCTGATTCCATTCTGGTCAATGAATCATCAGTTCTAGCACGAAGCGACTGCATGAGAAACATCAAGTTCATGACCCAGCATAGTTTGCTAAGAACAATTGAATTCTAGACAGGAATTAAAATGGAAGCAAGTGCGCAATACACAGGAATACAAAATTAATGCACAGATCAGAACAAACCAAAATGCTGGAGTAGAATGAAAATAATATATGGACATGATGAAAGAGGAACAAGAACCCATATATCTCTCCAGTAACAATGCAAATATGAACACACTATTCAAATAAAAGAAGAGAATAAGAAAATTACCTCGCTTAGTAAGGACTCAAGACGATCTATTTGGAAAACACCATCCTGATATGGAAGAAAAAAGGAAAAGAGTTTCAGATTGACAAGCATAAAGCTTGAACAACAATGCTCCATGTATGTACAAAGCATCTCAAGCTACAGAACATAAAAAAAATCGAAATGGATTGGCATGATATAAACCTTGTATAGTAGAGTCTGCAGAGTAGATCGAAGCTGGGGTGAGCTATCAGTGAGTACTTTTCTTGCAATCCAAGGGTATGAACTACTCAAAACTTTGTACTCTGGATTGAAACTGATTGCAATGCCCTCTAAAACAGCAAGGCTGAACAGCATCTAATAATTAACTTAGGACTGTATACCTATTTAACGTATCATTTGGAGATATTGTGCTATGATGGAAAGAACAAATTGATTCCTTGGTCATGAAGAGTGCCAAAATGCAAATCCCTCAATCAAACAGAATGAACAATTCAATACAAGGCAATACCTGCGAATGACGAGAGAAAAGTACGAGGGTATTTGAAATTTAAACTTGTACCTGAAAAAAAGATGAAAGACTAAAAATCAATGAACAATAATTGACCGAAAAACAGAAGCAAAAGTCCAGTACAGTAAAATGTATGATAAAATAAAGATCTCCTAACAGAATAAGTTTATCTGATGAAATCCATTTAAATGGTGGTATCTTTTCTGTTTACAAACCTTTTGTTTGAACTTGTGAATATATAGCCACAAAACAAGACATTTGATAATATATGATCATATTAACAGGTGACCCATGTCATTTCCACATGCTTAGGAAAAAATAAAAGAATGCAATTAAATCAGCTCAAAAATTGGATGCTAAACAACAAACAGACACCTTCAGATTCCAACTTGCTACCTGGAAGTTGTCCCACATATTAAACTAATGCCTGAGACATTAATTAAGCATTGCATAACTCACTATGGGCAGTGTCAATATTTTGGAACATAGTCTATAAAAACTCCATTTCATCTGCTCTCATAGAGATAACCCTAAAAAAAGGAAGCAGACAATTACCATTTCCATTCAAGTGGTCAGCCAATAATAAAAATCATGTTGTTCACCTTTCCAAGTTCCTCCTATTTCTTGTAGTTGAAATCTTTTAGTAACAGGTTATGGTAGGATTTGGGTTAGAATTTTTGGAAAATTACTGTTCTAAACTTGCCCGATATTAAGGTCATATTTTTCCTTCTCTAACACAAAAAATCAAAACTTATCCCAACCCCAACCCACCCCGGCCCATTAGCAAACAAGCCTATAGCGCCTAATCACTTTGTCTGCATCATTCAAGCAGCACTAATTGTCAGCAGTATAAAACTAGTAGCTTTCAAATGTGGATCCTCAAATAAGTTGTCTTACATTGTCTGACCTAGATTTCCAGAAAGGTCTCCAAAGCTTATATTACGAACTCCTTTGTTGGCAGCATTCTGGAAAACACCTGCAGAGAAATAGGGAAGCTTCTACATGACCCAACTCAGGTACTCATCCATTATAATTATGGATCTAGAGAATTAGCAACACCAGAACTATTATTGTGCCATATAGTAAAAAGACTACTGAGAAACATCATGTTGTTTACAACCATCAGATTAAGTGCAAAATGGAGAACCTGTTAATGCCTTGGTAACCTCGCCTTTTTGTGTGGTTGGAGGAAGAAGCCTGCAGGAGATTAGTAGTAAATATAAAGCCAATACCAAACAAAAGTATCATTGACATGTTTTTTCAAAATAACATACATAAAATGCTTCCCTAAGAAATGCAACATTTTAGGTTTCTCTTGTTGAAATAATGAGGAACTAAGGTTTAGAAATACTCGTATGGGACTCAAGATTTACAAGTATAGTTCCATATTGAAGTACCTTCCTATACTTGAGAAACACAGGTTCATCACAGCCCAATAAAGAAGCCCAAAACCAACTCAAATTCGGAACTGACTTTAATGTAAATGGATTATTTGTAAAGCCTGAGTAGAAGTATGACTTGCACAAATTCTTTCTCCTATATATAGGATGGAAATCTAGAGCATTGTAAGGGTTTCTGTTTTCTCTCACAATAAAGATCTATTTCTTCTCTTTAATTCATTATGGAGAAGCCCTAGAATCTCTCACATAAAAGCCTAGAATTCTTACACTTCTACTTATTTTGGATTGCTCAAAAGAAGCATTCCAATAAGAAGATCAGAAGATAACAAGAACTGCATCTATAGCAAGCAAGTGCAGTTCTACTATCAAGATTTTCTGGCACTGAGTCCTAGGAACCAGATGCCAGCCTCTAGATGTCATTGTTGCCTGTTGAGAAGCACAAGCATGCTTGAATCTTAATCTAACAATATCCAAGATTTGACCTAATCTCAAATAGCACCAAAATACTCACCCAAGCGTGATAAAGTCATTGGCCAGTGCATCAAAATCACGGTTAACAAGATGAAGACAAGCTTCGATGAATCCATCCCGAAGTTCTTGTCTAAATTCACCCATCATTCCAAAATCTGAAAATGAAACATATATATTGGACTTCTATCAGCAAGAAAGAAATGAAATAATCCATTAAAAAAGGCTACATGTATTTCAGCTGATATATAAAACAGATAAAAATATATGCTGTCATGAGAATTTTCAAAAAGAAGAAGGGAGAATTTTCAAAGAGGTCACATTTGATAATGCCAGGAGATTAAATGGAAATAAAAAAGAGTAAATATAGTGAACTGAAAGGATAAACATGTTTAAGTCCCAGCAAGGAACATGTCAGTGCACATCTCAAAGTTAGGCCCTCTGGGCTGAACCTTTTAATTAATAAAATACCTAAGTATGCCAACTTTCCATCAGATGTTCGGAGAATATTCCCAGGATGAGGATCTGCATGGTAAAATCCATGTTCTAGAAGCTGAGAAAGTGAACAATATACTCCTACCTGTCAACTGCCAAATGGTTAGACTTGAGACTCCAGAAGATGTAATTGGAACAATGAGAATGTACTGTACAGTTATATTTGCAGAGACAAGTAGATGGAAAGATATTCAAAAGAAATTTACCTCTACCAAATAAAGATCCTTCACTTCAGCTAACTTCTTTCCCTACAGATGGAAGAATCAAAATTATTCAGTTTTGATTTACTCAGATTTCTCAAACAGTAAGATTGTACAGATATGTACCTCTACCCATTCCATAACAAGAACTCGTCGGCTAGATCTCTCCAAATACATTTCTGGCACAAAAACATCTCGTAGGTTCCCATATAATTCCCTGGTAGAAAAAGGAACAACACTTCACTCAAACAATCACGTGCCAAATTGAATAGAACAGAAGTCTAATTTATTGGTACCATTGGCTTGAGAAAACAAATTATTGGACAGGTTTCAGGATTAATACGCTCTTATTAACTATTTATCAGTACCATGTCAAAAGTTTAAGAGAGTAGCAATGGATCTAGAACTGCCACAACAAAAAGTTATTTTACTAGCTGCTGTAGAAAGAATTTAATTGAGAGAACTTGCACGCTAATATCATCATGTAACTACCAGTAATAGTGGCATGAAAAAGCAAAAATTCAGACTTCATGCACTAATTGAACTTGACACCAACCTGAACTTGAGTCCATTCCTTGCTTCTGCTCTGTAGTCCATCTCCTGCATTAAATGCGATTCACCTGTATTCAATGTGAACTCTAAGACTATGTCCAAGACAATTTTTTGAGAACAACATCCCACATTGAAATATCTTGAAGATGAAAAGGTGATAAACAGATTGTTCACAAAGGTACAAATGAAGTGACCCTAATTTTGGAAATTCAACCTCAGAAAACTATTGAAACTAACGAATAATGCATAGAGAGGTAACATACCCGAAATAGGCTTGATGCCCACTCATCAATCACTGCCTGCAAACAAATTCTTGATTATTCAGCCTTAAGTACCTCAAATTTGTTCATATAAAAGTAAAACCTATGGATAGACTTCTGAACAATGAGAACATATTGAGTGATTGGGTGCCCACAGTTCTTGATCAGGAACCAGATCACAACACTACCTGAAGATCAGTGTTCAGTTTCCTAGCTCTTCTAAGGACTCCTGCAAGGTAACGCAGGATAAAGATATCCAAGGAAATTGCAGCTTGGACTCCAGGCCTTTGGACTTTGACAGCAACTACTTGTCCATTTTCACGAAGCCTAGCCTGATAAACCTTGAAGTGGATACAAAGAGAAAATGCCATTTAGTTTGGACGAAATATTTAGCAAAATTGCAAAAATCAGAAACATATCCTTGTCTTTCAAAGATAGTACAAGTTATACAGTCAGTTAAGACCTGTCCAAGAGAAGCAGCAGCAATAGGCTCTGGGGTGATCTCAGAGAAAAGCACATCCACAGGTAATCCAAGCTCTTTCTCTATCATCCTGAAAGCAATTTCAGTTGAAAAGGGGGCAATGCGATCTTGCAACAATGACAGCTCCTCCAGATATGCAGGTGGAATCACATCCTTTTGAAAAGAGGCAAAAAGAGAACATGTCATGTAGAATACAGTACAACCAATTCATGAACCAAGATGCTTCCAGAAACTAAAAGAAAAATACAAGACTTGAGTGCTATGACTAGTATGTGGAATTGCAACCTGAAGATAAACAACCAATTTAATTTTCCTACACCAAAATTCATAAAATAAACATGAAAAAGGATCATCATTGAAATATTAAACTGCTAAATTGAACAACCACAGTATAGAAGTTCAAGAAAAGTCGGCTAAACTAAATATAGAAAGGGAATGAGCTTACAGGTCGAGATGACACAGCTTGAGCAATTTTGACGAATGCCTGGACAATCATCATGCACCCGAGTATGTAAACCATCCAAATTTCACAAAAGAAAAAATGCTTAAATTATTCAGCAGTTTGCTAATTCTTCCAAATTGTAATCTGCTCGTACTGAAAGTTCTACAATCTTTCAAACTGGTGAAGTCAAATGCCATACTATCCATAGAGAAAAATTAAATTGACAAAGAAAAACATTTACCGGCCCTAGTTCAACCAAAATCCGGCGAAGCTCCGCAGCTCTAATCTGCAACCAAAAACGCATCGATCAAGCAAATATTCGTTGATATTCTAATAAAAATCGAAACTAGATGACTGACATCAAAACCTTAAACATCTCATCGGATCGCTCCAGCACGCTGTCCAGAGACCGTTGAGCGAACCACCGACCAACGGTGGCTCCGATCTGGATCGACCTCCGAAGAACAAGGAACGGACTCCGGCGATATATGGCGGCGATTGCCCGGAGATCATACTCGCTCAGGAGCTCAGCCTCCGACGGGGCGCTTCCCTCCATCACGTACCCGGAGTACTTGGTGAACGTGTCGACTTCGCTGGCGGCCACCACACGGTGCCGAGGACGGCGGTGGTTACGGCCGGAGCGGACGCCGTATATCGGGGCAAAGGGAGATATTGCCAGCGGGGAGAGGAGGAGCGGCATCGGAGAAAAAGAGGGAATTTGGAATTTGGAATTTGTTTTGAAATGAAGTTGCGGAGCAGGAGAGGAGTCGGCAGGTAGAAGAGGCAAGATGCGGATAAAAGGACTTGCGGCTTGTTTTCGGCTGGTCAGGAGAGCGCTGATCGTTTGGCTTCCGGACACGTGGCGTATGGTGTGGTATGCGATCGATGGTGAGCGGTTGGAGTACGCGGACCACGAATCGTAATTGTCTTCTTGAGGTATATGAATTATGACGTGGGACGGTATTCGCCATATTATCAGTTTGGAAATGATTTGCCGACCACTCAAACGACCCCAAGGATTTCCTCGGATGGACGAATGCCACGTCATCAAGAGAAGCTCGGAAAAAATTTTCATTGCAGACAACACCTACGACCTACCAGGAAATACTTCAACCGACTTCAGCGCAACACACCCACGCGTGCGAGTTCACTGTGTATCGATGCTCCTCGCGGTGGGCTGCTGCTATACCGGCTGCTGCTTTGGCACCACAACGGTGAGCACGCCGTTCTCGTGCTTGCATTTGATCCCCTCCCTGTTGGCATTCTCCGGCAGCCGGAACTGCCTCACGAACCTCCCCCGCTGCCTCTCCGCCCCGTGCCACGTGTCCGTTGTCTTCTTCTCCTCCTCCTTCACCTTCTCCCCGCTCAGCCTCAGTATGTTCTCGTCCTCCACCTCCACCTTCACGTCCTCCTTCCTCACTCCTACATCAAAAAATCAGTATATTTGTTTGCTACGTACCGATACTGTCACTACAGAGAATGGAGGGGCCCGGCTTGCCGGGGAGCTCGGCGGTGAATACGTGGGCATCCTCGGTCTCACGCCAGTCGACATTGGTGCGGGCGACGACGGCGGCCTCGTCACGGCTGATGTGGCCTGGGCAGGCATCGGAGCGCCAACCCCGGCCGTTGTCGAAAGGGTCCCACACGTCCCATGAGAATGGGTCCCAGGCTCCGACCTTGCGGGTCCCGCTCCAAGGTATAAGAAAAGCCATCATCATCTTGCCGTCGAGCTGGGTTTTGCGGAGCATGTGGTAGCGTGGTTGACACGTGTTACGAGTCTAATGAGCCATGCCAATGACACGTCCCAGAAAGTTAACATTTCATTCATTAATAAAATAGTGCATTTAAAATTCGATATTCCCTTAGGGCCTGTTTGGTACGGGGTGGGGTCAAGGGTCAAAATTAAAGGAAGGAGTAAAATGTAAAACGCTAATACGGTCAACTAAATTCCTTTTGGTCCCTGATCTGGTTAACAGATGGTTAAATTTTTGTATTGACTAAAATGCCCTCGGTTGAGTATTCTTCGTATTACTGTTCATCTTCCTCTCCGGCGGAGATCGCGCGCGGAGCCGACCGCCCGATCTCGGCCGCAGAGCCCGGGCGGCCGAGCTCGCCCGCCGCCCGAGCTCGCGCAGCCGAGCCGGCTGCCCGAGCTCGCCCGGGGTAACCCGCAGCGCCCCGAGCTCGCCCCGGAGCCCGCGCGAGAGCTCGCCCCTGGAGGCTGGGCGCTCGAGCTCGCCCGAGGTCACCCGCGGAGCCGGCCGCCTGATCTCGAGCCGGCCGCCCAAGGTCGCCCGCGGAGCCCGCGGAGCCCGCTGCCGGAGCTCGCCCGCGGAGCTCACCGGCCGAACTCGGGGGGGGCAGCTCCGCCGCGGAGCTCGCGCACGGAGAAGATGAACAGTTGGCGAGATTGGAGGGGATTTCGGAGGAGAAGGATGGCTGTGATTGCGAGGATGATAGAGAGTAGAAGGTGGTGGGTTGAGTGACGATATTCGGCTGTTACCCGATCTGAGCCGTTGGATCGAGATCCGACAGTTCAGATCAAGTGAGGGTATTTTAGTCAAAATATGATTAAAATTTAAATGAATAAAATAATGTTAGTGCGGTTAACTATTTGGTGTTTGGAAGATAAACTGGTCTGGACGGGGTCAACTTAGCCCTGACCCCGTACCAAACGAGGCCTTATAGTCGATGGGAGGATGAGTAACCGACTATTTAATTTTATGTTGTATAGAAGTCATATGATTCTCAAATAATAAGACATTGAAATATATAAATTGATAATATATCAAATT
Source organism: Trichopus zeylanicus subsp. travancoricus (assembly GCA_005019695.1). Classification (NCBI taxonomy): domain Eukaryota; kingdom Viridiplantae; phylum Streptophyta; class Magnoliopsida; order Dioscoreales; family Dioscoreaceae; genus Trichopus; species Trichopus zeylanicus. The sequence goes on from RXID01022595.1 coordinate 31,474, forward strand.
AAAATGGTCAGATCAATAAAACGTAAATAAATTGAAACTAAATTTGTAAATCAAACTACCGATCAAAATCACTGAGATCACAATATTGAACTATTGAGAATTAAATAAGTTCAATGGCCTAGTTATTGGTCCACGTGGTGAATATTCATATTGAGACAATTTAAGAATCTTGGTGACTTCGACATATGGATGAAAAAGATTAAATATTCATGAAAATTAAAAAATATTTACCTCTACAAGTTAATTTCGAGAAATTTGAAATTTATAGTAATTTGTTACAAGAAGTTCAATAGTATTATGACTGAGATTACATAATCCTAAATATATCGAACCGTCTCCATGCCCTATAAATAATATAGTATTTGTAAAGGTAAATGATTAATGTCCAATTTTTTTGTCTACTATTCATTACAATCTCAACTAACATAGGCGTCAGAGCAACTACCATTGGAGAATTTTCAGTAGTCTACTTTATGGTTTCTTCCACTTGTAAATCAAGAAAAGAGGGGCCTAGAAAATTGTGACCACTAGGAGTCTCTCGAACCGAAGCCAATGATGAAATAGACTCCATCAACAGTAATGATTTTATTGAGATTCTCTGCGTCGCTCTTCTTTGTTGCTTTACAAGATCTTCGACTATCCTTCGATCATACCTTCAAGAGCAATAAGACCATTGTCATCTAGGAACCAACCTAAGGGGCAGTTAGCTCCAACACCGGTGGAGTGACATAATTTCTTTGATAGATTATGTGAGTCGGCTTAGCAAGTCAATTTAACAACTCATCCACTAGGACAATAATAACCTCAGGGGTTCCTTTATCAACGATCTCCGATGTACCACCTAGCCCTTTGTTGCGGAAAATATCGATGTCCACCTCAATTCAAGATATAGAGGAAGAACAGAAAAGAGGAAAGATAGCACACAAGAGATATATTTTGAGAAGACGATCTAGAGTATATTATATTGATTAGAAGAGAAAGAGAAGATTACAATGATGGAGACGAAACTCCAATATCACTAATTCTCACAAAAGACTAAGCAGCCTGACCGTCACAAGACGTATTGAGAGTATTGATCTATATATATATCTCTCTCACTCTATTGAAACCCTTACATCAATGGTGTATTTATAGATGTGGCCTAATGATGTTTGAGTCAAAGTAGAAGACTGACTCAAATAAGACTTCTACTAATTTAAGACTTCTAGTAGAAGATAAATCTAGATAAGGATTAGGCCTATTAAATAATTTTCTAATAAAATTAAGACTATCTGGAAAATCCGGATTCGAAACACCATAAAGCCAACAATCTCCACCTTGGCTCGAATCATCTTATTCTCTGAATTTGAATCTTCAATAGATGTCTTTGCCATTACCTCTTGGGATAGGATCAACGACCTTAGATATTGATCAAGTCCAAACAGAGCTTGAACTTATCAATTGGAATCACCTTCGTCAACATATCTGCAGGATTTCTTGAAGTATGAATCTTTTGTAAAGAAATCTCGCCGTCTTCAATAATATCCTGAATAAAATAAAATCGGACATCTATATGCTTTGATCTGGCATGGTACGTTTGGTTCTTCGCAAGGTGTATGGCGCTCTAACTGTCACAAAAAATAGGAAGAATATATTGAGAAAAAACCAATTTCACTTGCTAAACCTTTTAGCCATAGAGCTTCTTTGACGGCTTCTGTAGCTGCCATATACTCAGACTCTGTTGTAGATAATGCTACAGTTGACTGTAAGGTACACCTCCAACTAATAGGTCCTCCATAAAGAGTGAAAAGATAACCAGTGAGGGATCGGCGTCGATCAAGGTCTCCAACATAGTCTGAATCGACGTAGCAAATAATTTTGGCCTCTTGCACTGTGTTTCTGTCGAAACATAAACCAATATTAAGAGTACCTTTGATATATCTCAATAGCCATTTCACGGCCAGCCAATACTCTTTTCCTGGATTTGTTATGTAACGACTAACAACGCTGACTGCTTGTGCAATATCAGGTCTTGTGCATACCATTGCATACATTAGACTTCCAACAGCACTTGAAAATGTGATGTTCTCCATGTATACATGCTCTTCATCTATAGAAGGACATTGTTGAGCTGAAAGCTTGAAGTGAGATGTCAAAGGAGTACTGACGAGTTTTGAATTCTGCATGTGAAAATGAGAAATAATCTTCTCGAGATACTTGCTCTGTTTGAGCCATAATTTTTCATGCTTTCGATCTCGATCAATCTTCATACCGAGAATCTTCCTTGTAGCACCTAAATCTTTCATCTTAAATTTCTTTTTCATTTTAAACTTTAAATCATTCAGTAGAGATATGTCTTGAGTAGCGATGAGCATATTATCAACATAAAGAAGTAATATAATAAACGAGTTATTGGCATGCATCTTAAAATAAACACAACAATCATGTTTGCAGTAAATGAAATCTTGTCCCAACATAAAACTGTCAAACCTTTTATACCATTGTCTTGGAGACTGTTTCAAACCATAAAGTGATTTGTTCAACTTGTAGACAAAATTTTCCTTGCCTTCTTGGATGAACCCTTCAGGCCGTTGCATAAAAATTTATTCTTCTAATTCTCCATGCAGAAAGGCAGTTTTGACATCAAGCTGTTCTAACTCAAGATTATGAAAAGCAACTAAAGCAAGTAGAAAACGAATAGATGTGTATTTAACCACAGGAGAGAAAATTTCATTAAACTCAACACCCTCCTTTTGTGAATACCCTTTTGCAACTAAACGAGTCTTGAATTTAACACCATCTATCTCAGAGAAATCCTCTTTCTTTCGAAATACCCACTTGCAACCAATTGCTCTTTTACCTTCTGGCAATTTCACCAGGTCCCAAGTATGGTTCTTTTGAAGAGAATCCATCTCTTCATTCATAGCAGCTTGCCACTGAGAAGAATTCTTATCCTGCACTGCTTCTTTATAGGAAGAAGGATCACCATTGTCAGTAACTAAAGCAAAAGCTACCATATCTTCAAAACCATACCTCTCAGGTGGCTTTATTTTTCTTTGAGATCTTCGAAGTGGAGACTTTTCAGAAACTTAATTCTTAGAATTTTCTTGAGAGTTGGGCATATCCTGAATATCTTCTTCTGAAGGAACTACATGCTCCACCTCCACTTGCATTATATCATTAGGATCTTTCTTGAGAGATTTTAGTATAACACTTTCATTAAATAGTATGTCTCTCTCAATAATTACATTTGAAATAGTAGGATCCCACAAACGATAGCCTTTGACGCCTTTGGCATAACCCAGGAAAATACACTTTTTGGAACGTGTATCTAACTTATCCTTGACAATATACACATAAGCAGGGCAACCAAAAATCTTTAAATAAGAATAATTTGCAGGATGACTAGTCCATACCTCTTCAGGAGTCTTGCAATTAATGGCTGTTTGAGGAGAACGATTCACAATGAAGCATGCTGTATTGATTGCTTCTGCCCAAAAATCTTTATCAAGATTAGCTGTACTGAGCATACTACGTGCTTTCTCCAACAAGGTTCTGTTCATCCTTTCAGCCACACCATTTTGTTGAGGTTTTCCTGGGATGGTAAAGTGGCGTTTGATGCCTTCAGCTTCACAGAATTTGAGAAATTCTGTTGATTTGTACTCTCCTCCATTATCACTTCTGAAGTATTTGATTTTTCTACCAGTCCTTTTTTCAACTGAAGTTTTTCACCGTTTGAAAATATAAAATACTTCGACTTTGTGATGCAAAAAATAAATCCACACTTTTCTGGAAAAGTCATCAATAAAATTGACAAAATAACGAGCACCAGATTTTGATGGAATAGGAGCACCACACATCAGAATGAATATAATCAATTAAGCATTTAGTGCAATGAATACCGGTGTTAAACTTTACCTTGGACTGTTTACCATAGAGGCAATGCTCGCAAAAATCCAGTTTGCATGAGTTGAGGCCTTTCAGTAATTTTCTTTTATTGAGCTCACTTAAACCTTACTCACTCATATGATCGAGACGCATATGCCATAAGTGGGTCATATTAGAAGAAGAGGCCTGAGAAATTGTTGCTCCACCTGCAACGATTTTTTTTTACTAACTCATACAAATTTCCATGCTTTAGGCCCTTCATCACTATTAATGAGCCTTTAGCAACCTTAAGAACTCCACCTTCAGCAGAATACTTATAACCAGCAAAATCCAAAGCACCCAAAGAGATCAAATTCTTTTTCAAATCAGGAACATGTCCAACATCAGTAAGAGTTCTAATAATATTATCAAACATCTTAATTTTGATTGTTCCAATTCCAACAGTTTTGCATGGATTGTTATTACCCATCAAAACTAAACCACCATCATAGGACTTGTAGTCTTCAAACCAATCCTTATTAGGACACGTGATAAGAACAACCAGAATCAAGAATCCAAATATCATGGTAACGATCAAAATTAGAACTAATAGAGAGAACGTTACCCAAATTATCATCAGAACTTCCTTCAACAACTGACGCTTGTTCTTTGGCTTGCTCTTTAAATTGAGATTCTCTTTCTTTCTTTATTTTGAGCTTTCAACAATCTTTAATTGCATGTCCCATCTTCTTACAATATCTGCAATTTATTTCTTTGGATTTGAATTTAGAATGACCTATTCTTGATCTTTCTTTGGTACGACCTCTGACAATTAATGCTTCTGAGTGTGACACATCCCCTCCAATCTTTTTCAAATATTCATTAGATAGAAGGGCAGCAGAAATATCGTCAAATTTTAAATCTTTCTCATACATGATAGTAGTTTTAAGATTCTCAAGAGAAGGAGGTAAAGACGATAATAAAATAATTGTCTTGTCTTCATCTTCAATTTTAACATCAATGCTTAACAATTGAGAGATAAGTTTATTGAAAGTATTAAGATGATCAACTATATTCGTACCTTCTGTCATTCGAAAATTGAAGAGCTTCTGCTTTAAATAAACTCGATTTGAGATAAACTTACTCATATACTGTTTCTCCAGCTTTTTTCCATAATTCTGAAGGTGATGTTTCATCAAGAAACGGCTAAAGTACCTCATCGGTGAGACTGAGGATGATTGTGCTATGTGCGCTAGCCTTTTGGTTTTCCCAGACACTTTCGGTGACATCTTCAGGCTTGACGTCCTCCAATGTGTGTCTCAACCCTTGTTGAGTAAGAATTGCACGAACTCTTGCTTGCCAAATAGGAAATCCTTGCTTTTCTTTGAATTTCTCTATATCGAACTTCGTAGTAGACATATGAACCTAGCTCTGATGCCACTTGTTGCGGAAAATATCGATGTCCACCTCAATTCACGATATAAAGGAAGAACAGAAAAGAGGAAAAGATAGCACACAAGAGATATATTTTGAGAAGACGATCTAGAGTATATTATATTGATTAGAAGAGAAAGAGAAGATTACAACGATGGAGACGAAACTCCAATATCACTAATTCTCACAAAAGACTAAGTAGCCTGACCGTCACAAGACGTATTGAGAGTATTGATCTATATATATATATCTCTCTCTCTATTGAAATCCTTACATCAATGGTGTATTTATAGATGTGGCCTAATGATGTTTGAGTCAAAGTAGAAGACTGACTCAAATAAGACTTCTACTAATTTAAGACTTCTAGTAGAAGATAAATCTAGATAAGTATTAGGCCCATTAAATAATTTTCTAATATAATTAAGACTATTCGAAAAATCCGGATTTGAGACACCATAAAGCCAACAATCCCTTCCATACATTGAGTTGACAGGAGCTTCAGATCTTAACTACTACCGTCCAGCTGATGACTCAATTGCTGAAAGTTCAGGAACAAGCCATGCATAATTTTTAGGCCCAGTAACTATAAAACCAAACTCATATGATGCAAAACCTTCAAACCAATAATGCTCAACAGTAGGTTCAATCTCAAGTCGAATCTCTGACTCAAGATACTATGCTGAACCAATAATATAAGTCATAGTCACATGTAATGAGCTAGATACACCCTAGTAGAAACACCATCCGAGTCATCAAGGTCTCTCGGCAAGTGTTTCGCTTCAATATTAGGCCTTGTGAGATTTCGAAGGGTGTGACCCCACCTATGACCCAACCAACGAGCCCACTTATTGATCTACACTAGCCGAACCTCAGCTAAGGCTGGAGAAGGTAGCTAGACAGAGATTATACCACAAACAGCATAGAAGAAGTCTAGGGAAATTGCTTATCTGAATCAAATGAGATACAATAGCCCTCCTAATTTTTGAGATAACCTACTTTCCAATACAACTGAAGTTTAGGTAGCCTCCTTATAAAGCATATGATGGTTCAAAAGACCTATGGACTATGTTAGCATATTTAGAAATACTATGATCCTGCAAGGAATGTGAGACTCCAGCATATGTAAGGCATTTCCAATGATGCTACAAGGTTTAGCTCGAACTTGATTTTCTAGACTCTCAAGGTATTTCATAACTTGTTTCGATGATAACAGATCTGTGAAGCATTTTATCGCACTCATACATTAGCCAAAGGACCCCTCCATAATTCTAATGATAAAGTAAAAATAAGGAGAGAGCCTAAGAAAACATCTAGCTCAATTTAATGAAGCCAAACTGGAAGTCATTGAGCTTAATAGCTCAATTGTTCTCACTGCGGCGATTAATAATATATGACAAGCCCGGTTGGCCTATGAGATGGTATGTCGACCTCCCAAAACCTTGGCTAAATTTATGCAACAAGGTACATCGATACTGAGAAGATGATCTCGACTAAGAGAGAGTCGAAGGGTAGTAGTAAACCGAAAAAGAGCCCATAAGAAGCCAAACTCCTAGAGTCGAAGAAGTAAAGAACCAATTGAAGGGAACATAGAACTAGTTCCAAGTATACACACTCTTGAAAAATTTAAGGATCGAGGTGTTGCTCAAATTGAGCATCATGACTTTTTGAAGTGATCCTTGCCTATTCGCTCGAAGAGACAAAGACTAGACAAATCAAAGAACTATTATTTTCACAAGAATCATGACCATGACACCAAAGAATATAGACTCTGTTGTGCTTTATAATTTTAATAATGAGCAACTTTGTATTTGATCAATATCTTGAATGGTATGTAACTACTAATCAAGCCAAGCTTGAAATGAAAATTAAATCCATTCAGAAGTCTCAAATGTAAATAAATATAAAGACAATATTAAAGATGATACATAATGATGGATTAATGAATGAAACTTGAAAAATTAAAAATAGCTTGAAGATGACTCAAGAGATCATCAAAGGCGGCTCACTAAGTTTAGAATTTTTTATTTATTATTTGAGTTAAATATGTGCTTTTTAAATACTTAGTTTAGAATTTTAATTAACACTCAAACTTATCTTAGAATGTCTTTATTGACTTATTATTTATCTAAGATTAGTTTGAGAATATGTCTAACATGAAATTAAAGTTATAGTAAAATAATAATTTTTCTATTAACTTCAAATATCCGAACATCAAAGTTCAAATATTTGAATCTAGAAGAAATAACTATGAAATTACTAACATCATCAGACACCCAAACCTCAAGATCGGACGCTTGAAGATTTAAAAACTATAACTTTTGGATTTTCCATATTTAGATTTCAGACACTCGGTGTCTTATCAAATGTGTGATACTGTAGAGTTTGATCGCCCAAACCCATGTTTGAACTTGTGACATCAGTTATAATAGCTAGCTAAATTTAATTATTGAGATATTTTGGATGCCCGAATCTTATAGTCCAGGTGCCCAAATGTGATAGAGCTTAGCATGTAATGACTAGTTCTCTTATCAATGAATATATAAGGGCTTCGAGCTTATTTCAATTAGATCTTTTAGATCTTTGATTATTTTGATGAGATTGAAATAAGTTTTTCCGAGTCTCTAACATCCAATCTCTCTGAGTTTTAATTTTCAGTTTTCATATCTTTTGCTCTTATCCTTATCTTGAGAGGCTTTTATAAAGAAACATACTTATATTATATACTTTATCATTTTCACTTATAAATCACTCTAAGGGTGTTCGGAGTGTTTGAAAGATTAAATCTCTAGTGTAAGAGTCAACTCTTGTCAGTTCGAGTAAGAATTGTATGGATGTATTTTCAATCGACGGAAGTGATACTCATGATTGTAAGTAAGTATAAAGCTTTGGTTTCATCTCGAGAAATGATAACTTTAGTAGAGAGTCCAAATCCTTAAGACTAAGATAAGAATTGTAGAGTAGGTGCAATCATCGAACTCCATAGAAAATCATGATGTCATCTTTACTTATTCACATTTTGCATTCGTGATTGATTTATTGATTGAGGACTTGTGCCTTTGTAATTGGATTGTAAATTTGGTTTTAATCTCAAAAATTATGTATTGTATTGCAAAACCTAATTCAGCCCTCCATCTTAGTTTGTCATATTTACTTTTAGATACCTCAAGAATGAAATTGAAAAACTCACTTGAGGGTGAATGAGTTGAAGAATCTCGAACATAGGAGCAAACCAACTTGGGTCTCCTTGGAGGAATCCCACCCCTAAGTTTCCTAATCCTCTAGTCAAGAGATATCTCAATATGATTCTAACAAGCTCATTGAGTCAAAGTGAAGTTTTGGCATCAACTGAGAAATATTGAATCATCACTTGAGGGCAAAAGAAGGTGAAAAGACAACACTATGAACCAAAACTTGAAGACATGGTCTTTTATGTAAAAGTCTTAGAGGAAATTTTAATACCCTACAATAACACATTGATAATTTCAACGATCTTTGATAGCTATACTATATAACGTATCATGATAGATACAAAAATCTCAGTGAACATCATGTTCACATAAGCATATAATTAGATGAAGACAGAGCAAAATCTGGAACCATATGTTGAGACGCTCATTAGATTTATAGGTGGCTCGGTCACTCTTCTTAGCATAATTAACATGCTCCTCACAATTGATGAAAACTCCAAGAGCACCATAATCAAGTCTAAGTTTGTGGTGGGTTGTCCAACACTTAATTAGCTCCTAACGGTAATCTCACCATTTCATTTAAGTATAAGATTTCCAACTAAAAATGATACATATAAAGCATGGGGTGACCAAAGCATAGCCAAGAAATATAAGGCAATATATTGACAAAATAACCCTGACCAAACAAGCAAGGGCCACACAATTGTAGAAGTCAGTGAATCTATTATTGAACCAAAAAGGTATATGCCAAACTTATAGAGCAAACTATCAACTTGGTCATTAATGAAGACTCAGGGAGAATGTTTGAGGCTCAGAGTGAATCTCATGGAGCCCTTACGTAATTAACTCAGGGAGTTCCTACAAAAAAGCCAAGACACTTTCACTTGGCCCTAAAAGATCTGCTGGGCATAGACCTCTTGGTAGCACAACATGAGTTTGTTGTGATGGAAAACTACAAACCGATCAAGCAGAAGAAGAGACATGTTGCTTCAAGTATCAAAAGACTATTTTGAAAGAGGTAAACAAGCTCCTTAACGTAGGATTTATAAAAAAAGTTAATTGCTCTAAATAGCTAGCCAACGTAGTGATGGTGAAAAAATCTAATGGCAAGTAGAGAATATGCGTCGACTTTACTAATTTGATTACATCTTATCTAAAAGATAGCTATCCACTATCAAAAATAGACCAACTTATAGATTCTATCTCGATCATGAACTCCTTAGCTTATTGAATGTGTTCTTAGGTTATTACTAGATTTGGATGCAAGCTAAAGACGAGGAAAAAAAGTAACACCCACCAATATACCTTTTGTTATGTCATAATATCCTTTGAACTAAAAAATGTAGAGGCGACGTACCATAGAATGGTGAATCAAATTTTCAAGCATCAGCTTCGAAGGAATATGGAAACATACATCGACAGCATACTAGTAAAGAGCCTCTATGTTGATGGACATCTTAGAGATTTAAAGTGAAGGTGAATCCAAAGAAATGCACATTTGGAGTAGGCTAAAGAAAGTTTCTTAGTTATCTTGCCTCAAAATGAGGAACATAAGCAAATTCAGAGAAGATGGAGCAGTCTTTTAGATGAAGCCTCCAAGTTCTACCAAGAGATGCAAAAGCTCACAGGTCAACTCGTAGCCCTGAATCATTTCTTATCTAGGTCAAACAAGAAATGCTTGCCTTTGTTTAAGATGCTTAAGCAGAGTCCTGGATTCGAGTGAATGAAGAAGTATGAGCAAGCCTTTTATGCTTTTAAGAAGTATCTCGTCGAACCTTTTCTATTGGTTAGACTTGAGCCAAACAAGGTACCTTTTCTTATGTAGCAATTTTAGAACAAATGATAAGCTCATTATTGATAAGTTAGGGGAAAAGAAAACAACACTCATTTGCTATGTGAGCCAAGCACATTAGGGTAGAGGTTTAGTATTCATCTTTGGAGAAATTGACTTATGCAGTAGTACTAGCGACCCAAAAATTACACCATACTTTTAGGCACACCTGGTCATTGTGCTCACCAGCATTCCCCTTCGGCAAATATTATAGAAGATAGAGACCTCAAGTGGATTGCCCAAATAGGTCAATTTGACGTCACATTTGAAGCTCATAAGACTATCAAGCCTTGGTGGACCTTATGGTGGAAACTACTTTGTATGTCACAAGGCTAGATTTTGAACCTTAGGAAGTTTACATCAACAGCTTTTTATATGAGTCGAACAACAAAGTAGGCATTGTGCTTATAAGCCTTGATGAGAGAATATCAGAATATTCTACTCACCTATAGTTCCTGACATCTAATAATGTTGCTAAATATAAAGTTTTCCTACTTGGTTTAAGGATGGCATTAGTAGCTAGAGCCAAAAGGTTAAAGGTATTTAGCAATTCTCAACAAGTCTACTTGTAGATAAGTGGGAAATACAAGGTGAAAGATACAACCATGATCCAATACCTGGTCGAAGCATGAAGTCTTATGGGAAAGATGGATCGTATGGAGATTTGTCGAGTACCTCGAAATAGTAACATGGCAATAGATGTCCTTATATGGTTGGCCTCAGCTTCCTTAAATCCAAAGCCAAGGCAAGTCTTCATAGAAAATTTTTAACAACTGAGCTACTCCAAATCTATCAAGATGAATTCCATATATGAAGAATCTTGCTGGATGGACCCCTTAATAAACTAACTCAAAAAAAGATAGCTCCCTAAAAGAGGCGCAGAGAATCAGGAAGCCAACATCGAACTTCACCTAGTAGATGAAGCCTTGCACAAAAAGTTATTCATTAGACCATTCCTCCACTATTTGCGGCCCGCTAAAGCCAAGTTTATGCTTCAAGAAGTACATAAAGGGATATATGGGGGTCATGGAGATGAACGAGCTTGGTTCACAAGCTCGTCAAACAAGTTTATTACTAGATCAATATGACCTTCGAGTCAGTTGAGTTTATCTCTAAATACAAATAATACTGGAGACATGTGTCAATATATCACAATCCAATAGCTCAAATTTAACAAACATAAGCCATTTGGCCCTTTGACTAATAGGGCATGGATATTCTAGGTCCATTTTCACTAGCCTTGGGATAAAAAAAATTCTTGGTGGTCGTGATTAATTAATTCACAAAGTGGGTAGAAGTTGAATCCCTTGCCACAATCACTAAGAATAAAATCTAGAAATTCCTCTAGTAATGCATAATCTACAAATTTGGGCTACCATAAATATTAATCATCCACAATAGAAAGTAATTTGACAAAGTAAAGTTCAAAGAATATGGCAACAACCTCCACATCGAAATAGAGGTTCACCTCAATGACACATCCCTAGTATAATAGTGTGGCCAAGGTAACAAAATAAATTCTACGTTTAGGATTAAAGAAATGCCTCGAGAGGCAAAGGCACTTAGGTCAAAGAATTACCACATGTCTTATGGTCCTACTGAACTAGTCCGCGAATGACGACTGTCGTGTCATCCTTCATGTTGGCTTATGGAGTTAAAGTAGTTATCCCTGTGGAGATTGACCTCCTCTCACCTCGAGTTAAAAAGTCATGAACCTGAATCAAATGAAGCAAATATTTAAGCTAATAAGGACATTTGTGCTAGAAGTTTGAGAGGAAGCTCACACAAGGGTCGCCAAATATTAGCAACTAATGGTCTAGTACTACAACTCTCGAGTTTGAAGTAAGGAGCTCCAACCTGACAACTGGGTACTTTGTTATGCTAATCAAACTCATTGGTCCTTGGGAAAGCTATTCCTGAACTAGGAAGGCCCGTACAAGGTTGCCTAAATCGTAAGACTTGGAGCATTCAATTTTGAGCACCTAGATGACAAGATGATTCCAAGGACTTGGTATGCCAACAATTTCAGAAGATTTTAACTTTAAATAAAAAGTTATGACTCTTTTATCTACTTGAAAGTTTGTCAATAATAGCACAAAAAACTAGCTTAGAGGGAAGTTACAAGACCGTAGCTCGCTTGTCACTAGTCTGTCTAAGACTTTGGCTTTTCAACTGCCCTTGCCTCTTCAGACACCTTTGGCTCTTCAGCCATCCTTGCCTCTTCAACCACATTTAGATCTTTAGCCACACATGAGACTTCAGCTCTAGGTCTAAGAACCTATCCAAGACATATAAATCTTATAGGGAAGTGAATAAAGCCTATTGTGGCTTGACCCAGAAAGCTGTCGCAACGAATGTAACTCTTCTCAAGAAATTAAGTACATATAAAATGCATTGCTTACCCCAAGTTAATAATTTGGAGATTATAGAAAGTCTTAAAATTAAGTTTTTAACTTTAAAAGATTAGTGACCTAAGCTAGAACTTGCTCAAAAGTTTTTAGGATTAGATCTCTTTAATTTTGAATAATAAAACATGAAGTTATTTTTTATTCTGAGTTATTTAGTTAAACCATTTGGTGATTGATTCCAAGTTATTTAATTAAATAGCCTAGGGATTGATTCTAAATTTTTAATTCAAGGATTAACTCATTTATGATTTGAGTTTTTATTTAGGGTAAAATTAGTTTCAATTTAGACTCTATGTCAAACAATTTTCCTTTTTGGATAAAACTTGGATAAGTTTGGTTTGATAGAGAACCAAATCAAGGCTAATCGAATTATTACCATATTTGATTTTGAACCAAGCAAACAAGCTATAATTTTGAGTTAAGACGTGTATAAAAGGCAAGCAAAAATTTTCATTGAAAATAAACATAATTCTGAGCCAATACTTGGCAAACAAAAGGCTTTCATTTCATTGCAATGAGAAGGAAAGTTACATAAAGAAAAGAAAATTGCATTATGATTTCAAAATTTATCTCTCTGGTGTTGGGGCCTTAGCTTCATCTGAGTGAGGACTTCCTCTAGCCTCCTCCCCCTCTCCCAAGGTGGGATCCTTCAGAATGAGATTCTCATACTCTCGTTTGAGACGAAGGATCTAACACTCATTTTAAAGCTCAATGCAAAGGTCCTCAGGGTCAAAGTCCAGGGCTCAGTGTGTCTGCTTCACCGTGTCTTAACAAAAGAGGTAGCCTTATTCGAAGGAGTTAGCGGAAAGCTACCTTCAATTGCAGAGGTTCTTCTCGCTAACCTTGAAGTCAACCATTTCTTCTGCCTTTGCCTACTCTAGCATTTGGATGAGCTCCAGGCTCTGGAGGTAATAAACCACTCCCTCCTCCTTTGCTTTCTTTAGCTTAGCCTCCTGCTAATCCTGAAGTTGCTCCCACCTCTTCATAGCTAAATCATGCTCGACCTGGAGGATCTTCTTCTTGTCCTCTATCATCTTCTTATTCTCCTCGGCGTTGAGTTGGAGAGACTCTCCAACTCAAGCTGGGAGTATAGGAGGTTGTTTTCTTCTTCGAGGGTGGTGGCCTTCGACTTCTAGGCCACCACCCACTCCTTGTCTTCATAGAACCTGTGTCTGCGAAATGGAAATACTTCATTGCTGAATCAATTCAAAACTTAGACACTAAGTCTAAAAATGTTGGTAATAAAGGAAAGGAGAAGAGGGTCAAACAACTTATTTTGGCACAAGTCTTGGCCCCTTGCAAAAAGAGTTCATCCTCAAAGAGTTGAGCAATCTCAGAGTCCAAATTGGCCCCAAGTCCTAGCAAAAGTACTCTTTCATGGTGGGACACTTAGGCCCTTGGCTTGCTCGATGTCTAGGGGAGTTTGACCCTAGGCTCTTGCATGAGCCGATGGCAAGGGGGTTGAAGACAGCTTGACGATCCTCTTGCCTTGATCAATCACTGCCATGACCAAGGTGTTGGGGGGCAAGGCCCTTGTTATGGGAGGGCTTCAAACGGGACCCTCAGTGGTTGCAATCCAGTCTAGAGAACAGGAGGGGTGACACACCGCATACCTCTTCCTCCTCTCATCATCTCCTACGCTTTGACTGGTCCCTTTACTCTCACACTTCTTCCTCTCACCGCAGCTCAGGACAGTCATGGTAGGGACATAGGGTTCCTCCCCCTTGGAAGGCTCCTTCTTCCTGGAAGGTTGGGCAAGAGCAACCCGAGGAGCCCCTGCCCTGTTCTTTAGAATCTTGTTTATGAATGAAATTTGATCAAGGTATGAAATAACTGAATCTAATGTTAGATCAAGCTAAGACTTGATAAGAAAAATTAACACGCAAAGACCAAGTTGCATACCAGTTAGCTGAGCCACAGATAGATCGTGCTGCAATAGACAAGTCTCATTGGACCATATCGGGCAAACTAAATTTATTCTACCTCCTCTGCCTAAGAAATTTGAAGATGATGTACTTCGGGGGTAATTTTTGGATTAGCTTGGTGTTTTAAAAGGCTCACCCAGCTCACATAAAAGATATTGGTTGGTTAAAAAAAATCCTAATAGAATGATCTTTCTAGTACTAAATAGAAAAGAGGTTGGATGCAAATAGTTTGCAACTATGCTATAGAGCAAAGTACTACCACCTACTGGTGTTAGAACCTAGACAACCCTTGCAACTATGCTATTGTGGAAGTAAAGTTTTTGGACTTAGATAGGACTCAGAAGATAGTTACGAATCTCATAGCATTAGAAACAAAGGTTTTAAGTTTCAATTTTGAAATCGATTTCGGCATCTAGAGAAATCAATTCGTTTTGACCATTTTGATCATTTCAACCGAAATCATTCTCACTTCGATTTCGGCCAAAATATTTTTTTAAAATTATGGTTTGAATATAGTTTGACTATATTTTAACTATACTTTAACTTCAAATTAAAAATATTATAAATTTTTAAAAAATAAAAAATTTTAAAAACTTTATAACTAATATTATCACAATATAAAATAATATTTTAATTAATTTTAATTAATTGTGCTAGTTAATTACTTGTATAATTAATTTTTTTATATTACTATATAAAAATAAAAAAAGAGAAAAAAAATATAAAGAGATTTAATACTAATATGAAGAGAACCACGAGGATATAGATATTTTGGATGTTGCGCCGAGTCTTCTTAATATAAAAATATTGTTTCTTTTTTCTTCCCCACTTATGTCTAACTTCTCTGCCTTTCTCTTTAGTCAAAACACAAACACAAGATACTACTATTAATATATGCAAAGCAAAATATCTATTAAATATATATACTAAGTCAAAGATTTAGAGAATCAACTTGAAGCTTGTTAAAGCGGAGAGACTCCTGACTCAGCAGCTCCTTGAATTGCTTCACTGCCTCTTCCACTGCAGCCCCGTCAACCTAACCCTCAGTCGAGTCTATGATCCGCTACAAGGCCACCTTGCTACAATGCAGCATTACCATGGAGACAGACTAGCGGAGCACTAGGTAGTGCATTTAGGGTTTGTAATTTAATTGAATTTTAGTTCAAAAATTAAGGAAAAATGTTGGGAAGAAAAAGGATAAAACACAGTGAAATACGAGGCATGATTTGTTCAAGAATTAGGATCAACATCAGTTCATTTTAGAATTATTTTTTTCTTACAAAATTAATATTACTTATTTTATACTACTATTAAATTAAATTAGTATAAAAAATTTAATAGTTATTTGAATTTTAAATTATTGTAGAATTAATTTTGATGAAAAAAATATTAATTTATAAAAATGGTTCATAAGTCTTAATATTGATCCTGACCTTGATTCTGAACTGTGCCCAAAAATATAAGAGCGAGTGCTTATTTAAAAACTTTAAACCATATAATATAATTCAATAAAAAACCTTAATGATTGTATACCACAATAAAGAGGGAGATTAAAACACCACAAAATAGTCACTAACACAAACATAGTTGCTAATACACTTACATTAATCCTAATCCTTCTTCGCTAAAAAAAGTGAAGGTAAAAACGTAACACAACATGCATGCATTAACATGCAATAAAACACACCTTAATGGGCTTTCGGCAGCACACCAATGCCAGCACCGTCACCAAACCCATCTCCTGTAGCGTCGCCATCAACACCACCTAAACCACCGATTCCTCCGGTGGTGCCGCCTACACCTTTGGCCGCGCCCCCAATTCCTCCTTCCGTGCAACCAAGACCACCAACTCCATCAATACCACCAAGTCCTCTAGCGTCGCCACCGACATCACCAAGTCCTCCAACTCCACCACCAACACCACCAATTCCTCCAGCTCCGCCACCAATGCCGCCAACTCCTCCGTCAAGTCCTGCCACACCGCCAACACCGCCAACACAACCAGCAACGCCAAGAACAGGGAAGCCGAAGGTGCTGGCTCCACCAATACCAAAGTAACCTCCAACTCCTCCAAAGATATATTTTTTTTGTCGCCAAGGCCGGTGGCTATCGCCGTTTTCTTGGTGCTTATGTTAACCTCCTTCGGAGCTATTCTCGCCCATGCTTGGGTTAGTACAAGAGCTACAAGCAGCAGCCACAGAAGGCAACTCCTCGTCATTGTTCTTCTCTCTCTCTCTCTACAAGGGATGAAGACATTGGGGTAGGGTTTGAAGTCACATCTTATAGTGAAGGAGTGGGTGGTAACAACTAAAGTGGATGGAACTCCTCTTAGATCGATTCCTGAAGCTTGCAGACGTTCTCCGGCAGCTGGTTGAAGGCCATTTAGATGAGCGAATCCATGGCCGGATCCACCGGGCTGCCGTCGGGGAGATATAGCGGGTAGATGTGCATACCTTATGGAGCGAAAATCCAAGTTGCTCCGCAAGCACGCCAAGGGGGTTGTCGTTGATGCTTGTGAGCATGCTGCCGTCAAGATCGGCCGCAGCAATTTTGGATCCATTCTCGTTCTTCATCTTACGAGTGTGCATGCGACCGCCGGGACGAGAGCGGGCTTTGAGAATGACAACCTTGAAGTCGAGGGTGATGAGCTGGTGGGCAGTGGCTAGGCCAGCGAAACTCGCCCAGATGATGATGTTCACACACAATAGGGAAGGAACAGTAGCACAGAAACGAAACCAGTAATTATGAATCCGGAATTGAGTGAATTATCAATTCAGCCAATTCCGGAGAATTGGGGGAATTGATTGAATTGATAAATTTCGGTATTTGGATGTACTTTTACAATAAAGAAAAAGAATTATCAATTCACTTAATTCCATAAATTCGGTTGTTTGGAATGTAAATAGAAATCAACGAATTTCGTTAATTCTTAAAATTTCGGTGTTTGGTTGGATTTGAAATTGGAGATATGATCACACAATTCTAAATATGTGAGATTACCCTCATTTTTTAACTTTATCTATATTTAATTTTAAAATAAATATAAATATTAAATTAGTAAATTAATTAGACATATTTTTATAATTTAAAAATAAATAATATTAGAAGTGCATATTTATAATATCTAACTTTTTTAAAAAAAATAAGATAATTTTTTAAAATAATATTCAGTTAATTTGTAGGTATCAAAATTTATAAGTATCAACATATAATATAAAATTGATTCACATACAACATATAATATATAGACATACAATTGATCTCTAAAACACAATATACAACTCAGAAATAGACACATAGTCAGTTTTTTAAAAAGAGAATACAATATATGTATATAAAACCATAATATGTAGAATATAAAATAGATAGTCATAGTATATAAAAAGTTACAATATACCAAAGTCAATAATTAAACTTCATCATTAGTATAGATAAAGTCAATAAGTTCAAAACATACTTATAATAAAAATATCATATCACAACTACTGGTCGAAAAATTCTTACAACCATTCAACCTTAACATCGTCGTCCATGCCTCCCACGAAAGCCATATTATCGACATTATCACCATGTAAGTAGTGTCTGCCTATAGGCAATCTTCAAAAAAGATGCACTAAAACATCCTTTGAATCGGTTTAGTATGAAGTATAAGTTTTTCTTCCACAAATCCCTCGAAACTGACTTAATGGTGCATGCAACCTCGCGCACCCCCTCCATCAACTCTGCAATCAGTTCATCGTTCAACGTGTTTCCCTTCTGTTTTTGTGCCTTGGAGCTATTACGAGAACTAGTTGCTTGTGCATTACCTTTAGAGTTGGTTGCGACATTATTTCCTACCCGAGCTGTGTATGTGCTTTGCCTAAAACCACAAAGAGCATTAGAATCATCATCTCCTTCTATTTATTGCTCTTCCACCTCTACATCTCTACCTGGCTCCCCTCCAAAATCATCGTAGCATGATTTTGCCATACTACCGGTAGCAAAATCCGTTCCACATATAAGGAGCAACTCATCATACAGCGGAATTGACTTGTTCAGGAATTGATCGGAGTTTTTAACTTTCTGCATAATTTATTTTGATCAAATATATAAATATGTAATATTTCGAAGATAATTCTGTAATTTTGTAAAAAAAATTTTATTTTGACTTACACTTTTGATGTCGAGATATACTTGCTCAGTGGCAGTGATTATCTTATCAATGTCATTCCAGCTCACCCCGCTGTAGTCCCTTAACTTGATGATTATCGCTGCATGCTTCTTCAAGGTTCTATAATGACCATCAACACTGTCAGTAGTAAAATTACTATTGAATTAGGCATTAACAGCAGTAGCAGCTGTTACAAACACGGACCGCTTAAAACCTTTATCCTGCTTTAGCCCGACATACACTTGCTCAACAAAGAATCTAATGAGAAATTGAGATTCCTTCTTTAACCAAATCTTGTGAGATTTATGTGTTCTTAATGATTTTACTTTATGGATTTCTTCTGCATTTTTTTGTGTCTCAACAATAACAAAATTCAAATGTTGACTCATTGAGTCAGTCGTCGACTGAGAGTCAACATCTTCAAGATTGAAAAAACTTTATCCCTTACAAAAAAAAACTTTTTAGCAAATAAAGATGTATAGAATTATAATAAACAGTAATACCAATAACAGTCAATAAGCGAGTGTCAAATAACTCATTTTAGAAAGTTTCAAACACAGATAATATAATAAAACACATGTTCACACAACGAAGAACTCTAGTTATTGTTGTAATCCTCCTACTACTCAGTGGCTAATTGATCTCTCAACTAAATCCATTTCTGATTCTCTTCTCATTGCTCTCTGAGGGTGGAACCTGTATATAACAACTCCTCTTCTTCATCAAAACTTTCTTCATCTTCATCTAACATCGATTCTACAAGTTCATTATTCAACAATTCATCATAAGGATCAACTGTAAGGATATAGTTATGTAAGACACAACATGCCAAAACCAAATCAACCTGAATGCTGAATGAAAAAAATGGAGTCTCGGCCAATATGCTGAATCAGTTTTTCAATATACCAAAAGCACGTTCAATTTTGGACCTTAATAACGCATGTCGGTAATTAAATAACTTCTTTACATTTTGTATTGTACGTCCGACATGTTCTTTCATATGGTACCTGACACCTCTATATGATGCTATACAATCAGCCATTGTCGTATAGCCGACATCGACAAGATAGTATTTGCCTAAAACCAATATAATATGATCAAAATAAATTTTAGTCAAACGTCAAACCAGTTATAACTTATAAATCTTACCTTCTATTTGTCTCAGTCCACTGGACACAGGTCGAGTAATAGCATCTTTCAGAATAGCGAAGTCATTCGCCGATCTCTCCCAATCAGCCAAAACATAAAGAAACCTAAGTTCAACATCAGTTGTTGCTAGTACATTTTGTGTGATACCCTTACGCCCTCGAAAATGTGCAACCATGTCAGATGAAACTTTTGTAGGAATATATGTTTCATAAATCAAACTAATGCAATCCTACATGGTATAAATAGTAAAAAAATAAAACATATATTTCATTTCTGACATAAACAAACTATTATCAATAACATACTTTAAACCACGGATAATAATTAGGATTGTTTAGAATTACTTTACTGATCGAGGAGATTGCCTGAGACATGAATTCATCTTGAATTTCACATATAGCTCACAAGCACATGTTAAAATATCGACTAATTATCTCACCCGAACGCAGGAACACTATCTTCATACTTCTGTTCCTTGAATGAAAATCAATATAATACAAAAATATTGTAAGTTATTCCTCAAAAGTTATATATCGCGTGTCATATAGAAGGTTATGGTCCCTTAACATATTGACCAAATTTAAAAATTTCGTAAGATCCATCCTCAATTACTCCTGACAATTACTTCTCCCGCCTCTAGTATATGCTCAAACACACCTCTCCTAAACATCTCTCTATTGACAATTGGTTCAATACATAAACAAGCTCTTTTTCTTCTCGTCAATAATTGAATTATGATATACACAACTACTATAACAGTAAAATCACCATCTTGAATGTTTAATAATTCTAAATACTCGTCATCATCCATCGATCAAAATTACTGAACAATAATAAATTTAAGTTCAACATACACATACTTATTATCAAATTTATATCAAGTAAAAAAAAGACACTATAGATTAGGAGCTAAAGACATAATTATAGTTAAAACTAAATATATACGGATTCACAATACTAAAATGAACTGAATCTAATCATTTTCCATGCACGACTACTTTTCGAAACCATGAACTTACATGAGCTGAACCTAACAATTTTAATACATGAGTATTTTCTAAAGTCATGAACATTTTACTAAAATAAGTCGAATACTCTTGGATCAGCACAGATCAGAGATGGAGAAAACTAAGAAGAATATAGGATTAGTACTTGGAGCTCGGTGCTTGCTCCAATCTCCGACGAGGATGGCTGCTGCGATCACGGGGGGAATGCTTACTATAAAGGATCGGCGTATATTAGAGATTGAAGATCGGAGATGGAAAAAATTGAGAAGAATATACGATGCAGCACCTGGAGCTTGGTGCCTGCTCCGATCTTCGGTGAGGATGCCTGCTACAATCACGGGGTGAATGCTTGCTGTAGAGGATGGTGACATGCGGTGAAGAAGATCCAAGCTGGAGATGGTGGTGGGAATACAGCAGAGCAAAAGCTCAGGACGGTGAAGATGGAGAAGAAGCTCAGGACGGTGACGCGCGGTGAAGAAGATCAAAGCCGGAGATAGAGAAGAAAAGCGTGGGACGATAATGCATGGTGAAGAAGATCCAAGCTGGAGACGGTGGTGGGAACATAGCACAATAGAGCAGAAGCTCGGGACAATGAAGATGAAGAAGAAGTTCGGGATGGTGATGCATGGTGAAGAAGATCAAAGTTGGATACGGAGAAGAAAAGCTCGGGACGGTGACGCGCGGTGAAGAAGATCAATGTCTGGGATGGTGGTGGGAACATAGCACAGCAGAGCAGAAGCTTGGGATGGTGAAGATGGAGAAGAAGCTCGGGACGGTGACGCGCAATGAAGAAGATCAAAACCGAAGACGGAGAAAAAAAGCTCGGGACGGTGACACGCTGTGAAGAAGATCAAAGCCGGAGACGGTAGTGGGAACACAACACAGTAGAGCAGAAGCTCGGGATGGTGATGCATGGTGAAGAAGATCAAAGCCAGAGACAAAGAAGAAAAGCTCGCGATGGTGACGCACGGTAAAGAAGATCAAAGCCGGAGACGGTGGTGGGAACACAACATAGCAGAGTAGAAGCTCAGGACGGTGATGCGCGGTGAAGAAGATCAAAGCCGGAGACGAAGAAGAAAAGATCGGGACGATGACACGCGGTGAAGAAGATCCAAGCCGGAGACGGTGGTGGGAACACAGCACAGCAGAGCAGAAGCTCGGGACGGTGAAGACAGAGAAGAAGCTCGAGATGGTGACGTGCGGTGAAGAAGATCAAAGCCGGAGACGGAGAAGAAAATCTTGAGACGGTGACGCGTGGTGAAAAAGATCCAAGCCGGAGACGGTGGTGGGAACACAGCACAGCAGAGTAGAAGCTTGGGACGGTGATGGGATTGAAGGTCGGAATTAGGGTGACAAATTCTCAATTGCTCACCAATTTCAAGGGAAAATTACTGTTCCCACGTGTTTGTGGGACCCACCCAATTCAGTCCCAAATTGCGAATTCCAAACTTCTCAGATCGAAATTCAAACCAGTAATTCAGAATTACTGGAATTGCGAATTTACTGAATTTTTGAATTTATATTGACATCCAAATACTAGAATTGGGGGAATTGGATCTCCAATTCCCCCAATTCCCTCAATTCGGGATGTTTGGAATTGATCCAAACAGCCCCTTACAGTCGAAAGCCGAAACCAAAATATTTTGTCCACCATTTCAAACCATGTTGGAAACTATTTGGTTTGAAGCTAGCTCCAATCGTTAAATATATCTTCGGTAAAGTTGTTCATAGGTTGCCTAAGACAAGGCTTGAACATTTCCTAGAAAGTGATGAACTTGTATTGGAACTCATCTCTAAGTTGTCTCCAACCCCCACATGTCCAACTCACTTTCGTTTGGGAAGCTAAACACACTGTTCGATATTTTTCCCCCTAAAAATTGGTTCAGTAATTTAGACCCTCACTTAGGGACACTTACGAAGAATAAGAGGTTTGGTCAATTTTGATTTGGACATGTATATTCCTATAAACTTAATTTTTGAGCTAAAATAGACTATCACATGCGGAGCTTGGGTAAGGGTAAGACTACAATTACTCTAAGGTCATCATGTTTTTTATCCTATAATTCATATAACAAGTTATCTGAATTGAAATAAAAGTTACATGCCAAATTGAAAATACCCAAACTAAAAAGGATCAGAATGGAGACTTACTTGAAGGTGGAATGGCAGGGTGGAGACGAACCCCAAAATGGTCATTGCAGAAGTTGAAGTGGCGACTGGACGCGAAGAGATGGCTCCCCATGCAATTGTAGAAGCATGCATGAAACCCCAACTGGTGACACCTTGAACTCCGAGAAGTGGAACAATATGTCTTAGGGTGGTAGTCAAAGTAGCGGTCTCCTTGGAGGCCAGAGTTTCCTTACTGAAGGAGAAAGGAGCGAATGAGGATGTCATTAGAGTATATCTCTTGATCGAAAGCAAGAATTCATAGGAGGAAAAAGAGCTCAAGATAACAGATGGCCAAAATAGGAAAGGATGAAGAGTTCTTTATATAATTCTCACCGAACTATTGGATTCTTGCCACACTTTCTAATCTAGGCCACTAAAGTTCAAAGGGTAGAAGTCCAAATTCATTATTTGAATCTCGAGAAACATGTCATTCATTCAGAATAAACTGATAGAGGCGGTTCAGTATGGAGATCACAAAGTACACACGTCGATATTAGAATTTATCTTGGTAGTTAAGGGGATGACTTGGTATTGTCACCTCAAAAAAGGGCAAAACCTAATAATTTTGTATGATTTGACGAGGCAACAATTCAAATTCCAAAGGGTTGTGATAATTGGTGGTTCGTATCGAGTGAATGAGACCAAGTTGACCTCATTCACAAAGTTAACTCTACTCGTTGAATTCGGAAATTAGCGTCTATAGTTGGGGGCACTAATAATACACTAAACTAAAGCGGCCAAGTCAACAAACTGGAAACAAATCGCAACAAAGTTTATGGATCAAACTACCAACCAAAGCTACCAAGGTCATGACACCAAGGTATTGAGGGATAAATGAGTTCGATGATCTAGGTATTGGTCCAACCAATGAATGCTCATCCTGAGACAATTTAGGAAGTTTGGTGATCTCAATCCATAAATAAAGGTGACCAAGTATTTGTAAAAATTAACAAATATTTATCTCCAGAGATCAATATCGAGAAATTTGGGAGTTGTGACAATCTATTACGAGAATTTTGGAAGGATTACAACTGAGATTACTAAATCTTGGATGTATTGAACCGTCTCCATATCCTATGAATAGCATAATATTCATAATGGTAAAGAATCAATGTTCAGTTTTTTTTTTTTAACTATTGTATGATAATTTTGGTTGACTCGAACATCGAAATAACCATTGTCAAAGAATTTTCGATGGTGTACTTTACAATCTTTTCTTTTCATAGCTCGGCAAAAGAGTGACATAACAAAGCATAATTATAAAGTAAAAGAGAAATACAAAAAAAAAATATATAAAGTAAAAGAGCAATACATAAAAAATATTTTATAATTTAGATAAAAAAATAGTTCAATGTCGTCAACATGGAGGCATGTACGGAGGTGGAGGCAACAATGTATTTTCAGTGGAATCCCCATTCTTAACTATCACTACAGTATCCATTCCCGAAGATAGATGCCGCTCGAAATGGCAGTGCATGAACCATACACCTATCAATAAAATCACCAATAAGTAAATAATGATATTATTAAAAGACAACTAAAATAAAAGTTACTAAAATGCATCAAAGACTTCGCCGAGGTGTTACACAAAGCACTAGTTCGATATTTAAAAAATGTAAAAACAGACAATTCACCAGGGTTCTGTGCTTTGAATCTGACAGCAACCCAGCCATCCCTGGGTACCCCAACTGTGTTCTTACGAGCAGGATCCACAAGATTATACGTTTCAGGATCTTTCTCGTTATCAAAATTCCCAAACCCCATGCCCACGACGTAGAAGCTAAACCCATGCAAATGTATGGGATGACTCTCCGCCAGCACCAATGAAGTCCCCTGGAACACCATCTCCACTTCATCTCCGAACTCCAGAACCAGCACTTTCGTCCCGTTGCTCGGAACCAAGAGACTTTCTGGCTGATCGTCAGCCGTAAAGTTGAAGTAATATGGCGGCTTCACGGGAAAATCATCGCCGAACACCCCATTAATCCCATTGTAGTAAGCTTGAAGAATGTCAATGGAGGGGCTGGAGAAGCTTATGTTGTTCAAGCTCGACAATAACCGTGTTTTGTTAGCAATCTCGTTCACCGAGACTGTGATGAAAATCCGTCTGTTGACAGCTTTAGGAACTTGGATTTGATGTTGTTCATCATTCAGGCTTTTGAGCGCAGAGGAGAAGTTGAATGCTGCAATGGTGTCGTTGAAGCGAGGAAGAGAAGGGACTAGAGGGGGAGAAGGCGGCGAAGTGGCGTTGGTGGCGTATTCCAAAATAGCAGTGACTGTGGAGTTGTCGAAGTCGCCGGAGTTTAGGAAGCTGAAGGCGGAGGCGGCCATGTAGTAGAGATGGTCTGGGGACTGGTCGGCTTCAAGGAGAACGTCCATGGATTCTCCCGGGCAGATGAAGAGGTAAGTGGTGGTGAAGGGTTTTGTGTAGCTGCCGTCGGCACCCACGACTGTGAGGCGGTGGTTGTAGACGGAGAAGAAGAGGCCGTTGCTCATGCCTGCGTTGATCATGCGGAGGAGGTAGGTGGCTCCGTGTTGCACCAGCATTCTAAAGGTCCCTGTTGTTGTAACTTAAATGCAAGAAGTAATATAGTTATGCATTGGCCTCCCAACTTTTTCATAATTAAACAAAATCCTTTCTATTTTTATAAACGGAGAACTCTTTCATAAAAGTGAAAAATTAAGATAGAATTATATAAAATTTATTTAAAAATTTAAATTATCTTCTAAAAGAAAAATGACGAATAGAAACTAAAAATAGATTTCTAGATGCATGCTAAGTGGTTAAATCAAATTGATAGTCGATTTTTATAAAAATTGTAGAAATGTCTAGACAATTATTATTTTTATTACATTGGCCACATTATTTCGCGCTAGTCAAATTGAACTAGATCAAACCTAAGCTCGAGCAGGAACAGAGATCCCCGGGCTGGCCATTGATGGTGTAGGCATCTGATGCATTGGGTCTTTCACCTGTGAGCACTTGTTCAAGCAACTCATTCACATCCTCTTTCCACCATTCCCCTGCAAAAACGTGATTATTGTTCAAAATTCAAGACGGTACAAGTAATAATAGGCTTAATAGCATTTTAGGGGTGCTGTATGCAGTAATGTATACCAAGTATGAGGATGACTTCTTCTTTGTGGAGAGGGAAGAAAGGGTAAGTGGAGCCACGTTTGGGACGTACGACGATGGCACCGTGGACCGTGGCTCGAGCCCAATCGCTGTGGGCGTGCCACCATATGGTGCCTTCCTCGTCGGAAAGCTTAACCTTGTAGCTGAAATTGGACCCGGCCTGGATCGGGCATTGCGTTATGTACGCCGGCCCGTCCGACCATGGGTTCCTACTCTGCTTCACTCCGTGCCTACATCACATTTCCAAAAATGTTTTGTTCCTTGTATCTCAACAAGATAATTGATGAAAGACAAGATTTCTCATATCATCTTAGAGATCGATCTTTGAAGGTGATGACCGAGAGATCAAGGACTGAAATTCATTTTACCAATGTACGGTGATATTGTCGAACACATTGTTGTAGACTTTGACGATGATGGTGTCTCCTCTATGAGCGTATAGTGTGGGGCCG
This sequence comes from Trichopus zeylanicus subsp. travancoricus, assembly GCA_005019695.1. Lineage (NCBI taxonomy): Eukaryota > Viridiplantae > Streptophyta > Magnoliopsida > Dioscoreales > Dioscoreaceae > Trichopus > Trichopus zeylanicus. The sequence goes on from RXID01022595.1 coordinate 58,169, forward strand.
GGGAAAAGTCCATTGACCGTGAGTATCTTCTTTGTGTAGCACAATCTGGTGTATGGAGTCAGCTCCACCTATACAAAAAATGAAGGGAAAATACCCACAATATTTGGATATTACACCAAAAATATCAACAAGCAGAAAATCACGTGAAAAAAAGCTTGGCATTGCTTTGCGGTAGGATGCAAGTCGAAAGGAACTTGTTAGGTTAGCATGGAATGATTCTGTTAAAAAAAACAAAGGTTTGCATGGAACGATATGAACATGGAATATCATGCAAAGTTCAAGAATGAATGGTGATCAATAGATTGACATTATTATCATAGTAACATAATAGAAGCTTCAATAATTAGAACCAAAAAAGATTTTTTGAAGATAAAGATAAAAAACTAACCACGGTGTTGCACTTACGTTGAAGACATAGTGGAGAGTCTTGGAGCTAGCCAGGCAAAACAGGAGGTTAAGCAAGAACCCCAGCTCAAGCACCTTAGTTCTCATGTCTCTTCTCAATCTCGAAGTAAAAGTTTTGGATGGTAAGCCTTTTTATAGTGTAAATAGCGGAAATTAATGAACGATAGATAGAGACTTTTTTCCTAAAAGCAGATCATCTTCTACTTAATTATATACTGTTTTAAGTTAGTTTCCTTTGTATGCATGCTTCCTTTAAGCGATATATCTTTAGGGTTCTCAACCTTGTCTCTTTTATGGTATTTCAAACCCTAACTGATCTAACTGCAACAAGATGCTTTGCTTCTAAGTATTAGAAAGAACAAGAATTTAAAGCCGAAGATCAAAAATATCAAACTAAAAATGTATTCCGCAAGTCAATGTAGGTCCGTGACTCCAACCACATTTGCCAAATTAGCTGCTAACGAACATTTATAAGTGCTGGGCCAAAAATTTAGAACCTAGCAAGCATATTAGCAGTACTTAATTCGTCGAGAATTGTCGTTAAGAGGTGACAGGAAGTTAGGCATGCAGCTCCACATGATCTAAGAATGCATCAGACATTCAATACCTTCAGCCAACCGCTTATTCGTTTGTGTCTACAACCACATATCCTTATCCAACTTCCATCCAAGTAGGGAATCTCTTCATCAAAGCCAATTAAAACGACCAAATAATCGTTCGCTACCTATTTGTATTACCTATGATACAATGTTCTGAATTTTCTCCCATTGATAGCAAGCATTTCATGCATGCATGAAATGCTTCAATTTCCAATTCAATGGCCTGGCTGTTAGCTCTGAAGATTAGCTTCACCAACCATTGAATTGAAAGACAATCAGATGGTCAACTTTGATTGCATTATTGCACCATCGATTTGTTCAAGTGTCAGGAATAAAAGTCAAATTCTCTGTATTTTGGATATGTGTTGAATATTCTCTGAAATATAAGTGCAAATGGAACAAACAGATAGTGAGATGTTTGCCAATGTCCTCTTCGAAATCCTTGTTTGTCAAACACATTAATTTAACCATTTACTTGTAGATTTTTTGCTGTATCTCAATTGCCAACTTTCACAAAAGACTGAAAGATCTTAACCAAACCCCTTCGTTACCTGAGAACGTTCTTAAACTTTCTATTCAGACTTATCAATCAACGGGGTTATATGAAATTATCTTAATTTTAAGGGGTATTCTGAGAGGAGAAGCACAAAAATGGTTAGCTATTGACTGTTTGATAGCTTTACGTATTCTCTACAGGTAAGACATTGCGTTTGCTTCAATATTAGGGAGCATGCATGCAAAAAAAAATTTATATTTATATATTCTTCAATACAACAAGCGATGGGAGTCTCCCATCACATTCGGTAATGCTTTATTATGATGTTAGTTCTGATGAATTAATAGATAAATAGAACTCAATAAACAATAGATAAATATATATCCCGCCCATCACAGTTTGAAATTCGGAGTTTTATGAGACAAATCAAGTCCGTATCCCATCATGTTGGATCTCTGTTTTGTGACCGAGCCTTGAATCCTTGACCAATTAGAATAATGGATAAACATAACAACGTAAGAATATTATGCAGAAGAAAGGAAAATATAACAAGAAAACCAATGGGCTAACAGCTGACTTGTGATGCATTAACCTCGTTTGAACGAAACGCGATGGAATAAATTATGTAATTCAATTACAATAAATGGAAATCGGCCAAAAGTTTGACTTCATGCATCGTTTGTCAGCGCCCATTGACTACCATACTCTACTTTCGATGAGGTCTTCTCTATCTTTAGCAGCCCCCATTGAGTACCATACTCATCTCTACTCTTCGACTAATCCCACCGTCTTCCTCAAGTCCAGCCAAATATCTCCAACTCCAAGCTGTCCAACATGAATTTTTTCAGTCAAATCTGCACTCAAAATTTACTTTTTGATTTATGTAGAACCTAAATTACCAATTAAAGTCGAGGTCTAAGCCATTGTAGTCTGCGAGGGCTGAGTAATTTATCCTCAGAACACAGCATATCAAACTATTTTTGATACTCCTCCATCTTCTTCTCCTACAAAACTAAACAGAAAAAGAAAAAGAAGAGTAAGAAATTAGCGATTTGTTTCTGGCGGAGGCCTCATGTGGATGCGAAACGGGGGGGTTGAAAAAGCTAAAAATATTATGCCACCACTCTTTGTATCTTTTGGGAATGATTTTGAGCATTCTCCAAAAATAAGTTTTGGCAAGTTATGTTTCTATGCATCCTGCATTGTAGTTTGAAAGTTAAAAACTGAAATTATATAATCTAATGTTGAACATAAAAACCTAAAATTGAAATATGAATTAAAATATGAAACATGAAGCTAAAACCTGAAATATAAAAAATCTGAAGTTGAAAGTAGAAATTATAGAAGCTGAAAATCATGATGCTGAAAATTGAAAATATAGGCACCGTTTGGTTCGAAAGCAAAATCAAAATCAATATTAAAATTAGTAAAATATTTTTATCAACTAATATCTTTTTATCAAAATTAATCATATAATCATTTAAAATTCAGAAAATTATTAAACTTTTTATAATAATTTAATTTAATAATAGTGTAAAATAAGTAATATTAATTTTATAAAATAAAAAATTAATTCTAAAAAATACTGATCCTAATTTTAATCCCAAACCAAACGATGCTATAGAGTTAAAAGGTGAAAGCATATAATCTGAAAATATGAAGTGGAAAGTTGAAATTATAGGAGCCACGAAAAAAGAAAACCGAAACCTAAAATCAAAAATCTGAAAGCTGAAATTATGTAATATGAAAACATGAAGCTGAAAGATAAAAATATGAAGCTTAAAGTTGAAATCATAAAAGCTGAAAATTAGGAAGCTGAAGTCGGAAAATACAAAACTAAAAGCTAATAGTATACAATCTGAAAACATGAAGATGAAATATCAAAAATATGAAGTTGAGAGCTGAAATTTTGAAACCTAAAAATAAGGAAGTTAAAACCTATAAATATAAAGCTGAAAACTCAAAGTAGACAAGTCTGAAAATATAAAGTTGTAACATGAAAATATAAATTAAACCTAAAAACTGAAATTTTAATATGAAATCAAAAAGAATAAAGATGAACCTTAAATTCTAAAATCTGGAAAATAAGAACTCGAAAGCTTAAATTAAAATTTGGCTACATTGATCCAAATACAACACATTCAAATCTATTCATTGACATAGTTTAAAAAGTTCACAAAATGCAACTACAATCAAATACACAAGTCCACATTCGAAAGTATATAGTTTAGATAACTACATTCAAAATTTTTAGAACACATTTATGAAAATTCACTACAGTCTTCCACTAATCCAAAATAATATAGCCTTCCAATTTATTATGAAGAAACCAATGCAAAATACTAAAAAATTTCTTCTTCTCTGCTCCAAAATACAAAATGTTAGTTTCTATTGCATAAAAAATAACTCAAAAATCAAACTTTATAAATCATGGTAAATATTATGTATATATGAATTAAAGGCAATGATTATACTTATTGTGTACTCCACAGTCTGCACAAATGCTTGAGTTGCTTTTGAAACACCCCTCTTCTCCATCTTGTAATAGCAGTATATGTGGTTGAGCCAACCTCCATGCCTTCTTCTATTCCTCTTCCCAATTGTTTTCTAGCACCTTCTATAGTGCTAACTGCCCCTCTTTTAGATTGTACTATTGAACTCAAGGGTTTAATACATCTCCTCTTATTGTGCCCCTTTTGTCCACACTTATAATATGTTTTTAATACCTGTTGATTTTAGAAAAAGTAGTTACCTCAAAATTATCTTTGATTCTCTTCTTCCTAGGCCTTTCCCTTGGTCAAACAGTCTTAGGAGGATAGCATGCATTATCAATCTTGATCCAGTACTCTTTACTTGGTAGTGATTTAATTCTTCTAACATAAATAATATTATATTTATCTATAATAAAATACTGATCAACATAATATTTAACTTTTCTTTTAAGATTGAAAACAACTGATACAATATGAACACAAAGGTAAACCATTTATCTACCACATACTACAACTATATTCTCTTGTTATTAGGTCCACTATAAATCTACCATCAACAAATTGAACTTCAGCTTCATTTTCAACAAATCTACACGCAAATCCAATAGTGCCAATAGCTTTAGATACCCACTAAACATACTTGAAGATATTAGATGTTAGTCTTGAATCCTATGTTGATGCTTTGGTTCTCCTAGCATTTAACCTCACCAACATCTTTTGTCTAACATAGCCAATTAAATGAAGAAATGATCTAAAATGATCATCTCCCACAGAATTATTAAATAATTTAGACACGTTATTTGTTAGATAATGGTACTTAGCATTAGATCCAAAGAAACTCCTAATCCATGCATGCAACAAATCAAAAATATAACATTTTAAGAACAAATCAGTTTGAAGGAAAATATTATGTACAAAATAGTTAGAACAAACAAATTCATAAAAAATACCCTTGTGTTTTATGACTTGACCCAATACTAAGCTTGTTGATTTATTCTCTTGAGCTCATCCATCCTCTCTAAAAATATATTTTTTAAGTATGCTCTAGATGCTTGCTAAAGAATCATTTTCAATACTACTTTGGGGGTTTTTTCTTCTAAAGTTGGCATAGAAATGTCTCATGCAATACTCATATTTTGCATAGAGGAACAGAATAGTAACTACAATATTAAGACCTTTTATCTATTACATGTGAAGGTTAGATTAGCTACTAATCCAATTGCTTCTACAAGACAATCAAGAAATCATTTCCAAGAATGTCCACTTTTATTTTTCAACCATTGCAACTGCTCCAAGAAATAGTATGAAGTTAGCATCTAAAGCTATAGCAGATAACAAAATACTTAGATACTTGAATTTGAAGAAGCAACCATCCAAGTCCAAAAGCGGTTTGCATTCATTGAGAAAACCATTACTGGATGCCTTGAAGCAAACAAAGAATCTTTGGAAGCTTCCACACTCATCAGTGACATACTTGGCCACACTACTAGAATTTCTACAAAGTAACACTTTGTGCAATACAAAAATTTTGGTGAAGGACTTCTCATGATTTCCAAAAATTTTCTCTACAGTATCCTCCTTTGATCTATACACTTTCTAGTAGCCCAATCTAGTAGGATATTGTTGATATAACCATTTTTTATGATCTTTCACTTTCAACTTAGGTTCCAACTGAATCCAATTTTTAATCTTCTTAGTTATCCATGTCATATAAATTATTTTATTCTCAGAAATATTTATGGCATTATATTTATGCTTCTCAATCATTTTTTTTTCACTTGAGAAGTTACTCTATCTTATAATATGGAAGCATGTATCCTCGAAGTGCACCTTGAATTGGAATATTTAACATTTACCCTCTTTGTATCATTCTAAATATATGAACAATTGAACTAATTCACAGCACGATAGTCCTTTAAGCTAATTCTAAAATACGTGATATTATTATACAAGACTCCTACTTCTAAAAAAATCATAATCTTTGTTTTGCTTTCATAAGTTTCATTTTCAAATTCTGCATTCTCATCTTCATCATCCTCATCTTACATGGTGCTCATTTGAGATAATATCAAATTTATCTAAATCATTAGGAGGTATCACAAAAAAGGTCATCTACCTCGTCACTTTCATTAGCCATAAATAGTGCATTAATGTTATACTCGTCATTTTTCTTTTTATTCCTTTTTCTTGATGAATATTCTTCAAACATTCTACACATTAGAAGAAACATATTAGGAGTTTAATAAAAAATAAAGTGATATTAAATAACCATTCAAAAAATAAAGAAAAAAAGGTCATCGACATAGTCATATAAATTCAACCTCTTATCAAAAATACTAAATATATATATTCAGATAGGTGTTATACATCTCAATTCTAAAAATTGCATGCTAAAAAAAGATAAAATTTACAAAGTTGAATATAATATTCACACATGTTTCTACTTTTTTTATAATCTACGATAAGTAGAATATCAAGTAATATTAAAATCTAACATAAGTCTAAAAATATAGAATTAAAATCATAAAAAAATAGATTTAAAGAGATTAGAGAGGGGAGAAAAAAAGGAAAAATGACAAGTCTATGAAAATTTATTAAAAATCAAATCAAAATATGAATCTATAACTAACAATAAATTTGATGCAAAATTCAAAAGAGAATTCGACAAAAACTAAAAAGTTAGAAAACTCAGGGAAAACGAATAAGATTAGAGATCAGCCTAGGCTTAAAATATAATTTAAGTCAAATTAAAATATATATTATTATTATCAATAAATTTTGAATCAACAAACTAAATAACTTATCTACACATTGAAATTCCTATAATAAGTTGGAATCAATAATATTAGGGACCATTCACTTTATTAGAGATAAAAAAAATTATTTTATTGGAGATGGAGTAAAAGACCGAGAAATATGGAGTTGCATTATAGACTAATAAAGACATGCATTATGGAATCGTCGCAAATGAGACTCTACCCTAGGAAAGAGAAAATAAAGAACATAAATTTTTCTTGTTGAAAACAAATTAATAATTTTATATGAATTTAATAATTTAATTTAGATTAAAATATTATATTATATTTTTTATAATTATTAGAAAGTGGTTTTTTAAAAAAAAAACTTAAAACATAAAACAAATTTTTTTGATAGTACTAATATTGTTACTAAAATGAATAAAGTAATTATTTTCTTGTAAATTCATAATAAAATTGTTACATGCTATATTTTTTTTTAGTTTTTTTTTTGATAATTTGTATGCTGAATTTAACGCAATACATATGATCTCGAGGCAAGACAACAAGATAAGCCAGTGTCATTTTTGTCCTCCCCACAGTTATCCTCCTTGTTGGCCGCCCTCGTCCTCCTTAGCAGTCATTTTCCTCTCTACATTGTAGTCCTCATTGCCGATCGTCCACCCATTGTTCCCTCTGCTTCCATCCTGTCCTCCTTGCCGACCCATGTTGAAGACGACGAACACGAAGAGGACGGCAGACATGGAGTGGAAAGTACGGCTAGCGAGGAAGAGGACCAAAGTGAAGAGTAGAACCAGAAAGATGGACAGCAGACCCAGAGAGAAGGAACACAGGCGAGAAGGACAATGAACGAGGAGAGTTCTAGGGTGGCAAGAAAATGGATGATGGCGACTAATCAACTATGGAATTAAATTTGGCCATCTATTTCGAAATAGATTGACAGATTTGATCTATGAGATGTAACATTTTTTAGGGTAGCACAGGGGCACCCTATATATAATCACATCAATCAAATTAGTGGTTATAAGGGTATTTTTGCATTCAAATTAACCCCTCAAATCTATGTAATTACTTGCATGGCTTTATTCTTGATCAAACTCTGTGCATCAAGATTTGTCCCTTATGCATATATATATTCCCAGTTACAATATATATATATATATATATTGCACATAAGTACTTAAATTTTTTACTTAATTATGTATTTTTTTAAAATTTTAAAAAAATTATATATGATTTTTTGAAATCTTGTCAAATTATATATTTGTTCTTGAATTGCATATAACTCCTTCAAAAAATTTTCAAATTATATATGTTTCCTTAAAATTTAAAAATTATAATTTTTTTTTGAATTACACAATGTATTGAAAATTTTTTTTGATGTAAATTTATTATTAGAATTAATAATATTTAGAAAATATATATTGTCTAATATCATTTAGGTTGAAATAAAAAAATATTTTCGATCAGATGTAGATTAACGTATTGGAGAATATGAGTAAAATTAACTCCAAATATAATTTATATTGAGCATTAGATATGTCTTGAATTGAGCCCTAGTTTTAATTAAGATCGAACTAAAATGAATTTAAATCATGTCATGGGAAATTTATCATTTTACTTCTTAAATTTAAATTTAATTTGAGATCAGAATAAAATAGATTTAAACTAAATCAAAGACAAAATAGTGTTAGATTGAAATTTAATAAGAGATAAATCTTTCAACTGAATAAGAAAGAGTTTTTTGTAATAACGACATAACTGCTAAAGTATTCTTTAATTAAATTAGGAGTATCTTCATCTTTTTATTTTAATTCAAATACTGTTAAATTATGTATATTCTTCAAATATTTTTTATTCTAATGATAAATATATATTCAATGAAATATTTATAATATATCTGGTAATAGAAAAATATTTAAATTTTAAACTTGAAGAAGAAATATATAATTTGGAAAATTTTTGAGAAATTACATGTAATTTTTTGAATTTCAACGAGAAATATGTAATTTAATAATATTTCAAAAATTTGTATGAATTTTTTTAATTTTAAAAAAAAATATATAAACTAATAAAAATTTAAAGAGTTATATACCATTCATCTATATATATATATTATCCCATTAATTTTTTTTTACTCCCAAGTTTTTCAAGCAAACGAGAGAAACAAAGTCCAAGTGGAAATTAAACTGGCAGGCAGCCGAAAGATTTCAGGGGTGATTATGGGACAAATGTGGTGGCATGCTGCATCCGAGCCCATCATTTTAACTCTACAGAAAACAAGGTTTCCAAAAATATATTTGCGAGGTTAAACCAAAACGTTGTCATATTTATCTGAATTCGTCACATAAGATTCAAACCATACCACATCCCACCGACAAAACAAAGCACAGCATCACATGATCCACATCATTTCCATGGCTCTTCACAAAAAAAAAAAGAAGATCTACAGTAGTATCATATCATCCTCGTCATTCAAGAGTCCTATCAATTGGTCTGCGGCGGAGGACCTCTCGGCGGCGCTGGCCTCCTCGGCGCCGCCATCTTAATCCCTCTATCCTGTTTCCATCATTTAACACTTCACCATACAGCAAAGAAGAGATCAAAACAGAAGGAACAAGTATAATTATAAAAGCAAAAAAAAAACCTGAACAGAACTGAGCTGGTTTTTGTGTTTCTTATCTCGATTTCCGGAACCTTAAAAATGAAAGGAAAAACTCCACAAAATGAGAAAAAAAATGGAACAAATATTATCAGAAAAGATTTGTTTTTTCAGAAAATTTTCTCACCTTTGTTGCCACGCTTTATGTGTTCAACGAAGAAGAAGAAGCCGTCCTTGATTTGCTGTGCGAGCTTCGCCATTTGTGAACTCGACAGTGTGTGCGCGATGTGAGTGACAGCAAATATGGAGCATTTTATAGAGATTTTTGTGTTCTGGACCATGTGCGCACCCAGTTATTTTATCGCACCGGTACATGAGAGTCACCCAGGCAGAAAGAAGCTTCGGGCTTGCTATCACATTCGTGGAGACATGTAGTTTGCTTCGAGAAATGTGTTCCGTTGGATGGCGCGCCACAGGCTGTGTCTGTTGACTCTTCAAAAGGTTGACCTTTGACTCTTCTTGAGTCCGAGCCGCACGCGGTTTCTCAGAGGCAGAAACGTTCCTGCCGAAAGTGGACTGGGAAGTTAGGATAAGTATTGTTATTATATACTCCAAACTGGAGTAATGATTTTTCTTTTTTTAAAATTTTTAAGGAAAAGGTAGTGTCATCATGTCGTTAATTATCATAAGAACATGATCAGTGACTGTTAATATCTAGTTCGATCATTCTAATCATTATTAATTACAGACTACCAAGTGTTATCTTGCCTGGTTGTGCTAACCAAGTATTGGCAGTCTTGACATAGAAAATGGACGACGAGTTGGATGTCAACTTACCTTCACATTTTATATAAGAATATTTCATCAGAGTTGACACTTCAACCCTACTTATTTATGCAAACAAGTTCAGTATAGATCAAACCTTGATTTATTTTTAAGCAATAAAGTCATTAATCCAAATCACATCCTTCTCTTAATCACGAGCACTCGTGCTCAGGACCTTGTCTTTCGCATTACCAGGAGCTCTTGCCCAAAATCCTCCGTTTGAATCTCTCTTTCCTGATTATCATCAACAAAACCCTGACATTAAATACTTCATTCTCGGTAGGGAAATTTCAGGATTAAAAAAAGGATAGATAGAGAAGAGTTGAGTGACATGAACACCTTGATAAGCACAGATTCCACTTCGGTTTCTCCAAGCAACTCATTCCCTGAACACAAAACAAGATTATGAAATGAAACATATGCTCTCATTGCCCCAAGTAGTTTACAGTGGAAGGGATTCACCTTCGTTATCACTGGAGACAGAAAACTTGAATCTCCTCTCACGCTCAACAAGGCATGCATGAGAACCTCTCCTTCAGCTGCTGGGCAAGCTCAGCCATGGATCTTAGAATGATTTCTTGAATTGATTTAGATCCACAAGGGAACACCGAAGCAAAAATGTTTTTTCTATTCACATGCGCCATTAACCTTGAATGCAATCTTTATGTGTTTGATTAAGATGGTCAACGCATCAACTTCAGGTGCTTCATTAAAATCTCGTTCCTTGTATTGTACTTTGACCGTTAACCGGACAAACAGGAATGTCTGTCTCCTATGGCAAGTCAACTACGTACCACACTCTTCAATAAAATCGACTGGCTAGGCCGAGATTCAAATAGAAATCGAATATAGATAATTAACCAGATTATATGTATAATTACTATGAAAAATACAGGCAGTAGAAGAATATAGAGCCCTCTAATCACATGGATGACACGATAATTGAGGCTTTTGGTAATCTAAAAACTTAATCTGTCGCCCCGGAGAAATACGTACCACGAGGGTCCAGCAGCGCTTTCCTTCCTTTCTTTTCCATTTTATTTTACTTTTTATTAACCTGATTTATTTTCTTTTTATTCAATAATTAATTATTTTTAATTGCATGGAGGGCGGCATATCAAAACAGTTTGAAGATTTATTTTAGAATTTACGTATATTGCACCTGATTGAAGCTGTAAGAATATGTCATCAACGTAATCCTTTGACGTAGAATATTAAGATAAATCAAATGATTCTTTTGGTCAATTTTTAAAGTAGTTTATATCAACATGAAAACTGAGTGCCACCAAATTGGAACTGATTAGAGCTTTAGTCCTCGCCTAACCCTAAACTAAAACCGTGTACTTCCAAGAAGAAGATTCAACACACTGGGCACATGCATGCGAATTTTTTGCCATGCATGCCAAGTCTTGCTATGTGAATGCGCACGTAAGCTAGTGATTGACTAGATTGGTGAAGTCCACCAAGTACTCATAAATTGGCTTTGATCTCCTCCAACGTCATTACACATCAGCAGTAGAGCCAACTACAATAAATAGCACCCTCAGGACAAGAGAAGAGAAGCAAAAAACCACCGAAGGCAAAACTAAGGAGATTAGTAGTAGCAAAAGAGATGGAGGTAGGATTGAAGGAGGAGGAGGAGAACCAAAAGCAAGAGCTTGAAGATGAAGACTCTGCACAAGATCAAGAGGTTCATCTCCATCCATGCTCCTTGCTGCCGTGCTTCTTCAGAGCTTGTTTCATCTTCTTTCCCCATGATCCTCCTACTCAAACCAAGAGAGAAATGAAAGCGTCTGTAAGTCTCTCTCTCTCTATAAGTTGAAGTTCAATGATGATAAAGAACTAAAGAAGATGATGAACAGCTTGCGCAGGAAGTGGGAAAGCGGATGAGTTCGATGAAGCAGATGATGAGTTTGATCCAGGCAATGGCAGAAAGAAGACCTACAAAGCCAGGACCAAACCCAGGGCCTGGCCCTGGGCACACCTTAATCCATTAGACCTCTTGGTTGGTAGATTTTGTGTTAGGGTTTTGGGACTGATAGGATTTTCTAGCAAATAGTTATATTATAAACCTTTGTTTTTTTACTCTTTTTTCCTTGAAGTTCTAGTTTTGAAGTCCTCTGCAGTGTGTATTCTATTTTTTTTCAAAAGAATTTCTTTTCCCTTCCAATTTTCTATGTTTTCAGCTAGTATATGGATGTGGTGATAATGAATGTTGTGCTTGCCATTCTGTTCTCTAGTGCGTCAACTGCTACGTTGACTGCTGATCAATCACATGGACGATGTGTTTATTAATATACTTGCATACTTCACCGACCATTTGACTCCAGCCAGATGGATATTTGAAAGTTTTAAGTATTTTTTATCAATAAACTAAGATGCATTAAATGCCATTTAATCTCTGATTTCTGATTATTTTGTTGCCTTAGCTATTTCATGTCGTTTTTTTCGTTAGACGGCTATTCTTTCCATTTCTTTAAATCTAAATAGTAAGAAAATGAGCACCCAAAAAGATCTTGCATCAATTCAAGAAGGGAATAACATAGAAAGCTGGAGGATAGCTAGTTCTGGATCTTTTTCAATCCATTAAATATTTAATCCCGTGTCCAAATCTTAAATAAATGTCTTGCTTATCCAAAATAATAGTGACCAAAAGTAGTTAAGAGGCGCATGCAATTATTTAAGATCAATCCAACAGCAAGTTCAGTATCTCTACAACAGGAGGAATTAGACTATTCATGAGAAAAAAAAGCCTCAGAACAATCTCCTGAAATGCTGTTAGATCATGATTGATGTGAAACATCGTTCACTACCCCAGAGAAAGAGATTCCTTTCACGTTCTCAGAAAAAGATTATCAATCATCAGTTCATCAAACTACTTTGTTAGTTGAGGCTTCTGTCTGTGGTTTTGGTAACATAAAGTTTACATCACCAGAGAACTTTTCTTCTGAATCCGCAGTCTAGAATACTGCACAGTTATCCAATTTCTGTTTCAATACCAACACATCACATTATGCACAAGTGAGCTCTACATTAATCCCTTGCATGCTGAATTTCAAAGATAATATTCTTTTCTTCACTACTCGAGTTTATGCGGAACAACAGCAACAACATGAACTGAATACAGATCTGCCAGAAACAAGGCCAACACTGCTAACTAGTTCCGGAAAATGTTATCCAACATCAAAATTGCTCCATTACATAATCAAATTAATCATGAAATTGTTACATGAGCATTTAGTTTTTCATTCCCGTTTGTAGATAGAAAAGCCTGCATAATAAACGGGAAAAGAAGTGGTGAAATCATTTGATACAACTTATAGCTGTTGGAAACCTTTAGACAGAGGCCTTCTTCCCACGTGCAGCACAAAATTTCAGCGCCCACCGAGAGAACTGGGTGATACTAACTAGAACTCTGAAAGCAATACGTCCTTTCACAAGTCCATCCCGTAGGTTCCGTGCTGTTCTAGCTGCTATTGGCACCTCATTCTTGTTGCTTGGGATGCTTTGCACCTGCATTGATACTAAACAAGTGAACAGGAAATAAAACACATTCAATTCCAGGAACTACTTCAATATTTTTAGAAAATGCCAAAAAAATCATTTGCAAACCTGTTGGTGTCATAGTAGTGAGACGACGTAGTCTATCCTCAGCAACATGGACAGCTTGTGTGGAGCTTCTAACACCCTTTGCTATCTCCTGGCTACACAACCAAACCAAAAGCATATGTAAACATCGCATTCAACACAGCCTAGCACAAATGAATTGGTCAATTGACAACTACAACTGGCACTTTTTGCTTCCATAATTAATGCAAAATGTATTTGAACAAGAATGTAATTTATAGTTCGAAGTCAGTTGTATGTTTGTCAGTTAGTAGGTGAATAGCAATACTGCACACAAGCACAAAGAGGCATGCATAGACTGATCTTGAACATATGCGGTGGGATTGCTTATGTAGGACGTGAAATCCAGTGCAAAATCATGAAGTAAAAAAATAATCTAAGATGATGTTTGTGCATGCATTTTTTATCCTACCAGGGAAACCATCAAGAAGAAATCTCAAATGTTGTGACTGAGAACTCCATTGTGTAGAATCTGCCTTGGTTTTCAGAGGATCATACTGAAGCAACTGGATTTGAAGACTCAGATTTAGGATGGAAAGGCTTCCAAACTAACCCATTTCATCTCATTGATATTGATGAGGCTGAATTAGAATGAACTGATCAACAAATTATTTACTTACACACCCTTTTTAAAGCAATGTGGTGAAACTTCTAGATGGCTTCCCCACAAAACAAGGACAGAAGCACACTTCTCTTGTACAGCTTTAACTAACAAATCACAACTCCTCCGCAAACAACACAATTTTCTGAAATAGGTCCATTTTTCAATGGAATTCAAACATAGATCCATGATGACAGTGTCTGGAGAAAATTGGAAAAAAGGAATGAAATTATACAGTAACAGGTCTATCAGGTTTGTTTTGCAAGACTCATAACAAAATCTAAAGTTCTAACTAATCAATGAATTAATCATTTCTCATAAGGGGTGGTAACGGAGGCAAAGACTAACCCTAAGTCACTGAGTTCCATGGTTAAGTCACTGATTTCCATCCCCGACAACCTGACAGCAGCCATTGTGTCTGGAAGCTCCTCTGCTGTGACATCAAGCAGCTTCTCCAGAGACTCTGCTGCCTTTTTAAAAGCCTATTATTTACCAATATTAAGAGAAACAAAACCTTGAGTTATACCAAATTCGCAAGCAATTGCATACTAATATTGGAAGAAAACACAAATTCTACGACAAACCAGAAGTGTAGGAATTGCGGAGAGAAATAACCACGCCGCAGATAACGCAGCCTGTAGCAAACAACAACTTAGTGACCGCGTTATCTTCATAGAAAAGGAAGCATAACATACAAATAAGATTTGGTGTCTATATGTCATTTTTTTTTCTCTTTTCCGATGATTATTCAGCAAACAATAAGCTCAAACAAAAAAAAACCCAATCATTTTCAGAATTCAATCGCGATAAGCCCAGAATTGAAGCTTCTAATTGAAAGTTTTTTCACCTTTTAAACCGAAACGTAAGGAACAGAACCTTTTTGGTGCTAATAAGCAAAACAAGGAATCAAAATCCCAATTTGTCAATATATTCCTTAAAAATCAAGCAAAGCTGCAAAAATATGATTATTTCTTAGCTAAAAATTCGAAAAACTTGCCGAAAAAATTGTTAATAACTGCAAAAATCCGAGCAATGGGAATACCGCGCAGGCAGTTAGGCTGAGAATATGGGTATGGCGGCGCTCGAGGCTCCAGCGCGAGCTGATCAGCGGCAAAGAGGGCGGGGATCCGACGGCGGAGGAGAGAGAAGAGGGGTCGACGGAGAGAGAGGCGAAAGGGAGATCACCGCCGCAGGTGATGCTACTCCGAAGTGCGGCACTCGGAGCCCAAAGGATTCTGGGGACGTCGTCCTTGGTTGAGGCGGCATTAGGGTAAAATTGGAGGCGGGGGCTGCCGGAGATCGAAGGTGTTCGACGAAATGTCGCCGAGGAAGGAGAGGGGCGGAGAGAAAGAGAATGCATTTCTCACCCGGCCAAGCGAGGCGATGAATCAGGGTTTTGGCAGAGATTTTTTTTTGAGATAATTACGGATAACCCCCGTAATTAGCCTTAATTACGTATAATCCCGTAATTTCCATAATTATCCGCACCCCAAATTCGAAAATATTTACCCACAACCCATGATTGTTATTTAATCAAAAATTTGCCAAAAAACTCTGATTTTACCCCCGGTTATTTTACACGTACACCCCTAAAAACTTATTTTTTTATATTTAACACCCTGAAATTCGGTTTTTTGCAAATAACACTCCGAAATAACTCAGATTTACAAAAAAATCCTCGAAATTTTAATTTTTGCAAATAAACCCCCGGAAATTATACCGATTTACAGAAAAGTCCCCAAAATTCGGATTTTTGCAAATAACACCCCGTCGCGCTGGCGGGAGCGGAGGCGGAGGCCGGCCGAGCGAGAGCGGAGGCGGAGGTGGAGGCGCCGACGCACCGAAACTCGGGCGAGGACGGCCACGGCCGAGGCCGTTCCGCCCCCGCGTGCCGGCGAGGGGTGTATTTGTAAAAATTAGTTTTAAAAAAAATAGACTTATTTTATAAAAAAAAATTTAAGGGTTTATTTTTTAATGTATAAATATTAAATTTATAATTATAAATATAAAAAACACTAATGTATTTTTTGTAAAATTTTATTTAAAATATGATTAAAAATATAGACTTATTTATAAATAAAAATATTGAAGGGGTCTATTTGTAAATGTATAACATGAAACTTGTAATTTTAAATTTTAAGCTTTGAAACCTTCGATGACTTATTTGTAAAATTTATTTATAAAATAAATAAATTTGGACGTATTTATAAAGAAAAATATTAAAGGTGGTCTATTTTTAAATGTAAAAATAGTAAACTTGTAATTTGAAATTTGAAAATTTTAAACTTTCACTTTATTTTCCGTGAAATTTAATATTAAAAATGATTAAAATATTGATTTATTTAAAAAAAATTCAAGGAGTCTATTTGTAAATGTACAATATGAAACTTGTAATTTTAAATTTTAAGTTTTGAAACCTTCGATGATTTATTTGTAAAATTTACTTATAAAATAAATAAAATTTGGACGTATTTATAAAGAAAAATATTAAAGGTGGTCTATTTTTAAATGTAAAAAATAATAAACTTGTAATTTGAAATTTGAAATTTTTAAACTTTCACTGTATTTTTCGTGAAATTTAATATTAAAAATAATTAAAATATTGATTTATTTAAAAAAATCAAGGGATCTATTTGTTAATGTATAATATAAAACTTGTAATTTTAAATTTTAAGTTTTGAAACCTTCGATGATTTATTTATAAAATTTACTTATAAAATAAATAAAATTTGGACTTATTTATAAAGAAAACCACTTCCTAATTAATGACAATTATTAATGAGATTTTATAACATATAGCCTGCCAGAACAATAATAGAAGCTTGCAGCTTGCTAGAACAATATAGCCTAATCAGTAATCAGATAGCAATAGCAGCTAGAAAGTTCAAGACACAATACAATATAACAAGTTCTGCTGTTGTCCAACAAAAGCAAACCTTCAATTATTCAATAAAAAAAAAGGAAACATTCGATTATTCCTTATAAATCAGAATTTGAAGAACATTAATGAAACAATTGTCTAAAATAACACTCCTCATTTCTCATTCAACAAAAGAGAGATGGATGATAAAAGATATGACAATTCCTCCTGAGTCGCTAATCCAAAACCTTGCCATCTAACTCTCCCCAGTCTATCTAGTAGAAATATGTACCTGCAAACAGAATGCACCAATAGTTATAATAACCAAGCAACATGATATCATCATCATTTTCGAGAAGACTGTTTACCCAATGAAAATTGATCCTAGAGATTTGACGAACTTCCTGCAAAAAAATACAGTGACATTTATTAATGTATTGTTTCAAAATCACATAAAATAAGAAAAACAATTGTCAAGTTTTTAAAAGAAAAACTCACATGGTAAATGCATACTAAAATTTGAAGTCATTACGGTAGACCTTTCTCTTCCTCTTCCCCTGCCACGTTCTCCAACATATTAGTTTCCCACTGACTGTTGAGTACTGCTAGATCCAGAAACATCAATTTGTTGTTGCAGTCCAAGAGGCTCTTTACACGCTCTCTTGTTGTGTCCCAGCTGACCACATATACTGCAAGCATATATTGCTCTACTTGATGTTTCCATTGGATCCTTAATCCTTTTCTTCTTAGACCTACCAGGTTGTCTCCTTGAACGTGGAGGAAGTACTTGCAGAGCATTTGGCACAGACACCCAAAGTTGCTTACTTGGCAATGGAGTGACAGGAACATCATATACTCTTTTGTATGTCTCCAGAGTATAGTAGTCATCAACAAAATCAATAGGATCAAGCCGAATATCAAGGAGAGCAACAATACCGTGAACGCAAGGCACTCCTGTCAGCTGCCATTGCCTACAGTCACAAATCCTCTGCCTTATATCCACAATCCATCGGCCTGCAGGATCACTGACCTCTGAAATATCATCAGAAGACCTCCGAATACGGTATTCGCCCCGTGCCTGTGAAACTTTCCTAATAAAAGCTTCTATTCTTGGTACTAGCTTTCCAAACCAGTGGGATCCTTTATTTTTTTCTTGTGGCAAATTTCACCATTATCTTCTGCCTGATGAAATCAAGTAATTCAAGAAAGGGAAGCTCCCTGCCATCCTGAATAAAACTGTTAAATGACTCAGAAATATTGTTAGTCACATAATGACATTTCATTGAATGATCAAAGTGACTTCTACTTCATGCAAAATCATTTATTTCTTTCATGTACTGCCAAGCTGGTATGGATAGCTGTTTAATCCTTTCTATGTATTTGACGAATTCAGTAGGCAAAAATGTATTTGAAGCATTAAAAACCAAATTTTCTAACCTTTTCCCAAGGTACGATCTTTTCAAGTTTGCAATCACATGTCTGATACAAGCTCTATACTCAGCATATGGAAAAATATTCTTCACAGCATCAGAAAGACCCTTCTGCCTATCTGAAATAATAGCCAAGCTATTCAAATTTCCAATAACCCGTTGCAAGTTATGTAGAAACTATAACCAATATTGGTATGTTTCTGCTTCTGCAACTGCAAATGCAACTGGAATTATGTTATTCTCCCCATCAATTCCACAAGCTGAAAGCAATGTGCCTTTATATTTCCCTTTCAAGAAGCATTCATCAACTTCAAGTATAGGTCTGCATCCAGTAAGAAAAGCTCTCATACAAGCATGTAGTGACATAAAACATCTCTGAAAAGACATATCTGGACACTGAGCAATGTGCACAATATTACCAGGATGTGTCATCTCCAACTCTGCCTTCAGCGAATGAAACAAATTAAAAGATTCTTCTTCATTGCCATGAATAATCCTGTAAGCATAGTCTTTTCCCCTTCATGCCTGCATATAAGTCAGTCTGAGACTGTATTTCTCATTCATCATATTCTGTATTTGCTTGATTGTGATTTGCTTGTCAACACACATCCACTACAAAACTTGGTTGTCTACCCATTCAGCATTTGCCATTTTGTTTCCAGAAGTATTGATAGCAATACAAGTATGAACTGGTTCCATTTTTCTTATCTGAAAACCTGAACCATCAGATCTCTCTGAAGCATGAAGCCACCATCGGCAATTCGCAGAAGCACATCTGACTGTTACTCTGTTACGCTCATTCTTCACAAATAAAGGCTGAAATCTGTGCACAATACAGTACTGTCTAAGAGCCAATCTGAATGCATGTACATCTTCAAATATATCTCCTATGTTCAAAACATTGTCATTCAAATTATCTTCAAGTAAAGGCAGTAAATCATCTTCCGCTCTGTCTTCTACTCCTTCTTCTTTGCCTTGTCTTATATTTTCTTGCTTCTGCTCAGCAACTAACTCATCATTATCATCCTCCTCCTCCTCATCTTCATCATCATCAGAAGAATACATCAAACTATGAAAACTGGAATCAGAAGGACAATCATCTAAATCTGAATCAATATATTCATCTCTTTGCACACTATGATACACAGAAGATTCTCCTGTCAAAGGAGTCAGCCTTCTGAATGCATGTACATCTTCAAATATATCTCCTATGTTCAAAACATTGTCATTCAAATTATCTTCAAGTAAAGGCAGTAAATCATCTTCCGCTCTGTCTTCTACTCCTTCTTCTTTGCCTTGTCTTATATTTTCTTGCTTCTGCTCAGCAACTAACTCATCATTATCATCCTCCTCCTCCTCATCTTCATCATCATCAGAAGAATACATCAAACTATGAAAACTGGAATCAGAAGGACAATCATCTAAATCTGAATCAATATATTCATCTCTTTGCACACTATGATACACAGAAGATTCTCCTGTCAAAGGAGTCAGCCTTGGTGCAGACACCGCTGATAAAGGATCACCTATGTCCTCCATTGATATATAGATATTGCTATGTTTCAAGTCTTGAATTACTGTCCACATTGCTTCTAGCTGAATTTCACTGCTGATTGACATATAAATTGGAGGACTGTTGTTTGGATATAAATACTTGATCACAAGTAACTCATTTGTCCTTGCTTCGACCAATTTACAAGCTTCAGTCCATAAATACTGCAAATGTGTATTTTCTTGTATCAACCAGTAAAGATTTATGTCTACCAAATACATATTTTTTTCTTTGAGTATGTTCTACTTCCTTCTAATATCCTCCATAATGGAACACTAATCGTACTAAATTCTCTGAATCAGCCATATGTAAATACACAATATCAAAAATTAGATATAAAAAATAGATAGAAGAATTGTGACAGGTGGCTTGGTGGAAAGGAGCGGGGGGTGTCGGGTGGCGGGGGTGCAAATGGGGAGGGGCGGGGGTGTAGGAGCCCGTTTGGGGGCTGGGGCGGGACAGGGGTGGCCTGAGGCAAAGGGGAGGGGCGGGGGTGTCGGTGAGGGGTGGGGGTGTCGGAGCCCGTCTGGGGGCAGGGACGGGGGTGGCAGTGAGGCCAAAAAGGGGGGAGGGGCGGGGGTGTCGGAGCCCGTCGGGGGGCAGGGGCGGGGGTGGCAGTGAGGCAAAGGGGGAGGTGCGGGTGGTGTCGGAGCCCGTCTGGGGGCAGGGCGGGGGTGCCAGTGAGGCAAAAAGGGGGAGGGGCGGGGGTGTCGGAGCTCGTCTGGGGGTAGGGGCGGGGGTGTCGGAGACCGTCAGGGAGCAGGGGCAGGGACGGGAGTGGTGGATGGGTCCGAGGCCGTCGAGCGGGGAGGAGGTGGAGGCGGGGCAACAACGGCGCGAGGGAACGGCGGAGGAAGGTAGAGGCGGGGCAGCAACGAAGAACAAGATGGTGGCTTACCGAGGACGAAGGAGGGCAGCAGCGACGGCAGCGATGGGACGGCGGTGTTCTCGCCGGCGGGGCAGCAACGGCGCGAAGGCAGACGGCGACGGTGACGTCGTGGGGGGCGCGGCACAGAGCAGCGACGACGTGGGTGGCACAGGGCAGCGAGCGGACGGCGACGGCGAGCTAGCGGGGCAGCGACGGCAGCAGCTGCACAGGGACCGACGGCGGCAGCGGCAGCGGCAGAGCAGAGCGGCGGCGGCGGCGCAGATGCATTTAGGGCTACAGGAAGAAGAGGGTTTTATAAGAACATTCTGGACTTTTTTGTAATTCGAAATAATTTCGGGGTGTTATTTGCAAAAATCCAAATTTTGGGGATTTTTCTGTAAATTTGAATAATTTCGGGGTGTTATTTGCAAAAATCCGTGCCCACGCACCGGGGAAGGAGGCGGAGGCCGGGGCGCCGGCGGTGGGAGCGGAGGCGGAGGCGGAGGCCGTTCCGCCCCCGCATGCCGGGGACGGAGACCGAGGCAGGCGCGCCGGCACGCGGGCGAGGACGGCCAAGGCCAAGGCCGTCCGTCCCCGGCATGCGGGCGCGCCCCTCGGCCTCCGTCCCCGGCATGCGGGGGAACGGCCTCCCCTCCGCCTCCTCCCCCCGCCCGCCCGCCTCCGGCCCCCGCTCCCGCCCGCCCGGCCTCCGCTCCCTCCGGCGGGCGGCCTCCCTCCTTTGCTCCCGCCAGCGCGACGGTGGTATTTGCAAAAATCCGAATTTCGGGCACTTTTCTGTAAATCAGAATAATTTCCGGGGGTTAATGTGCAAAAATTCGAATTTCGAGGACTTTTTTGTAAATCTGAGTTATTTCGGGGTGCTATTTGCAAAAATCTGAATTTCGAGGACTTGTTTGTAAATCTGAGTTATTTCGGAGTGTTATTTGCAAAAAACCGAATTTCGGGACATTGAATATAAAAAAAAAATTTTAGGGGTGTATGTATAAAATAACCGGAGGTAAAATCGAAATTTTTTGGCAAAATTTTGATTAAATAACGAGTATGGGTAAATATTTTCGAATTTGGGGTGTGGGTAATTACGGAAATTACAGGGGTTATGCGTAATTAAGGCTAATTACGGGGTTATCCGTAATTATCTTTTTTTAGCCCTTTTTCTTATATTTACACAAAACACCCCATCAAGTAAACAATTACCGTTTCGGTTCTGGCGTACAATTACATTAGATCTTGCGATATTTTATATTCCTACTTAAAATTCATCCCAATTGCACGTAGCTAGCATAAATTTTTTTTATATATATAGAATTTTCTGCGAGAATCATATTTGTATTTTGCCACACAAAAAAGACTTTAAAAAGGATAAAATATACGATGTCTATATGATGTCATTATATACAGTCATATGGTCTAATAGATCAATACGCAGAATAAATTTTTTTTTTTCTTTTCAATATTACTGGTCTGAATTCAGTGAGAAAAGGCACATTGCACTGTATATTTTCTCTTTTAAAGAATTGACAACCCAAGCTAATCATCCCGTTAATTGATAATCAGTGATCAAGTAAATAACAAGAATACAGGATTTGTGATGTGTTGGAGGAAAACTTCATCTATTCTTCTGACAAATAGCAAGCACAAATCCTTTTAAGCTGCACTTGTTGTCATTTTTGGGTCTCAAATGAAGTACATCATTCACGAAAGCAAACCATTTTCATGTCAAAAACTTCCTCGCCATGGCGTTTGAAGCGTCTCAATTTGGACACTCAGTACAGCACTGAAGAGGAAGAAAGAACCGCCGACTGGCGAAAGCTCTGCAAGATGGCGGCGATCGTCATCGAGTCGTCATCGTCATCGAAAATATTGATCTCTAGTCGGTCACTATCCCCTTGCTCCGGCGAAGGAGAGGGTGGCGGCGGCGGAGGCGGCGGAGGAGAAGGAGGAGAAGGAGGAGCAAGAAAAGGGTAGTAGAAGTTGGTGCGAGCTCTGCCGAGTCCGCTGAAGGTGATCGACGACATGTCGTAGGCCAGCGCCGCCTCCTCTGCCGTGTCGAAGGTGCCAAGCCAGTGCCTTTCCTTGGTGTAGGGGTTCCGAATCTCCGCTGCGAAGCGGCCCCACGGTCGTCGCCGAACTCCGAGGTAGTCGGTGGACGCTCTAGACCGCCTCCTCCGATGGCGGTGGAGGATCATGCAGGGTAGATCAGCCATGTATGATGACTAGAGCTTCTCTGTTCGGTAGAGAAAAAGAGGTGGTGTAAGGTTTTTGTATGGATGTATCAACTTATATAGCTAGCTGCAACAGATTGTATTGCATTCGTTTTTTTTCTGAGAATTTCATTTATTGAACGTTTTGCACATACCCACCCATATTTTAGGGTATTGGCATATGACTCCTAGTATCGCCCATATCTGCAAAAATTATTTCATTGCGGACATATCGATTTGTTGGTTTGTTGTTAAATAGATGTAAGGAACAAAGTTTGGTTGTATTATTCTTTTTATTTTGTTTACTCTTCTTTTTTCGCTTCAACACATAATAAAAAGTCATTTTAACTGTGAAAGAGTATTTTACTTATATTATTTTTAATTTACAGAATTGGCAAACAAAGAAAATGATTTGAGGGAAATTTGTCTCGAGAGGGAGGAATTTGCAATTAAAACAAAAAAGAAAAAGAGCAGTCCTTGTCCGCAAATAATACCACAATGAAGGGTGTGTCTGCAAAAATCCCTTCTTCTAACAAGCAGAAAGGTTTTTAGCTTTACAGGAAGCGTTTGGTTGAGTAAGCTAGGGTTCCACAAAGCGATGTTTACATGAAATTTTAGGGTTTGGTGGCATAGCAGGAAACACAAGTGGATGCATTGTGGGGAGGTTGGGGAATTAAGGAGTTATTTATTTTCAAATGGCAAGTTGAGCAGGTGAGATGCAAGAGCACCATGAGAATAAGAAATGAAGAACATGTTCGAGTTTGCTTCACAAATGGCTGGTTTAGGGTTTCTTTTTCTCCTTGTTTTCCTCGACATGATAAGACAATGATGGGCATTTTCCGCAAATCCCTGCCTCCCTTGACACCCTGGTGCTTGTCCTCTTCCTTTCATTCTCAAACTACACTAGATTTGGAGGCAACGACACAAGTGCAATAACACAAAACAAAGATGAGTGTAGCCACACGTGTACATGCTAATTAATCATTGGAGACCTGAAAATTTTGTGAGTAATAGAAGATATATCTGCAATATTGCATGTATTGAAGTACTTAGGCATATGTAAATATTATCTTCCTGGAACCTAATCCCATCAAATACTGGCTTAGTTGTCTCATGCCCCACAAAAATGTCTTCTAGTTCATCCATCTTTTGAGAAGTGGGGAGCACCATTCTTTCCACATGATAATAAGAAACCCTAATGGAGCCAAAGAGGTCTGATGCATGTCAGTACTAAGATCTACTCTCCAAGAAAGATGGTGTACCTGCAAATGCTTCTTGGAAGTCCAATGCTCCCCTCTCTCATTACATGTAGGATCATATTAAACTTTGGATTTTGTCCATTGTCTGATTCTGCTCCATTTTTGAGTTAATTATGATCGATCCACTGTAGACTGTCTCCCCAGCTTGCTTTGTGAGATTAGAGGAAGCAGCTTTTGGAGGTTTTTTTTCCTTAAAAAAAAATGTTTAACATGGCCACTTTGATCTTGTCTAAGTGTGTGCTGAATTATGGAGTATATAAAACAGGAGCAACACATTGACTTGCTGGCTTATTTTTGTGTTTTACTGTGGACAACGCATGAAATTTCACCACGGATGCGGGAGGCATACGCAATTACGTAGAAGTTTGTGGTTAATGTCTAATTAGGCAAAGTTATGTGCATTAAACACCGTTGATAACAGCAACAGGCTTGTCTTTCAGCTCTAAATGAGTTTTTTTTAAAGAATAAATGAGTTTCAGTTGATAATTCTTTGTATATGAAAAGTAGATATAAACACTAAGTCAATATTTGATATATCGATTAATTTTAAAATGAAATCATATTGTTTGCATGTGGATTGAGGTTCAAGCAAACTTAGTGGAAATTACACTGAAAAAAACAAAAAAGATATCTAAGCTGTAGTTGCAGCATGAAGAGCAATTACAACCGGAAAAAATAGGCCGTAGTTCCTTTGCATACATGGCTCTCTTTCCTCTCACCTTCCTGCCTGACTAAGCATGCTCTAACAATTCGCTTAGGATGATATAATATCACTTGGGAGCCCTAAACTCCTCGCTAATTGAACAGAAAAGAAGTGCACATGAAGTATTACAATGATGAAGGGGAAATGGACGATGGAGGTGATGCCACGTGGCCCTAAAGTATTCTCCGCGCACACGTGGTGATGATGAGTTTTCTATCTTCTGAAAAGCATGAGGCCTTTGTCTCTGTCTTCATTCATAGGGTTCTTTTCCGCTCTTTTTTGGAATATTTTCTCTATAATTATCATCTACAATCATCGCACCTCTTCTACATCCTAAAGAAAGAGAGATCTTCATCTCGTTTACAGTATCTTTCTAGTGGTCACTTATAAGTCGTTTGATAAATAATT
Source organism: Trichopus zeylanicus subsp. travancoricus (assembly GCA_005019695.1). NCBI lineage: Eukaryota > Viridiplantae > Streptophyta > Magnoliopsida > Dioscoreales > Dioscoreaceae > Trichopus > Trichopus zeylanicus. The sequence continues at coordinate 83,874 of RXID01022595.1, forward strand.
AAAAGTGATAATAATTCTCAAGAAAAAATTGATAATAAATTAAATATTATTTGTTTATAATATGTTATGGTGAGAAATTATTATTTAATTACTTAGAAGATTTAATTTATCGTGTTAATATGATATTTTAGAAAGTGATATTTTTTCGGGATAATAATTTTTTATATAATTTTTTGTGGGGTGATAAAAATCATCATTTTCAGTAAAAACGAACTAAAAATATATAATTATTTTTAGATTACTCCGTCAAAAAATTTAGAGCGAAAATCAAATGTGCATCGTTTACATAAAAAAGACATAAATTAAAAGCAAGAGATTTTCTTCTCATTCGTATCTCTTTCTCAACACCCCGAATAAAATTAGTATGGACTGGAGAAGAAGCAATGCTCATGTTGATCCGCAGCCAATGTGATCCAAGAGACCGAATTCGCATTTTTATTCGAATTAAATCAGATTTGTTGGTATAGTTCTCATCCAAAACAAATACGGATGCATATGCATTTACATTTCCTTTGATAATCCGGATCCGAATTTGGATAATTGTCCGAATAAATTAACCCCCGGGATATTCTTTCCAAAATATATGTTTTTTCATTTTCTTTTTTGCCGTTTTACGCCTCTTTTTATTATTTTATTAATTTCCGAAAAGCCAACAATTCATGATAATTCTTTTTAGTATACAACTATAGATATAATTCATTATGTACCGTTTTAGCTAACTTGGTTGTAATTGCATTTATCTAATGTACATTTAAACAAATCTAGATGTGATTCTAAATACAAAATTTTATTAAATATAATGAAAAAATTGAAGAAGCAAAAATTCATATAAAATGATTTAAATGACAAAAGTTATACATTTTTCATTGATATATATTCATTTTATATCAAACGGAAGCTAAACTTAGTTACATCCATTATGAAAAGATTTCAAATGCTAGCTTAAATTTTTGACAAAAAAAAAAATTAAACAATAAACCTTCTCTACGAAGGTTTCAATCGAATTATTTTAATTTAAATTGAATATAAACTTAAATACACATTTATCTCATGTTATATATATATATATATATATATATATAATTCTATCGATAGTTTTTTAATAATAATTTTATCATATTTTAAATTATTAAATTATTTAAAAATTAATATCTCTTAAACCTTAAACTTAAAATTTAGAATTTAAATTTTAAGATTTAAATTTTAGTGCTTAAGATTTTAACTAAATGAGCTCAATATTACATCGCGATCACGAATCTCAAAGTCAAAAATCAACATCTAATCCGTAGATTGGCCACACTAGTTAAATCTGACCAGAAACGCCGAAAGCAAGCGAAGGGTCCGACCCATCCAACGTGGCACTCGGTGGGCCCCGCCCTGTCCTCCACTCTCTGCCCTTCCCCAGTTTGGTCCCTTTCCATTGCCCAGCGTTCACGTGCACCGCACAGCCGCCTCCAATGCGAAACCAAAATCCAACCGTCAATTCGACCCGGATCTCGATCTCTGTGCAAAGATAAGGGCGATCAATACACCCTCACGGTAGCCTCCATTTTTTTATTTTATATGAACTTCACATCTCTTACAAGCTCCCACTCCGAGCTGACCAGACTACGCAGAGAGACAACAAAAAGCTTCTCAGAAATTTTTTTTTCTTTTCTTTCTCTACAGGAAATTGGAAATTTAGTGGATAAATCTACGCGATTCTGCTCGAAACATTCTGCAAATCGCTAATCTAGTCGCTTGTTTGGGTTCGGAGCTCGACTCTGATCCGATCGGTGATCTTCTCGCCGGAAGTGGCGGGGTTTTCCGGCGGGGATCGGAGGGGCGGTGAGTGGTTAGGTTCTAGTGGATCTGGGGAGGGTGAAGGAGAGGTCATGGAACGGGAGGGCCTGGCGCCCTGGTTTTTGTGGCTGATCTTGGTGTTTCATCCGCTTGCGAGGATCTTTGCTAACATGGAAGGTATGTTTTGGTTTTTTTTGTCGATTTTTGGATTTTTTTTTTGCTCTGATTTGTTGCTTTCTTGGTGATTTTGGCGGAGATCTGGATGTTGGTGTGGTTTTTCAGTGGTTTTCTTTGCATTAGTCAGTGGAGTTAGGATAAAACTTGAAATGTTGGAGGATTAATTCTTCTTTCTTTCTGGTTACGATCAGTTTGGAGGATTGAGTTGCCTACTGATTTAAAATGGTCAATGGATGCCTTTCGTGTGATTTTTAGAAAAAGTCTGACCTTTGTTATACTTATTTTTGAATATTGGGAAGGATTGAAAGTTCTAGATATGAAACACGTTGACACGCTCGAAAAATCCATGAGGACAATTATCCATTTTACCGGTGCTAGAAATCCTGTTAGTTTGTTACTGTTTTTAGCGATGCTAATACAGTAATATGTGCCTCGCCTTTGGCTTTGATGTGAATGACGTTGGTTCTTTGATATTCCAGTTAATATGTGTGGGTTCTTCTTTTAATTTGTGTTTACTGCTTTGCTGCTTGTAGTGATGCTTCGTCATGTTCTTTGTGCATCAGATCTGTTCTATTGGGTCATAATTTTCTAGTTGTCAAGTAACGTGCACACGACAGTTTATCAACTATTAGCAGCCCTATCTACCAATTGATGCACTTCTGTGAAAACTTGAATTCCCTTTTAACAAGTACTCACACAATTTGATTTCCCAACAGGTGATGCTTTACACCAATTGAGGCAAAACTTAATCGATCCTAATAATGTGCTTCAGAGTTGGGATCCAACATTGGTCAATCCATGCACATGGTTTCATGTTACATGTGACAATGACAATAGTGTGAACAGAGTGTAAGTACTAGCCTTCTTGGACTGGGTCAGAACATTACATTCACAGATCATGACATCCACTATGTTTTCATCATTTTCACTTTTGCAGTGATCTTGGAAATGCTGCTCTGTCTGGTACATTGGTCCCACAACTTGGTCAACTGAAAAACCTGCAGTACTTGTAAGTTATCTATGTTCTCCAAATCTTTTCAAAATCTTACTATTGTTGAAAGATATTTTGTAACTGTAAGATCTCTAGCATAAGTTGTTTTGTAATGGCACAATTTAAATGTTGGTCTTGGGATTTCTGTTAAGATTCTTGTTTGCAAATGTGCAACACATGAGAAAGTTGTGTCCTCTCCCTTGGAAATAGTACTTTGAATTTAGGGTGCTACTCAAGAGGCATTTATGGGGGCTGCAGACTGCAGAGCTACCTGTGTAATCTTTAAAAAAAGATTCAATCGTAAGGGTGGCATATTAAAAGATATCTCCACATGACTGCAAGGTGAATTTGGTTGTGCTCAATGAAGGCCATAAATCAATAAATCTTCAAACTTAGCGTTGTCAATGCCATTGCTCATTTCTCTAAAAGCTTCTTGTATTGACCCACAATTATGTACAATTTCTGTAACTAATAGCCATTGTTTTCTTAATGGAAATAGTTTAGCTGTTCTTCTTCTGATACCTGTTAGTAAATTTGTTTTCCTAATGCTGGCCTTCTTTTCTGTCACCTAAAAATGCTCCTTCTATTTAATGCTGTTGTCATTATTATGGTTACTTTTATGAACTTTTTCCTTGGCACATAAAGAATTTGGGCATAATAGTTGAAGTATCCATTATTTTCTTTTGGAAATTAATTTCCTTTAGTTTTATGTGTTTTATGATTCTTGACAGGGAACTTTATAGTAACCATATAAGTGGCACTATTCCCATTGAGCTTGGGAATTTGACTAACCTGGTGAGCTTGGATCTGTACCTAAACAATTTCACTGGTGGAATACCTGACACTCTTGGGCATCTATCAAAGCTGAGGTTCCTGTAAGTACACTTACCTTATAAGTCTTTTCTGCTGATATATAGATTGTGGAATGCATCTGTCTTTTCATATATGTGGAGCTGTCTGCTTTCTTGGAGAATGTCTCCTTATCTAACAGAAATAAAGTTTGCCTTCTAAAAAATATGTTAGCTTATAGTTTAATCCTTCTATCATTTTTTACCACTTATTAAACTGAATAAAAAGAGAAAAAACTGAATCCAAGAGGACTATCTGGAAACACTGACAAATTGACAGTGCCATATGCAACAAAATTGGTTTGCATTTCCTTTGGAGAGATGTGTTATTCAAGAGTTCTATCTGTCCCTGGCATTAATTGTTGATGGACTCTTGTTTGTTGAAATTCTGTGCAAGGATAGCCGGCTTAACAACAATAGCTTGACAGGTCAAATTCCAAAATCGCTAACAAATATCAACGCACTCCAAGTTCTGTAAGTTGTTCTCTTATGTTGCAGGACAGTCTACAATTTTCTCCATTTTCCTTTCATGAAATTTCTTTCTGAACTGAAATTTGTTAACAAACTCTCAGGGATCTGTCAAACAATAACCTATCAGGGGAAGTTCCATCGTCAGGTTCCTTCTCTTTATTCACTCCCATCAGGTATCTCGATTATAAAGTTTTAATTTACACCCAAATTTTGTGTGTTCTTAATACTAACTTCATATATTGAACTTTGCAGTTTTGCCAACAATCCTCTTTTATGCGGTCCGAGTACAACAAAGCCTTGTCCTGGTGCTCCTCCGTTTTCCCCACCACCTCCATTTGTTCCACCAACCCCACCTGTCAAAGGAATTAGCTAGTCATTCAAAGATAGCAGATTTTATGGCTGATTGCAAACCAAAATTAGCAGATTCTATGGCTGATTTTATACCAAAGTTAGCAGATTCTATGGCTGATTTTATACCTGTAATAATTGTAAATATTTTCCTTGTTTAGGATATGCCTTATTTTCTTCAACTTGTATTCATTATATAAGGGGCATTCTTCTCCAAGGAGGACACCAGTTTTTTTATCAAGTTATCATGGTATCAGAGCTTGAGTTCTGAATTCTCCTGTGTCTCTTTCTCTCAGTCCTAGTTCAGTTCATTATTCTTAGTTATTTTGATCAAGTTATCTCAGCCTCATGTCTTCAGACAAGCATGAATTCTTGATTCGTTTCAATGGCAAAAACTACTCAGCCTGGGCATTTCACTTCAAGATATTTGTCAAAGGCAAAGATCTATGGGGTCATATTGATGGCAGCAAACCTGCACCTGACAAAGACAAGGATGAGCACTCCAAGTGGGAAGTCAAGGATGCTCAAATCATGACATGGATTCTAGGATCTGTAGAATCCAACATCATCTTGAATCTTCGACCCTTCAAAACTGCAGCTGAAATGTGGAATTATCTGAAAAAACTCTATAGTCAACACAACACTGCTCGTCGGTTTCAACTTGAATACGAGCTAGCAAGTCTTCAACAGGGCAGTCTCTCAATCTCAGATTTTTATTCTATCTTCATGAATCTTTGGGCTGAATATACTGATATTGTCTATGCTACCTTACCTCCCGAAGGTCTTATTTCTGTTCAATCTGTACATGAAACTACTAAGAGGGATCAATTTCTTATGAAATTGAGATCTGAATTTGAAAGCACCAGATCTAATCTTATGAATCGGGAAACTGTTCCATCCTTGGATGCATGTCTTAATGATTTATTTCGTGAGGAACAACGGCTTCTCACTCAAGCCACCATGGAACAAATTAAATCCATTCCTATTCCTATGGCTTATGTAGCCCAAGGCAAGTCAAAAGGTAAGGACATGAGTACTATTCAGTGTTATTGCTGCAAAGAATTTGGCCATTATGCTTCAAGTTGTTCAAAAAAATTCTGCAACTATTGCAAAAAGGATGGACATATTATCAAGGAATGTCCTATTCGACCTCCCAAGAGATCTGGAACGGCATACACTGTCTCAGTTGGTTCTTCTAATGCTGGTAGTTCTGAGGATAAAGCTCATCTGACACAAAGTGCTCCTGCTTTTATTCAATCTGTGACACCTGAAATGATTCAGCAAATGATCATTTCTACATTTTCCGCATTAGCACTCTCAGGTAAACCTTTCTCTAAATCTTCACCGTGGTACTTTGATTCTGGAGCTTCCCATCACATGACAAACAATGTTAAATTCCTCACCAATGTAAATAAATATCCTGGAAATCTCAAGATTTATACAGCTGATCGAAATTCCTTACCTATCACTGCCACTGGTAATGTTTCTTCATTCATAACCAATGTCTTTGTCTCTCCTAACCTTACCACTAATCTTGTTTCTGTTGGACAATTAGTTGAAAATGATTGTAAAGTGGAATTTTCTAAATCTGGTTGTGTGGTGCAGGATCAGCAATCGGGGAAGATGATCGCAAGGGGGCCTAAAATTGGACGTCTTTTTCCTCTTCAGTTTCCTATGTCTTCATGTTCCTCTTCATCTATTATCACTTGCAATTCTGCTTATGTTGATTACCGAGCATGGCATAAACGCCTTGGACATCCAAACTCTAATGTGCTTTATACTTTACTAAATTCTGGTTTACTTGGCAATAAAGGATCACCATCTCTTAGTACTGTTCAATTTGATTGCAATTCTTGTAGGCTTGGAAAAAGTAAAGTTCTGTCATTTCCCACTCACACACCTAAAGTAGTCCAGCCTTTTGATTTGATACATAGTGATGTGTGGGGAATGGCGCCAGTTACTTCCCATGCTAATTACAAGTATTTTGTCACTTTTATTGATGACTATAGTCGCTTCACATGGATTTATTTTCTGCATTCTAAAGATGAATTATTTTCTGTCTTTAAGCTTTTTCATACACATATTCAGACCCAATTTTCTGCTAGTATCAAAATTCTTCGTTCTGATAATGGGGGAGAATACATGTCTCATTTATTTCAAGAATTTTTACAAACCAATGGTATAATTTCTCAAAGGTCTTGTCCTTCGACCCCTCAACAGAATGGAGTGGCCGAAAGAAAGAATCGACACCTTCTAGATGTTGTTCGCACCCTCCTATTAGAGTCATTTGTACCCTCTCGTTTTTGGTGTGAAGCTCTCTCAACTGCTGTCTATCTCATCAATAGGTTACCTTCTCCTTCCTTGAATCATGTTTCCCCTTTCTTTCGGTTATTTGGTCATACCCCAAATTACTCTAATCTTCGTACTTTTGGTTGTGTGTGTTATGTTCATCTTCCTACACACGAACGGACAAAACTAACAGCTCAAGCTGTTCAATGTGCTTTTCTAGGCTATTCGGTGCACCAAAAAGGTTTTCTTTGTTATGATCCCAACCTACGACGTATTCGGGTTTCTCGAAATGTGATTTTTTTTGAAAATCAGTATTTTTTTTCCACACACAAGGATGACCTTTCTCCTTCATTCTCTGTTTTGCCAATGTTTACTAATCATTCTGAAGATTCCATGCCTTCAAAGCCTCTCATAGTCTACCAACGACGCAAGATTCCAGCACCTCTCGGGCCCCCTCCAGCTCATTCCCTTAATGTTGATCCTGTTCCAACAACTGCACCAGCACCTCTCAGACAAAGTACTCGAGTTCGTAAACCACCAGATAGGTATGGTTTCACCTCTCCTTTATCTTTGACAGCCACCTTGTCCTCTATTCCTATTCCATCATCCTATAAGCAGGCTATGGAGCATGAATGTTGGCGGAGAGCTATTGAAACAGAACTTCTTGCACTTGAAGAAAACCAAACATGGGATATTGTACCGTGTCCACCATCTGTGAAACCTCTTGGTAGTAAGTTCGTGTTTTCTATCAAGCTTCGTTCTGATGGATCCATAGAACGTTACAAGGCTAGATTGGTGGTTCTTGGCAACAAGCAAGAGTATGGCCTAAATTATGAAGAGACCTTCGCACCAGTAGCCAAAATGACCACTGTACGAACAATACTCGCCCTAGTAGCATCACAATCATGGTCTTTACATCAAATGGATGTAAAGAATGCTTTCTTGCATGGGGATCTCAAGGAGGAAGTTTACATGAAACTTCCCTACGGTATGCCCACTTCTTCCCCTAATGAAGTTTGCAAACTAAAACGCTCTTTGTATGGATTGAAGCAGGCACCACGAGTATGGTTTGAAAAGTTTCGATCGACCCTCCTTAGTTTTTCATTTACACAAAGCCAGTATGACTCCTCACTTTTTCTCCAACGGACATCCAAGGGCATAGTTGTTCTTCTTGTTTATGTGGATGACATTGTCATCACTGGTTCTGATATGGAGGCTATATCTAAACTTCAGAATTTGTTGCACTCTACTTTCCATATGAAAGATCTCGGCCCACTCACCTATTTTTTGGGGTTAGAGGTGCATCATCAACCTCAAGGTATCTTCTTGAATCAACACAAGTATATTATGGATTTGGTTCAGCTAGCAGAACTCACAAACACTAATTCTGTTGACACCCCAATTGAAATTAATGTAAAATATCGACGGGGTGAATGAGAACTTCTTGAGGATCCCACTTTATATCGCAAGCTGGTTGGAAGTCTTATCTAACTATCACCCGCCCGGACATCTGTTATGCTGTCCATATTGTCAGCAAGTTCATGCAAGCCCCTCGGCATCTCCACCTATCTGCAGTCCGCCGCATCATCAGATATATCCTGGGCACACAAAGTCATGGCTTATTCTTCCCTACTGGTTCTTCCCTCAAACTACAGGCCTATAGTGATGCAGATTGGGCTGGTTGTCCGGACACAAGAAAATCAACTACCGGATGGTGTATGTTTCTTGGTGATGCTCTTATCTCTTGGAAATGCAAGAAGCAAGACTCGGTCTCCAAATCATCCACTGAGGCGGAGTACCGTGCCATGTCTACTGCATGCTCAGAAATCATTTGATTACGTGGTCTTTTAACAGAGCTTGGTTTCACCCAAGATCAACCTACTCCCTTACATGCTGACAACACTAGTGCCATCCAAATTGCAGCCAATCCTGTCTACCATGAACGCACAAAGCACATAGAGGTTGACTGTCACTCTATCCGGGAGGCCTATGATCGCCAAGTTATCACTCTCCCACATATCTCCACTACTCTACAGATTGCGGATATTTTCACCAAACCAATGACACGACAGCGACATAACTTTCTTGTTAGCAAATTGATGCTTGTTGACTTACCCGCATCAATTTGAGGGGGGATGTCAAAGGAATTAGCTAGTCATTCAAAGATAGCAGATTTTATGGCTGATTGCAAACCAAAATTAGCAGATTCTATGGCTGATTTTATACCAAAGTTAGCAGATTCTATGGCTGATTTTATACCAAAGTTAGCAGATTCTATGGGTGATTTTATACCAAAGTTAGCAGATTCTATGGCTGATTTTATACCTGTAATAATTGTAAATATTTTCCTTATTTAGGATATGCCTTATTTTCTTCAACTTGTATTCATTATATAAGGGGCATTCTTCTCCAAGGAGGACACCAGTTTTTTTGATCAAGTTATCACCACCATCATCTCAAGGTGAGATTTCCTGCATTTTTCATTTCTTGGAGCTTATGCTGGTTAATCATCCGCCCTATCAATGCATGGATGTCTTGTTGGCTTGCCTGTACCTAATAACTGTAAAACATCAAATTTTAGTTTGATCTCCCTCCTTTTTTATCACGTTCAGCATGGAGGCAATCACATTTACAATTATATGATACTTCAGTTACCCAAAGAATATATTTTTTTTTCTTTGTATTTAGCTAGTGCCATTTTCTCGTGATAGTAAATTGGCACTCTGTATATTTAACATGCCTCTGTGAAGTGCAAGGGCTGTTTTATTTGATTGTGGTGTAGAGAGACACTGAAATACCTAGACAATTCATGTTGTATTCATTTTCTTGTTCTTGTTATCTAAGTAGTGTGTCATAACTTTTTGTTGTCATCAAGCAGGAAGCATTTTGTGCGAACTTTTTAACCACATATATTTTGATTGATGTTTCAGTTTTATAGACCTACTATTTATATTAGAAGCACACCTAAATCTATGACCGTACAGGAAGTAGTGCATCTAGTACTGGAGCAATTGCTGGAGGAGTTGCCGCTGGCGCTGCATTACTTTTTGCTGCACCTGCAATTGGGTTTGCATGGTGGCGCCGTCGTAAACCACAAGAAGTTTTCTTTGATGTGCCTGGTTAATATTTTTGTGGAGCTTGTAAATAAAATTTTGCTTATGAACAGGCTATAACACGTTTTGAATTTCTGTTCTGTAGCCGAAGAGAATCCTGAATTTCCTCTGGGCCAGCTTAAAAGGTTTTCTCTGCGAGAACTGCAAGTTGCTACTGATGGTTTTAGCAACAAGAACATTCTGGGTAGAGGTGGCTTTGGAAAGGTCTACAAAGGCCGACTTGCTGATGGTTCCTTAGTGGCAGTGAAGAGACTAAAGGAAGAACGCACTCCAGGTGGGGAGCTTCAATTTCAGACAGAAGTAGAGATGATTAGCATGGCTGTGCATAGGAACCTACTTCGCCTTCGTGGGTTTTGCATGACACCAACAGAACGGCTGCTTGTTTATCCCTACATGGCTAATGGAAGTGTTGCATCATGTTTGAGAGGTACTTTCACTTTTCTGCTTTTTCTTACTTTGTTCAGGAAGTACATGAAATATGGAATTGCTGGATACTTCCTGAGCTTCTTAAAATGCTCTTAAATAAGCAAGTAAAATTATTTGAAATTTTGATGTAGACATATTCAACTGGCCTGCTTTTTTTTAACACATGGCATGTGTTTTAAGTGCTCTGGTGGTTATTTGCAGAGCGTCCACCATCTGAACCACCTCTTGACTGGCAGACTCGGAGGCGAATTGCATTGGGTTCTGCCAGGGGGCTGTCTTATTTGCATGATCATTGTGATCCGAAAATCATTCATCGTGATGTCAAAGCTGCCAACATTTTACTGGATGAGGAATTTGAGGCAGTTGTTGGGGATTTTGGCTTGGCCAAACTCATGGACTACAAGGATACCCATGTGACGACTGCTGTCCGTGGAACAATAGGGCACATTGCTCCAGAGTACCTATCCACAGGAAAATCTTCAGAAAAGACGGATGTCTTTGGTTATGGAATCATGCTTCTGGAGCTGATTACTGGGCAAAGGGCCTTTGATCTTGCTCGGCTTGCAAATGATGATGATGTCATGTTGCTTGATTGGGTAAGTTGTCTTTTTGAAGCTGTCCCTTTCATTATTGTGCGATAAAGACTTTCAACTTAATTACCTAAAACTTTTTTCACTATTACATTTAAAGGACTAAGACTGCAATTGGTAGCTCCATATGGGTGATTGTTATTGGGAGTTGATATTCTGTTTTAATACCATAATTCTGGGTGCATTCTGTTTCACCAAGCATTGTTGTTCACTTTGTCCAGCTTTTGTACTTTAACTTTGGGTTTCAGCTTTATGATTCATGTTTACCTAAGGAATTGTTGCATATGGGTTTTCTGAACTTAAAAAGCCATCCTGCAGAATTTAATTCATCAATTCAAGGCTGACACATAGAAATGGAAAAAATTAGATTATAATTAGTTTTAAAAAAAATTTAGACTTATTTTATAAAAAAAAATTTAAGGGTCTATTTTTTAATGTATAAATATTAAATTTATAATTATAAATTTAAAAATCACTAATGTCTTTTTTGTAAAATTTTACTTAAAATATGATAAAAAATATAGACTTATTTTATAAATAAAAATATTGAAGGGGTCTATTTGTAAATATACAATATGAAACTTGTAATTTTAAATTTTAAGTTTTAAAACCTTCGATGATTTATTTGTAAAATTTACTTATAAAATAAATAAAATTTGGACGTATTTATAGAGAAAAATATTAAAGGTGGTCTATTTTTAAATGTAAAAATAGTAAACTTGTAATTTGAAATTTGAAAATTTAAAATTTAAAACTTTCATTGTATTTTTCGTGAAATTTAATATTAAAAATAATTAAAATATTGGTTTATTTAAAAAAATCAAGGGATCTATTTGTAAATGTACAATATGAAACTTGTAATTTTAAATTTTAAGTTTTGAAACCTTCGATGATTTATTTGTAAAATTTACTTATAAAATAAATAAAATTTGGATGTATTTATAAAGAAAAATATTAAAAGTGATCTATTTTTAAATGTAAAAATAGTAAACTTGTAATTTGAAATTTGAAATTTTAAAACTTTCACTGTATTTTTCGTTAAATTTAATATTAAAAATGATTAAAATACTGGTTTATTTAAAAACAATCAAGGGATCTATTTGTAAATGTACAATATGAAACTTGTAATTTTAAATTTTAAGTTTTGAAACCTTCGATGATGTATTTGTAAAATTTACTTATAAAATAAATAAAATTTGGACTTATTTATAAAGAAAGCCACTTCCTAATGAATGACAATCATTCTTGAGATTTAGGACTACAGAATGCATTTAGGGTTACAGGAAGAAGAGGGTTTTATAAGAAAATTCTGGACTTTTTTGTAATTTGGAATAATTTCGGGGCGTTATTTGCAAAAATCCAAATTTCGGGGATTTTTTTTGTAAATTTGAATAATTTCGGGGTGTTATTTGCAAAAATCCACGCCCGCGCGTCGGGGACGGAGGCGGAGCCCGGGGCGCCGGTGAGCCAGCGGCGGGAGTGGAGGCGGAGGCCGAGGCCGGCGTGCCGGCCTCGGCCTCCGTCCCCGACACGCGGGGGCGGAACGGCCTCAGCCTCGGCCTCCACTCCCACCGCCGGCTTGCCGGTGCCCTAGCCTCCGCCTCCGCTCCCGCCCGCCCGGCCTCCGCCTCCGCTCCCGCCGCCGGCCTCCTCCTCCGCTCCCGCCCACGCCGGGGTGTTATTTGCAAAAATCCAAATTTCGGGGACTTTTCTGTAAATCGAAATAATTTCCAGGGGTTTATTTGTAAAAATTCGAATTTCGAGGACTTTTTGTAAAGCTGAGTTATTTCGGAGTGTTATTTGCAAAAAATCGAATTTCGGGGCGTTAAACATAAAAGAATAAGTTTTTAGGGGTGTATGTGTAAAATAATCGAAGGTAAAATCGGAAATTTTTGAAAAAATTTTGATTAAATAATAATCAGGGTGTAGGGTAAATATTTTCGAAAATATAGGGGTGTGGGTAATTCCGGACACTACGGAGTTTATGTGTAATTAAGACTAATTAGGGGGTTATGAGTAATTATCCCATTTTAGCACCTTTTTTTTTTTGTTATATTTACACAAAACACCCCATCAAGTAAACAATTACAGTTTCGGGTCTGGCGTACAATTACATTAGATCTTGCGATATTTTATATTCCTACTTAAAATTCTTCCCAATTGCACGTAGCTAGCATAGATTTTTTTTTATATAGAATTTTCTGCGAGAAAATCATATTTGTATTTTGCCACACAAAAAAGACTTTAAAAAGGATAAAATATACTATGTCTATATGATGTCATTATATACAGTCATATGGTCTAATAGATCAATACGCAGAATAAAATTTTTTTTTTCTTTTCAATATTACTGGTCTGAATTCAGTGAGAAAAGGCACATTGCACTGTATATTTTCTCTTTTAAAGAATTGACAACCCAAGCTAATCATCCCGTTAATTGATAATCAGTGATCAAGTAAATAACAAGAATACAGGATTTGTAATGTGTTGGAGGAAAACTTCTTCTATTCTTCTGACAAATAGCAAGCACAAATCCTTTTAAGCTGCACTTGTTGTCATTTTTGGGTCTCAAATGAAGTACATCATTCACGAAAGCAAACCATTTTCATGTCAAAAACTTCCTCGCCATGGCGTTTGAAGCGTCTCAATTTGGACACTCAGTACAGCACTGAAGAGGAAGAAAGAACCGCCGACTGGCGAAAGCTCTGCAAGATGGCGGCGATCGTCATCGAAAATATTGATCTCTAGTCGGTCACTATCCCCTTGCTCCGGCGAAGGAGAGGGTGGCGGCGGCGGAGGCGGCGGAGGAGAAGGAGGAGAAGGAGGAGCAAGAAAAGGGTAGTAGAAGTTGGTGCGAGCTCTGCCGAGTCCGCTGAAGGTGATCGACGACATGTCGTAGGCCAGCGCCGCCTCCTCTGCCGTGTCGAAGGTGCCAAGCCAGTGCCTTTCCTTGGTGTAGGGGTTCCGAATCTCCGCTGCGAAGCGGCCCCACGGTCGTCGCCGAACTCCGAGGTAGTCGGTGGACGCTCTAGACCGCCTCCTCCGATGGCGGTGGAGGATCATGCAGGGTAGATCAGCCATGTATGATGACTAGAGCTTCTCTGTTCGGTAGAGAAAAACAGGTGGTGTAAGGTTTTTGTATGGATGTATCAACTTATATAGCTAGCTGCAACAGATTGTATTGCATTCGTTTTTTTTCTGAGAATTTCATTTATTGAACGTTTTGCACATACCCACCCATATTTTAGGGTATTGGCATATGACTCCTAGTATCGCCCATATCTGCAAAAATTATTTCATTGCGGACATATCGATTTGTTGGTTTGTTGTTAAATAGATGTAAGGAACAAAGTTTGGTTGTATTATTCTTTTTATTTTGTTTACTCTTCTTTTTTCGCTTCAACACATAATAAAAAGTCATTTTAACTGTGAAAGAGTATTTTACTTATATTATTTTTAATTTACAGAATTGGCAAACAAAGAAAATGATTTGAGGGAAATTTGTCTCGAGAGGGAGGAATTTGCAATTAAAACAAAAAAGAAAAAGAGCAGTCCTTGTCCGCAAATAATACCACAATGAAGGGTGTGTCTGCAAAAATCCCTTCTTCTAACAAGCAGAAAGGTTTTTAGCTTTACAGGAAGCGTTTGGTTGAGTAAGCTAGGGTTCCACAAAGCGATGTTTACATGAAATTTTAGGGTTTGGTGGCATAGCAGGAAACACAAGTGGATGCATTGTGGGGAGGTTGGGGAATTAAGGAGTTATTTATTTTCAAATGGCAAGTTGAGCAGGTGAGATGCAAGAGCACCATGAGAATAAGAAATGAAGAACATGTTCGAGTTTGCTTCACAAATGGCTGGTTTAGGGTTTCTTTTTCTCCTTGTTTTCCTCGACATGATAAGACAATGATGGGCATTTTCCGCAAATCCCTGCCTCCCTTGACACCCTGGTGCTTGTCCTCTTCCTTTCATTCTCAAACTACACTAGATTTGGAGGCAACGACACAAGTGCAATAACACAAAACAAAGATGAGTGTAGCCACACGTGTACATGCTAATTAATCATTGGAGACCTGAAAATTTTGTGAGTAATAGAAGATATATCTGCAATATTGCATGTATTGAAGTACTTAGGCATATGTAAATATTATCTTCCTGGAACCTAATCCCATCAAATACTGGCTTAGTTGTCTCATGCCCCACAAAAATGTCTTCTAGTTCATCCATCTTTTGAGAAGTGGGGAGCACCATTCTTTCCACATGATAATAAGAAACCCTAATGGAGCCAAAGAGGTCTGATGCATGTCAGTACTAAGATCTACTCTCCAAGAAAGATGGTGTACCTGCAAATGCTTCTTGGAAGTCCAATGCTCCCCTCTCTCATTACATGTAGGATCATATTAAACTTTGGATTTTGTCCATTGTCTGATTCTGCTCCATTTTTGAGTTAATTATGATCGATCCACTGTAGACTGTCTCCCCAGCTTGCTTTGTGAGATTAGAGGAAGCAGCTTTTGGAGGTTTTTTTTCCTTAAAAAAAAATGTTTAACATGGCCACTTTGATCTTGTCTAAGTGTGTGCTGAATTATGGAGTATATAAAACAGGAGCAACACATTGACTTGCTGGCTTATTTTTGTGTTTTACTGTGGACAACGCATGAAATTTCACCACGGATGCGGGAGGCATACGCAATTACGTAGAAGTTTGTGGTTAATGTCTAATTAGGCAAAGTTATGTGCATTAAACACCGTTGATAACAGCAACAGGCTTGTCTTTCAGCTCTAAATGAGTTTTTTTTAAAGAATAAATGAGTTTCAGTTGATAATTCTTTGTATATGAAAAGTAGATATAAACACTAAGTCAATATTTGATATATCGATTAATTTTAAAATGAAATCATATTGTTTGCATGTGGATTGAGGTTCAAGCAAACTTAGTGGAAATTACACTGAAAAAAACAAAAAAGATATCTAAGCTGTAGTTGCAGCATGAAGAGCAATTACAACCGGAAAAAATAGGCCGTAGTTCCTTTGCATACATGGCTCTCTTTCCTCTCACCTTCCTGCCTGACTAAGCATGCTCTAACAATTCGCTTAGGATGATATAATATCACTTGGGAGCCCTAAACTCCTCGCTAATTGAACAGAAAAGAAGTGCACATGAAGTATTACAATGATGAAGGGGAAATGGACGATGGAGGTGATGCCACGTGGCCCTAAAGTATTCTCCGCGCACACGTGGTGATGATGAGTTTTCTATCTTCTGAAAAGCATGAGGCCTTTGTCTCTGTCTTCATTCATAGGGTTCTTTTCCGCTCTTTTTTGGAATATTTTCTCTATAATTATCATCTACAATCATCGCACCTCTTCTACATCCTAAAGAAAGAGAGATCTTCATCTCGTTTACAGTATCTTTCTAGTGGTCACTTATAAGTCGTTTGATAAATAATTAAAAGTGATAATAATTCTCAAGAAAAAATTGATAATAAATTAAATATTATTTGTTTATAATATGTTATGGTGAGAAATTATTATTTAATTACTTAGAAGATTTAATTTATCGTGTTAATATGATATTTTAGAAAGTGATATTTTTTCGGGATAATAATTTTTTATATAATTTTTTGTGGGGTGATAAAAATCATCATTTTCAGTAAAAACGAACTAAAAATATATAATTATTTTTAGATTACTCCGTCAAAAAATTTAGAGCGAAAATCAAATGTGCATCGTTTACATAAAAAAGACATAAATTAAAAGCAAGAGATTTTCTTCTCCTTCGTATCTCTTTCTCAACACCCCGAATAAAATTAGTATGGACTGGAGAAGAAGCAATGCTCATGTTGATCCGCAGCCAATGTGATCCAAGAGACCGAATTCGCATTTTTATTCGAATTAAATCAGATTTGTTTGTATAGTTCTCATCCAAAACAAATACGGATGCATATGCATTTACATTTCCTTTGATAATCCGGATCCGAATTTGGATAATTGTCCGAATAAATTAACCCCCGGGATATTCTTTCCAAAATATATGTTTTTTCATTTTCTTTTTTGCCGTTTTACGCCTCTTTTTATTATTTTATTAATTTCCGAAAAGCCAACAATTCATGATAATTCTTTTTAGTATACAACTATAGATATAATTCATTATGTACCGTTTTAGCTAACTTGGTTGTAATTGCATTTATCTAATGTACATTTAAACAAATCTAGATGTGATTCTAAATACAAAATTTTATTAAATATAATGAAAAAATTGAAGAAGCAAAAATTCATATAAAATGATTTAAATGACAAAAGTTATACATTTTTCATTGATATATATTCATTTTATATCAAACGGAAGCTAAACTTAGTTACATCCATTATGAAAAGATTTCAAATGCTAGCTTAAATTTTTGACAAAAAAAAAAATTAAACAATAAACCTTCTCTACGAAGGTTTCAATCGAATTATTTTAATTTAAATTGAATATAAACTTAAATACACATTTATCTCATGTTATATATATATATATATATATATATATAATTCTATCGATAGTTTTTTAATAATAATTTTATCATATTTTAAATTATTAAATTATTTAAAAATTAATATCTCTTAAACCTTAAACTTAAAATTTAGAATTTAAATTTTAAGATTTAAATTTTAGTGCTTAAGATTTTAACTAAATGAGCTCAATATTACATCGCGATCACGAATCTCAAAGTCAAAAATCAACATCTAATCCGTAGATTGGCCACACTAGTTAAGTCTGACCAGAAACGCCGAAAGCAAGCGAAGGGTCCGACCCATCCAACGTGGCACTCGGTGGGCCCCGCCCTGTCCTCCACTCTCTGCCCTTCCCCAGTTTGGTCCCTTTCCATTGCCCAGCGTTCACGTGCACCGCACAGCCGCCTCCAATGCGAAACCAAAATCCAACCGTCAATTCGACCCGGATCTCGATCTCTGTGCAAAGATAAGGGCGATCAATACACCCTCACGGTAGCCTCCATTTTTTTATTTTATATGAACTTCACATCTCTTACAAGCTCCCACTCCGAGCTGACCAGACTACGCAGAGAGACAACAAAAAGCTTCTCAGAAATTTTTTTTTCTTTTCTTTCTCTACAGGAAATTGGAAATTTAGTGGATAAATCTACGCGATTCTGCTCGAAACATTCTGCAAATCGCTAATCTAGTCGCTTGTTTGGGTTCGGAGCTCGACTCTGATCCGATCGGTGATCTTCTCGCCGGAAGTGGCGGGGTTTTCCGGCGGGGATCGGAGGGGCGGTGAGTGGTTAGGTTCTAGTGGATCTGGGGAGGGTGAAGGAGAGGTCATGGAACGGGAGGGCCTGGCGCCCTGGTTTTTGTGGCTGATCTTGGTGTTTCATCCGCTTGCGAGGATCTTTGCTAACATGGAAGGTATGTTTTGGTTTTTTTTGTCGATTTTTGGATTTTTTTTTTGCTCTGATTTGTTGCTTTCTTGGTGATTTTGGCGGAGATCTGGATGTTGGTGTGGTTTTTCAGTGGTTTTCTTTGCATTAGTCAGTGGAGTTAGGATAAAACTTGAAATGTTGGAGGATTAATTCTTCTTTCTTTCTGGTTACGATCAGTTTGGAGGATTGAGTTGCCTACTGATTTAAAATGGTCAATGGATGCCTTTCGTGTGATTTTTAGAAAATGTCTGACCTTTGTTATACTTATTTTTGAATATTGGGAAGGATTGAAAGTTCTAGATATGAAACACGTTGACACGCTCGAAAAATCCATGAGGACAATTATCCATTTTACCGGTGCTAGAAATCCTGTTAGTTTGTTACTGTTTTTAGCGATGCTAATACAGTAATATGTGCCTCGCCTTTGGCTTTGATGTGAATGACGTTGGTTCTTTGATATTCCAGTTAATATGTGTGGGTTCTTCTTTTAATTTGTGTTTACTGCTTTGCTGCTTGTAGTGATGCTTCGTCATGTTCTTTGTGCATCAGATCTGTTCTATTGGGTCATAATTTTCTAGTTGTCAAGTAACGTGCACACGACAGTTTATCAACTATTAGCAGCCCTATCTACCAATTGATGCACTTCTGTGAAAACTTGAATTCCCTTTTAACAAGTACTCACACAATTTGATTTCCCAACAGGTGATGCTTTACACCAATTGAGGCAAAACTTAATCGATCCTAATAATGTGCTTCAGAGTTGGGATCCAACATTGGTCAATCCATGCACATGGTTTCATGTTACATGTGACAATGACAATAGTGTGAACAGAGTGTAAGTACTAGCCTTCTTGGACTGGGTCAGAACATTACATTCACAGATCATGACATCCACTATGTTTTCATCATTTTCACTTTTGCAGTGATCTTGGAAATGCTGCTCTGTCTGGTACATTGGTCCCACAACTTGGTCAACTGAAAAACCTGCAGTACTTGTAAGTTATCTATGTTCTCCAAATCTTTTCAAAATCTTACTATTGTTGAAAGATATTTTGTAACTGTAAGATCTCTAGCATAAGTTGTTTTGTAATGGCACAATTTAAATGTTGGTCTTGGGATTTCTGTTAAGATTCTTGTTTGCAAATGTGCAACACATGAGAAAGTTGTGTCCTCTCCCTTGGAAATAGTACTTTGAATTTAGGGTGCTACTCAAGAGGCATTTATGGGGGCTGCAGACTGCAGAGCTACCTGTGTAATCTTTAAAAAAAGATTCAATCGTAAGGGTGGCATATTAAAAGATATCTCCACATGACTGCAAGGTGAATTTGGTTGTGCTCAATGAAGGCCATAAATCAATAAATCTTCAAACTTAGCGTTGTCAATGTCATTGCTCATTTCTCTAAAAGCTTCTTGTATTGACCCACAATTATGTACAATTTCTGTAACTAATAGCCATTGTTTTCTTAATGGAAATAGTTTAGCTGTTCTTCTTCTGATACCTGTTAGTAAATTTGTTTTCCTAATGCTGGCCTTCTTTTCTGTCACCTAAAAATGCTCCTTCTATTTAATGCTGTTGTCATTATTATGGTTACTTTTATGAACTTTTTCCTTGGCACATAAAGAATTTGGGCATAATAGTTGAAGTATCCATTATTTTCTTTTGGAAATTAATTTCCTTTAGTTTTATGTGTTTTATGATTCTTGACAGGGAACTTTATAGTAACCATATAAGTGGCACTATTCCCATTGAGCTTGGGAATTTGACTAACCTGGTGAGCTTGGATCTGTACCTAAACAATTTCACTGGTGGAATACCTGACACTCTTGGGCATCTATCAAAGCTGAGGTTCCTGTAAGTACACTTACCTTATAAGTCTTTTCTGCTGATATATAGATTGTGGAATGCATCTGTCTTTTCATATATGTGGAGCTGTCTGCTTTCTTGGAGAATGTCTCCTTATCTAACAGAAATAAAGTTTGCCTTCTAAAAAATATGTTAGCTTATAGTTTAATCCTTCTATCATTTTTTACCACTTATTAAACTGAATAAAAAGAGAAAAAACTGAATCCAAGAGGACTATCTGGAAACACTGACAAATTGACAGTGCCATATGCAACAAAATTGGTTTGCATTTCCTTTGGAGAGATGTGTTATTCAAGAGTTCTATCTGTCCCTGGCATTAATTGTTGATGGACTCTTGTTTGTTGAAATTCTGTGCAAGGATAGCCGGCTTAACAACAATAGCTTGACAGGTCAAATTCCAAAATCGCTAACAAATATCAACGCACTCCAAGTTCTGTAAGTTGTTCTCTTATGTTGCAGGACAGTCTACAATTTTCTCCATTTTCCTTTCATGAAATTTCTTTCTGAACTGAAATTTGTTAACAAACTCTCAGGGATCTGTCAAACAATAACCTATCAGGGGAAGTTCCATCGTCAGGTTCCTTCTCTTTATTCACTCCCATAAGGTATCTCGATTATAAAGTTTTAATTTACACCCAAATTTTGTGTGTTCTTAATACTAACTTCATATATTGAACTTTGCAGTTTTGCCAACAATCCTCTTTTATGCGGTCCGGGTACAACAAAGCCTTGTCCTGGTGCTCCTCCGTTTTCCCCACCACCTCCATTTGTTCCACCAACCCCACCATCATCTCAAGGTGAGATTTCCTGCATTTTTCATTTCTTGGAGCTTATGCTGGTTAATCATCCGCCCTATCAATGCATGGATGTCTTGTTGGCTTGCCTGTACCTAATAACTGTAAAACATCAAATTTTAGTTTGATCTCCCTCCTTTTTTATCACGTTCAGCATGGAGGCAATCACATTTACAATTATATGATACTTGAGTTACCCAAAGAAGATTTTTTTTTTCTTTGTATTTAGCTAGTGCCATTTTCTCGTGATAGTAAATTGGCACTCTGTATATTTAACATGCCTCTGTGAAGTGCAAGGGCTGTTTTATTTGATTGTGGTGTAGAGAGACACTGAAATACCTAGACAATTCATGTTGTATTCATTTTCTTGTTCTTGTTATCTAAGTAGTGTGTCATAACTTTTTGTTGTCATCAAGCAGGAAGCATTTTGTGCGAACTTTTTAACCACATATATTTTGATTGATGTTTCAGTTTTATAGACCTACTATTTATATTAGAAGCACACCTAAATCTATGACCGTACAGGAAGTAGTGCATCTAGTACTGGAGCAATTGCTGGAGGAGTTGCCGCTGGTGCTGCATTACTTTTTGCTGCACCTGCAATTGGGTTTGCATGGTGGCGCCGTCGTAAACCACAAGAAGTTTTCTTTGATGTGCCTGGTTAATATTTTTGTGGAGCTTGTAAATAAAATTTTGCTTATGAACAGGCTATAACACGTTTTGAATTTCTGTTCTGTAGCCGAAGAGAATCCTGAATTTCCTCTGGGCCAGCTTAAAAGGTTTTCTCTGCGAGAACTGCAAGTTGCTACTGATGGTTTTAGCAACAAGAACATTCTGGGTAGAGGTGGCTTTGGAAAGGTCTACAAAGGCCGACTTGCTGATGGTTCCTTAGTGGCAGTGAAGAGACTAAAGGAAGAACGCACTCCAGGTGGGGAGCTTCAATTTCAGACAGAAGTAGAGATGATTAGCATGGCTGTGCATAGGAACCTACTTCGCCTTCGTGGGTTTTGCATGACACCAACAGAACGGCTGCTTGTTTATCCCTACATGGCTAATGGAAGTGTTGCATCATGTTTGAGAGGTACTTTCACTTTTCTGCTTTTTCTTACTTTGTTCAGGAAGTACATGAAATATGGAATTGCTGGATACTTCCTGAGCTTCTTAAAATGCTCTTAAATAAGCAAGTAAAATTATTTGAAATTTTGATGTAGACATATTCAACTGGCCTGCTTTTTTTTAACACATGGCATGTGTTTTAAGTGCTCTGGTGGTTATTTGCAGAGCGTCCACCATCTGAACCACCTCTTGACTGGCAGACTCGGAGGCGAATTGCATTGGGTTCTGCCAGGGGGCTGTCTTATTTGCATGATCATTGTGATCCGAAAATCATTCATCGTGATGTCAAAGCTGCCAACATTTTACTGGATGAGGAATTTGAGGCAGTTGTTGGGGATTTTGGCTTGGCCAAACTCATGGACTACAAGGATACCCATGTGACGACTGCTGTCCGTGGAACAATAGGGCACATTGCTCCAGAGTACCTATCCACAGGAAAATCTTCAGAAAAGACGGATGTCTTTGGTTATGGAATCATGCTTCTGGAGCTGATTACTGGGCAAAGGGCCTTTGATCTTGCTCGGCTTGCAAATGATGATGATGTCATGTTGCTTGATTGGGTAAGTTGTCTTTTTGAAGCTGTCCCTTTCATTATTGTGCCATAAAGACTTTCAACTTAATTACCTAAAACTTTTTTCACTATTACATTTAAAGGACTAAGACCGCAATTGGTAGCTCCATATGGGTGATTGTTATTGGGAGTTGATATTCTGTTTTAATACCATAATTCTGGGTGCATTCTGTTTCACCAAGCATTGTTGTTCACTTTGTCCAGCTTTTATACTTTAACTTTGGGTTTTAGCTTTATGATTCATGTTTACCTGAGGAATTGTTGCATATGGGTTTTCTGAACTTAAAAAGCCATCCTGCAGAATTTAATTCATCAATTCAAGGCTGACACATAGAACCTAATGTTTCTCTAGTAACTCTAAAACTGATGAATTGATGGGTAATCAGGCTGGATGGAAATTAATAATAATTGTTTTTCAATTGTAACCTGTATCATTAATCTTTACAATGCTTTCAGGTGAAAGGGCTTCTGAAGGAGAAAAGGCTGGAAATGTTGGTCGACCCTGATTTGCAAAACAACTATGAAGAAGCTGAGGTTGAGTCACTTATCCAAGTAGCCCTACTCTGCACCCAGGGCTCCCCAATGGACCGCCCTAAAATGTCAGAGGTGGTGAGGATGCTGGAAGGAGATGGACTTGTTGAGAGGTGGGAGGAGTGGCAAAAAGTCGAGGTTATAAGGCAAGAGGTGGAGGCAGCCCCGCACCGCACCTCTGAATGGATACTCGACTCCACTGACAACCTTCATGCAGTTGAATTATCAGGTCCCAGATGACCTTGCAATCACCGGAACAGCCAAAAAGAAATTTTATTAAGGTGTTTTTTATAACACTTCAGCCTCCTGTAACCCGATCTTGTATTGAAGTCATCCTTGCAGATGGATGAGAGCCATTGTGATGTCTCTGGGTACATGTTGGTGGTGTATAATGCTTATATTGTTGTTATTTTTTCATCATTTTCTATTGCAGCTGCCCGCTTGCACTAGCAAATTGTGGATTTTGCAAGAAGGCATCGTATTCGCAATTCATGCTGTTTGAAGAATCTGCATCGACACAGCTGCTTGTAAGAACACAACAGGTTTTGTGATGCTAACAAGTTGTTTATACTTGGAATAACCTGAACATTATTTTTACCAATTGTTTGATTATTTAGCTGAAAAAACTTGAATTTATGGTCTTGGACTGCATGATCTTGAAGCCATTATTATATTTATGTTGTAATGATATTTATTTGAAGGTTCTATTTTGGTGCTTGGCTTATAATTGTCTTGTGGATCTATTTTTTGGTGGCAGATGGTTTCAGATCCGCTTGTGAACCTTGTCTACCTGAAATTTGTATATTAGTCCTTTCACGGTGTGTGCAAAAACACATTCTAATCTAATATTTTGTTTTCAATTTATTTTAAATTTTAGTTGGAAAAGGTGAACCTAATTCAAGTTGCAAGAGAAATGGATGTAAAAATGTCAAAAATATGATGACACTTGACTTAAATAAAATAAGAAAAATTTATGTATACCCATGAAAATTTTGCTTCTTTTCTCAAATGTCCCTCTATCTAAATAGTGTTAATTTTGATCATTAAAATTAACAAAAATATATTAAGATTACCATTGTGCTCTTATTTTATATATTTATATAAATTATTTTTTTATAAAAATCCCCTGAAAATCAGAAAATCACTAAAAATCCAGATAAAAGTTCAAAAACATAGAAAACCTTGTAAAGTACAAAAAATTTGTAAAAAAATTTCAAAAAATTTTAAAAATCACAAAAACATCTCAAATTTAGAAAAGTGCAGAAAATCCCTAGAAGTACATAAAATTGCAAAAAAAAAATTCTGAATATAGAAAAATTTCAAAAAATCCCTGCAAGTATAGAAAATCACAAAAATTCTAAAAGTTAAAACATTGCAAAAAAAACCTTTGAGAGTGCAAAAATTTGTAAAAAAATTTCTGAAAGTATAGAAAATTATTTAAAAATATACAAAAAATATATCAAATCACAAAATATACTGAAATTAAAAAATTATAGGAAACTCAAAATTCAAAAAATTACAGAAAAGCCCCTCCAGAGTATAGAAAATTTGGAAGTACAAAAAATTATAAAAAACTCCTAAAAGTAAAAAAAAAATCATAGAAAACCCCCTAAAATTTCAAAAAAAAATAAAAAATCCCCTAAAAATTCAAAATATTCCAAAACACAAACCCCCACCCCCACCTCCTTCACAATCCACCCCCACACCACCGCCCCCGCCCGCCCCCTCCCCCCTCCCTCTCTCTAGAGCTTTAAATGTTTTATAAAAAAACTCTAAAACTTCAAAAAATTGTAAAAAAACCTGCTAGAAGTTGATAACATCATCATTGAGTATTTGGAAAAATGACACAAACTGTTTAGTCATGTATGTTTTTGCAAAAATAATAGAATTTCTACTAAACATGAAACATTCATCAAAAGTTATAGCATGAACACAAAAAAATATCAATCTTGAAATTGGACAAAACCATCAAGAGAAAGTTATACATGGTAGCATCTCTTATTGACTTTCTCTTGAAGCTTTTGTCCAATTTCAAGATTTTTTTTTTGTGTCATGTGATTTTTGATGGATGATACATGTTTAGTAACAAAATTTGTTATTTTTGCAAAAATATACATGGCTGAATTATTTATGACATTTTTTGTAATAATCAATCATAATTTGTAAACTTTCGGGGAGTTTTTGTGATTTTTTGAACTTTCAAGAAAATTTCTGTGATTTTTTGTACTTTTAGTCATGGCAATTTTGTAAACTTTCAGGGAGTTTTTGTGATTTTTTGTACTTTTAGGAGTTTTTTATGATTTTCTGAAATTTTAGTATTTCTTTAACTTTTAGGTTTTTTTGTATTTTTTAAACTTTCAAGGTTTTTTATGATTTTATGAACTTTCAACAGGTTTTTTTTATTATGTTTTTCTTACTTTCAAGTGTTTTTTATGATTTTTTTGAAGTTTCAAGATTTTTGTACTTTTTGTACTTTAATGGGTTTTTGCAATTTTTTGTATTTCCAAGATTTTTTTTTGTAATTTTCTATACCATCAATAGTCATTTTGTAATTTTCTTAACTTCCCAGAGATTTTTGTGTTTTTTTGTATTTTCAAGGGTTTTGTAATTTTATATATTTTCAAGAGATTTTTCTGCGAATTTTTGTACATTTAGAGATTTTTATATGATTTTCGAAACTTTCAATGGATTTTCTATAATTATATATATATATTGGGATTTTTAAAAAAAATTTCTGTACTTTTATGATTCTCTAAATTTTTATGAAATTTTTAACAATTTTTTGACATTCACAGGGTTTTTTTGTAAAATATAATTTATATAATTATGTGCAACAATAGCACAGTGGTAATTCTAATTTCTCTTCATTAGTTCTAATGATCAAACTTAACACCCCTTAATCATAGGACTATCAAAGAAAAAAAATTTTCAAAAATATATAAGTTATTATGATTTTTATGGGGTTATAAAAGAAATACCACTCCTTTACATAAGTAAAATGAAAATTTTACCTAAAATAAATACAAATAAAAAATGAATACAATCATAAAAATTTGAATTCTCCTTGCTAAGAGAAGAAAATCAAGCAAGAGTGGTTCATGAAATTTTTATGTTGCATGGGTCGCTAGATAATCTGAACTCATCACAAATTATTAAGCCCCACAAACACTCCTGACCCTGAAAAGCACAATCTCCACCCAAAAAGAGAACGACTTGCAAAAAACAGGCTCTTTTAGCAAGAATGTATAATACTACGTATACGATTATCCATGATCTTTACAAATTTCTCCTACAATACTATAGTGCAAATGCTATTGTACAGGCTTGGGTTAGAGAAGATAAAAGAAATAAATGTTAATAACAATAATAGTTGCCCAAGGAAAAAAGGGCCAAAACTTAAAATAAAAGTACAAGATTCTGTATATACTTGCTCAAGCTGTGCCAGTGATCAACCTCTCCTGCTGATCTAGTTTCTTGACCTTGAGGAGGCCAAAGAGAACCTGCAACCCAAAAACTGCACATAGCATATATGCAGTCATAGCGGGAACCTGGAGGAGTGCATTTAACTCATTAGAAAGAAGAGTGAAATGCATAAATTTCTTTACAACTCTTGGAGTATTATTGACTTACTCGAATCGAATTGAGGTACAAAATTGTTGCAAGATTTACTAAACTTCCTGCAACGACTGCCTGTTTACATAAAGAGAGCTTCTCAGTTTTATCACTAAGAAGTAAAACAAAATTCAGAAAATTTTTAGATTTATATAAATAATAGCGAAGATGAAAAAATGCTTTCAGATGACAATACCAACCACTCGGATCATATCTTAGTTTATGCCAGAGTTGTGTCATGATGAAAGAGACATGAGCAAAACTGATACCTCTTGAGTATTTATTGGCTCTAAGTTGGTCAAATATTTCAGAATAGTTGAAAACAGTCAGAGGAGCACTTACATTTCCAATTGTTTTTTGTACAGCTGCAACCCTTTGGAATGCCCTCTCAGACTCCAAAGTTCGAACCCGAAGCTTGAGATCTCCTTGCTCCTGTCAGAAAATAAAAAATTATGAAAAATCCAAGAATTACACACAGGTTACTATCTCAAAATTTTCCCTGATGAGACATTACATATAGTGAAAAACTACAAAGATTACCAGTCTCTGGACTATTTCTGCAAGCCTTTCAACTCTGTCAGCCTGTCTAAACAGATTGTAAAATGCACGGGACTGCTGCTCCCATCTTTTTCTGAGGTCCTGAGTGAGAAGATTTGGAAAAAAATCAAAACTTACAACACATTGAAGAATAGCAATTTACATCTTCAAAAATAGAAAGGAGCTTGCCTTTACAACTACTTCAAAACCAGCTTCTCGAAATCTAAGCAACTCTAGGGCATAGCTGCAAGAGAGGCATATATATTGAACACTCGAAGGACCAGCAATTAAAATGACCTGGTTTGAAAAGAGGACACATAAAGAGTTCAAAATCAGACTCACGGTTTGGCAATTTCAGTGATGTCAAATCTCGGGTCAAGGCCCTTCCCTATCCCATCCAAAACTGGCAATATGAAATTTAGCATTTAGAACGATGCTATATTTTAGATGATGCAACCAGTAATTAATTTGGTTCTTTAATTCTCTACCTGAAAATGCTCTAACAACAAATGTGAATGTAGCCGGAAAACGGAAAGGTTGATCAGCTGCAATTGCTAATAGATCCTCCCCTGTGAAATCATATAGTACTTGAGTATGAACTCCAAAATATGCAAACAATGAGGTTTCTTATTTCGCAACTGCAACATCTGATATACCAAATGAGTTGCACTAATGACTTCTCTTTGAATATTTTTAATTTTTTTTATCTGTCAGCAAGCATATACATTATCCTAAGTGCAAAATAAATATACAACCAAATGCATTACCTATTGCAGCTAGTCTTTGTTTCTTCTTTTCTAGTCTTTCTTCTTTGCTCAATTGGTTTTTAAACCCAAGTTCAGCAGTAGCCACCTCCCTCTCTCTCCTTTGTGCTGCAAGACGCTCTTCAAAACTACAGACAATTACGTTTCATAGATCAACAAATTCTCAGAACCTGATAGGTAAAAAATATGAAAATCAATTGCCTCTTGTCATATACCTGTTTAGAAAGAACTGAGCAGTCCTCCTAACAGCTGTCATATCTCCAGTAGGAACAAGGACGCCCATCTGGATCATTGCTTGAAGCACCTGTATCCAAGAACTACCTTTAATTCTAAACACATTTCCACAATTTCAATCCATTTTCATGCATCATAACGAAAGGCATGTTACTATTCAGTAGTTCCTATTTTTGACTGAATATCTTTCATGAATCTGCTTAAGGATATATAGACATGTTACTGCAATCTGGATTGTGGAACTGATGACTTCCGTTGGTTTGTTAGTGATGAGAATTTCAAATAGATCAAAAGTACTAAAATAATGTTCCTATGTTCACTCAGATGGAAAATGTGGGAAGATTTGGAATCTTCAATGCTCCTGTGGGCAAATGTATTGATCACCATCTAGCTTATGTTGCCAATATGGGATTAAAAACAGATTATGGAGGACATAACAGGAGAGAGATTTAAGGTCACTATGGAGCTTACAGCCATAAATTGCATCAAAAGCAAAACTCACACGGCTTAGACTTAGCATGAGCATAGTTCACAACTTGATGAGAAAGAAAGACTAACCCTCTCTGGATTTTTCTCATAAACTCCATAGAATGCTTCAAGTAACCCTTCCCTGATATTGGGACTAATACTGCAAAAGATATATAAAAAAATAATGATGAAAAGATATCAAGAGCATTTAGAAATTCAACATTTTTTAAAGAGATCATTTCAGCAGAAATCTATTGGAAGCAGAGATCTCATAACCGACCTTCCCATCATTCCAAAGTCATAAAAGATCAATCTCCCACCATTAACATCATCCACAGCAATATTTCCTGGATGCTGCAACACAATGAAGTGAATCCAAGTAATAAACTTGCCACCTACTATACAAACCAGACAGAAGCATTATGCAAGGAATTATGATACCTAACTATACTGAGAATGAATAGACTGCGATAAAACTTAAACTGCCCTTGTCATTAAAACCATTTCCCCAGAAATTTTCACTTTTCCTGTTAGCATCCAATTAGTATTTGTAATGCCTACTGTACATGTTTGCATAATGTTAGATTTCTTTTGTTTTTTTTTTAAAAAAGGACATCTAGTTAATGCTGTCATCCAGTGTTTTTCTGTATCAAGTCTATATAAAGGATTGAGATGGATCCAATACTTCAAAGTCAATAGGGGTCCTTCAATGCATTCATAAATCCATTAAATCCCGAAGTAGAAATATTATGTTGTGAATGCAGATATGCATAATCAATCAAACCAGCTATCTTAACAAATATCAGATCAATTCCGGAATTGAATACAAATCACTATGCTACAAGGCCTAAAAAAACTGGGTCATCAATCTTATGAATCTAATCAGATAGATTGAACAAGTTCTAATTCAATTACTTTGGCATATGACTATAAAAGATAGTGTTATTACATGCTTCAGCATAAATGTGACTGAGAAAACTCACTGGGTCAGCATGAAAAAAGCCATGAGATAGAATCTGCTCCAAGTAGGATTCTACCGCATATCGGCCCAACCTGTTAAAACAGAAGGTCTACAGAAAATTAGAGATAGTCAAGACCCTGAAGAAATTATCAGTACCAATAAGAAAACAAAGATGGTTACATGCTATAACACATCTACAGCATTTCACTGACAAATTTAACATTGTGTTTCAACTACCTCTGGCGATTGACGCCCAACTGATCTAATTGTTTTATTCTGTTTATTTTTATCCCTGGTACATACTCCATCGTTAGTACCTGCAATGAAGCTAATGGCTGTTTTAAAGGATGAAAGAATCAAAGCACATATTCATGCATCAAATATTTCAATTGGCATCAGATGTTAATTAAAACTGAATGTTCAAGGAACAAGATGAACCTGAGGGGTGGTGTACTGCCAGAAGATATTTGGCACCTTCACATAGTCCATATCTTTGAAGTTCTTAGCAAATAGCTCTGCATTAGCAGCTTCTTTGGTGTAATCTATCTCCTGAGAAAAATCATTGCCCCATGAGATCTAAAAAAGGTATAGCTAAAGAATTATGACCTGGAGAAGTCAGATTAAAAACAACAAAAGCAATAAAATTTGCAAACTTCAAGCAGGAATCATATACAAAAAACCAGCCCCATATATGATGCACATGGACAAGTGCAGCTTAAGGCTCTCATAAGTAACTGTGTCTAAGCCCGGTGCATTCTATGTCTACCGCGTTTCCCACAAACCAGATGACATCTACAACACAGGTTGCTTAGATGTCCATGTACCACTCTCTTCCCAATTAGATGCCATGGGAAAGACATCAAAATAATGGATTTTTGCAGGTATGCCCCTGAAAATACTAAATTAGCACCTATAACCTTCTAAACTTTCTAATTGTGTTAATACCCCTCTAAATCATTTTTTTTGCGTCTATGCCCCTCAAATTAAAATAATACTTATTTTTTTGACAGATGAAACTATAAAATGACCAAAATAGATTTGCATACATAATCCTGAAAAGAGCCAGACTCAATTATATGGGTGCAAAAAAAAAAGACTCTTTGGAGGGGTATAGGCACTAATTCAATGTTTTTTATGGGGATACAGACAAAAATTTTTATGATTGAACCTAAACAAATTTTCTGATGAATCCACTTAGTTGACTCCATGTAAGTGGGTATTAAAGTTTGGTTGTTGTGTTTGCTGTCATACAATAAAAATACAATAAAATATTTGTTAAATTCAAAGAAATTGACCAAAAAGTTATTAGTGACCTTTTGAAAGGAGGGCAAAAGTTCTGTTTCAATAGTGCAAACAAAAAGAAACTGACCTGATATAGAACACTAGCACACTCATCATAAATCGCAACCCAATCTCTCTTAGCACCATCTGACTTGGGATCCACCTTCTGGAGGTATTCAGCTATCACCTGAGAAATTAGAACTATCGCATAAGAAGAGATGTGCAGATCACTGTTTCATATACAGACAAGCAGCTGTTAGACAAAGAAAAGAGAGACTATACAAAAGTTAGTCCTTCCCAGATGGTATATCAGATTAATATAGTGCAAATTTGAAGGAAATAACAATTTACAGATGGTTGTCAGCATCACAATTGCAAATGTGTATAACTGATCCAGAAGAAAGAAATTACAGAAGATATCCAATTCTGCATTGTGCAAACTCATTCAGTTTAAATGAGATCTTAAATTGTTTCGTGAGTGAGTAGTAGATGGTTTCCTTTCAAATAAGGAGCTTCTGATCATGTTTCAGAAACAAACTAAAACTACAAGGACAAATAGCAAGACATGAGGTTGCTATGTAGTTTACTGACCCTCAAGTTCCTCAAATCAATGTCAAAAAGCTCTTTTAGACCAGGTCTCTGCACCTTAATCACAACTTCCTGGCCGTTCAAGCATGCACGATGCACCTGGCCTGCCAAGATGGAAAATTACCAAATCAATTCAACAGATAAAACTGGATGAGAAGATGTTTGATAGGAGAGCAACTTCTAGTATTATTGAAATTTCATACAGGTAACCTCAGGAAAATTACCCAAACTAGCCGCAGCTATTGGTTCATAACCAAATCTATCAAAAATTCCATCCAGAGGGGATCTAAGTTCTTCTTCAATAATTGATACAGCAGTTTCAGAAGGGAATGGAGGAACTTGATCCTGCATAGACAAAAAAAAAACCACAATTGATATGGCTGAAAAATATAGAGCTATTATGTGCACTATTTTGGATTGTCCAGATTAAAATTCTAGATAATTTGTTAATGCATCATAGAGGAAAGATGTAGTAAATCTAACATCACTGCATAATGCAGGCCACCGCAGAGGCGTAACAAAAAACTACATGTGACCAAAGAATTATTTTAACCTGGAGTTCAGATAGCTGGTCTACATATTCTTGCGCAAGAATGTCCACCCTTGTAGAAAATTGCTGCCCTATTTTGATAAAGGTAGGCCCTAATCTCAAAATACTTTCCTTTAACCACTTAGCAAGCTCTTTCCGCCTTGAGGTCTTTTTCTCTTCTGTCATTCCACCTGCACATGTCCATATAATCAGCAAAGTCAACAACAATGTAGTGGCACACTCTAAGACTCAAGATATTCCCAGATTTAGAAGATCGAAATCATTGCCATAAATAAGTGTAAATAAGTATGCCAAAGTAATTTAAATATTGATTAGAATACTCACTATCATATTTAAGATTTCAACACATTATTTATTCAGCAGTCCTAACAATGACGGACACCAGTCCACGTTAGACTATTACCACCATCACAGTCATGGATCACCATTAACAATTTTAAAGATGAAGCAGTAATATACAGCCAATAAAATTCATGATTTTTGAAGTGAAAAGTGAAGTGGTTTAAATTGCTGGACAATGACTTCTAAAGAAAATGAAGACATACCTTTGTAAGAAAACTTCTGGTTGTTAAGCCAAGCTTTAAATATAAAACTGAAAACGAAGCCCCATATTTCCAAAGTTCTTTGAATAGCAGAATATGTTTTAAATCTATTCCAACGCCCACCAGGAGCAACAGAAACCTACAAATGACAAGAGTTTGTCAGGCCAAAAGAACTAGAATGATACTTTGGTAAAGAGTTGATGTCGGATATTATAATACACAAACAAATCATATTTGAGTAAGATAAGAACTGAAGGCTTATACAGTCTACTGTGCCATCAACATTCTTCGGAATCCATTAGTTATGTGCTACTCAAATCAGGGGGATGACATTCTGAAGACATTGATACAGCCTTCCTTTCATAAGAAACCGTAAACTACTCAGTCTCATCTCTATTTACCATATCCCCAATCATTGCATGAATGCAATAACTCAACTAGGTACTGAAAAGCATGAGAATATTTAATACATTTTTTATGTCAGTGCACGTCTTGCAACCATGATCAACAACTGATGTTGTCCATTATACCAGAACACAGATACACCTCCAAAAAGATAAATTGAATTTTTATCTTTTGCAAGTAACCACCTTGTAACTTAAACTTCCATCCGTTGTGTCCCTAGAATTACAACAGATTCAGCTCAACTACAGGCTATTATCTCTAAGCAACTCAAATAGCATCTCTTACAAAATGAATTTGAATATTACCTTACGTTATGCTACGAAAAGCTACCGGTCATTAGCATTTGGAAGCTCAAAAGAGCAATTTGATCAAAATAATTTCCCATTGGTAAAAATAAGATAAAAAAAAGAAAAAAATCAACCTGGAGCGCCTCGCCAGCCTTCTTGAACCACGCGTCCTCCCGTCCAATCTCCTCCACCCTCTTCTTCCTCCTCTTCTCCTCATCTACTCCCGCCTCCGTCGTGCCATTACCGCGCTCATACTTCACCAAAGCCCCATTCCCCGCTTCATTCCCATTCAAAAAGTCCTCCAAACTCCCATTCTCACTCCCCCTCTCCGCATCATACACTAATCCCCTCCCATTCCCGTCCCAATCGTAGTCATCCACCACGACCCCAACCGAATCGTCGTCCCTCGAGACCTCGGCCACCGCGACGCGGTTTTCCCTGAAGGATCGTAGCGCGGCGCTGTGGAAGGGCCGGCAGCGGCGGTGGGGAAGGAGGCACTGGCGGAGGAGCGGACGGCGGACGGAGTGAAGGTTGCCGGCGAAGGGCGGCGCAGCGGCGAGGGGAGCCGCCATTGTTGGAGCTGTTCCAGGACTGTTCGCTGCGATCGAGAGGAGCCGCTATCGAGAGAGGAGAAGGCTGTACAAGACAGGTGGTCGATGATGTTCCACGTGGCAGCGAGGGAGGATGAGAAGCTCCTCTCTCGGTGCTCTCATTGGCTGGAGTCGGGTTTCGGGTATTTTCGTTGGAACGATCTGCTGCTTGGTATTGAACAGTGTTTGGAGTGTGTGGTACATCATGGCCGTTGGAAGATTGAGAGTCTCGATCTCGAGTTCTCTGGGTATGGGTGAGATTAGAATGTAGGGTGCGGATGCTGTTATCCTTGGGTTTTATGGTACGGCTCCCACCACGTTCACAAGTATTGGGCCCCTTCGCTATAAGTTTAAGTATTTTGTTTTATTTCATTTTTGTTGAGATAAATAATTTTGGAAATTCCATATATGGATGAAAATCTAGACCGGCCGAATTCGACCCGTTTCACCAAAAACTGATCCGACCTCTTTACCGACCGACCAATTTCCCGTCCTCTTCCCCATTCTCCGACGATTAGCCCCGCCGCCGCCCGAGAAGAAGCTCACCGTCCTTATCCTCATGCTCTCCAAACCCGTTTCGTCTCACAACCCCCGCCGTTTCCTCTCCTCATTCCTCCGCGACAATTACGGCTTCGTCCCCCCTCCCTCCCTCCTTCCCACCCATAACCCTAACACCAATTCCCCATCCTCCTCCTCCTCCAAGAATAATAAGAAGAAGAAGCCTCCCTACAAGCCGCCTTCGTCGCTGGATCGCGCAGGGAAGAAGCCCGTCCACTCCGACCTCCCCTTCGACTTCCGCTTCAGCTATACCGAGAGCAGCCCGGGCACGAAGCCAATCGGGCTCAGAGAGCCCAAGTATTCGCCTTTCGGGCCGGACGCCGTTGATCGGGTCTGGACAGGCGTCAGTGCCCCCGCCATCGACCCCGCCGTCCGCTCCGTCGACGGCGAGGACAGCGAGGCTGAGGTGGATGAGGAAGAGGTCAGGAGGATGAGGGAGAGAGTCCTCGGGGAGCCACTCACGCCAGCGGAGAGGAGCTTCTTGATCGAGCAGTGTCAGAAGCACAAGACCAAGCGCCAAGTCAATCTGGGTACTGATTTATTGCCTTCTGTTGATCAAAAGAATGAAGATTTTTTGTGAATTCCTTTTAGTTCAGCTTATGAATATGAAAGAATTATAATTTTTTTTGAGAACAATGAAAAGTGCGATTTTGATATCTTTGTTTGATCTGCTCACTGAGAAGGATTGAAGCTATTTTAGCTTTGTACGGAATAGTTTTAGTTTCTAAAAAATGACACGCCTTTGTAAATGAGCTTTTGAATTCTTTGTTGCATTGCATGGGATGTGGAAAAGATTGTAGTTTTATTTTCTACCATTTTATTTCTGTGATGCTGTTAATGATTTTGATTCAATAGGGAGAGATGGCTTAACACACAACATGCTGAATGATATTCAAAATAATTGGAAGCATTCTGAGGCTGTTAGGATAAAGTGCCTTGGTGTACCCACTGTTGACATGAAAAACATCTGCACCCAGCTTGAGGTATTATCCTTTTCTATCTAGATGTTCTACTTATATTTGCTCTTTTTATCTGAGTAAATGATTGATAGTTGACTTAAGATTTGTCTGCCTTGTTGTTTTCTGTCAAATGTAAGCATGTTGTTTTCTGTCACCATGAACTAAGTAAAAATGAAAATGTATCATAGCTAATGTACTTTGTATATTTATGGTCAAATTTACAGGCAACTCTCATCATGTTTATACATTACAATGCCCCGAAGCCTGAAGGGGTCTGAGACTGTTTTATGAGTCCAATACTAGTGTGAGAACATAGTCCACTAGTGAATGACAGCACTGTGCACCATAGCACTCATTAATGCAATCTTTGTGTGTCCTCTTGTAGTTTTTTTTATACGAACACTATTTCCATGAACTGATGTCCAAGAGTAGCCTACTCCCTTTCTATGAGAGAGAGGCTCCATCCCTATAAGATTCTGAGTTATTTGTTAGGTGCTTTAGATATCCCTCCATCTACAATCCATCCTAATTTGATGTATTTACAGGGTTTTATATCGCAGTATTTGCATATGAAATTTTCTTACATCCCATGGTGATTTATCAGAGGAGCATTTTCTTTATATTTATGTCTATTTTCTTTTCTAGGACAGGGAATTTTTTTTCTTTTTTTTGAGAGAGAACTGGTATTACCATTTGACAAAACCAAGACTGGTAGTACCATTTGACAGAACCAGGACAAGCCTGTAAAAGAGGATGGGGAATATTAAGCCTCATAATTGATAGTATTTTGTGTTGCCTGACTGCTAATTTTGACAGCACAATATTGTCCTTTGACACACTTTATTTCAGGAAAAAACTGGTGGTCTTATAATCCACAGACATGGTGGCCAGATCATATTATACAGAGGAAGAAACTATAATCCTAAGAAGAGGCCTGTAATTCCATTAATGTTGTGGAAACCTCATGAACCAATATATCCAAGATTGATTAAAACAGTGATTGATGGTCTTACCATTGAGGAAACAAAGGAACTGAGGAAGAGAGGGCTGCTTGTTCCTGCTTTGACAAAACTGGGTAATCCATTTTTCTTGTATCTAGTTCTTTTAGCATTTCCATCATGAATTTGGTTTCTGATTGATTTATATATGCAGCCAAGAACGGTTACTATGCTAGTCTTGTGCCAATGGTACGGGATGCTTTTCTAACGGATGAGCTTGTTCGTATCGACTGTAAAGGCCTGCCTACTAGTGACTACAAAAAAATTGGAGTTAAGCTCAGGGTAAGAAAATAATATTCTTGTTAAGATTGCAGATATAATATTTTGGGTAGTGCCCCTTGATTGTAAGGCAATTGTAACTTTTAAAAAGTCTGGTCTACACTGTTTTATGTGCATGGCTCTAATCATTGTTTAGATTGATGTTTTTATGTACCAAGAAGAATTGTCTCTAAAGATTGTTCTGTTCTTTTCCTCCTAGAAATTACCATTGGCTTGTATATATGGCCTGGGCTCTGGGGGTTTTCAGGGTTATAGTAGACTA
Source organism: Trichopus zeylanicus subsp. travancoricus (assembly GCA_005019695.1). Classification (NCBI taxonomy): domain Eukaryota; kingdom Viridiplantae; phylum Streptophyta; class Magnoliopsida; order Dioscoreales; family Dioscoreaceae; genus Trichopus; species Trichopus zeylanicus. The sequence goes on from RXID01022595.1 coordinate 121,081, forward strand.
GTATCGGAAACATATAAAAACCAATTTTTTTAGTGTTAACACAGTTTGATTAGGATTTGTTTTGTTGATTTCCTTTCCTACAAGGATTTTCTACTATGTAATCCAGTCATCAGATTGGCTGCTTTATTAATTTGTATAACGAGGATTGGCTTATTAGATCCACAATTTGCCACTAGAACTCAAAAAGCAAATGTCTTTTGATAGAGCCATCATTAGCTCTTTGAAAAAAGACCAGGTGTAATTTATATGTGATTTGACATGCTTAAGGCCTTCTTTTCATGCCCTTGAAGTGTTAGAAGTGTCTTGAATAGGGGAAAATGGATATAAGATGGATGCATTGTTATTGTTGTTTTTTTTTGTTGGCTTACATCAGAGGCTTTCTGTTGCTTATGACAAGTTAAATAGTATAATGAGCAAGTGGGATGAAGAATATATTATGCTCATTAAGTTGGCTGATTAGTTACAAGTGATCTCTACTTTCATTTTCACTCTGGTGGCTTCTCGTGGCTGCAAAGCCATATACATAAGTTTACTAATCCTTGAAATGCATCCTATTAAAAGACATCAAATCTTGCTGGATTTTGAAATGATCATGGAAACAAGACCTGTTATCAATTAGAAATATGATTACATTTTGCTAAGCATTTGGTTTGCTACTTTTTGTTATAAAAACTTATTTTGTTATGATTTTTAGGTTTGAGAGTTGCCAGAAGAAAAATTTTATGCATTTTGGACATGGTTTTTGTGAACTTTCCATTATTAATTTGTCTGATTGTTCTTGCAATCATGGACATCCATGTTTGATTTCTATTCAATCCATCCTTTCCATATATCAGTAAGTGAGAAGTTTAAGCAAGTATTAATTCCTGTTCAATGGCAGGACTTAGTTCCATGTGTCCTTGTGACCTTTGACAAGGAGCAGATTGTTGTGTGGAGAGGAAAGAACTACGACAACACGACACGCCAAGACTCAGAGGAAAAATCCTTCTCCCAAATTGCTGAACCAGATGTTAATCTAAAAGATAGTGGCGCTTCTCCCAATCAAAGCTCAGACAATGGCCTATTTTATCAGTTCTCAGATGGCAATGATCAAAGCTCAGATGATTACTTGTATGATCAATTATCAGATAGTAGTGATCCTGATGAAAGCTAAGGTGCTAGTGTTTTCTTGCCCAAGTTCAAATGCCAGACAACAGTTCTGAGATTCCATACCTACAGATTTTGGATGAATACGAGAGGTAATTATCTGTTCACCAATGGGTTGTATCAGTTTTGATCTATCAGGTTGCATGCAAGATTCATTAATCTAAATCTGACATAGACAACCACATCAACAACTGCAATTTTTAATTCTGTCCACATACAAAGAATATTTTTGTGAAGTCATTTAAACATGAAAAAGGATGATTCTTTGATGATGTTTGAGAATGATTTGAGTACCAGATTATCTGGTTATCATTTTGTGGTGCCTAAAAAAGGAGCTTGCTACAGATCGAAGAAAAATATTTTTGTTGGGAAGCTGGACTGGGGAGTTATTTACTTGTTCTATTGTAATCTACATTTACGGGGGTATATGCATTTAGAAAGCTTGAGTGGGTAAAAACAGTGATGATGCGCTCATACCAAATCCCTGGAGTTCTTACAGTAAAAACTCTGCAATTTAGTTTAGATTGTAGTATTTATATCGTCATTGTTCATTCATATTTCATAAAGGGCTTGTTTTCATGTCAATGGAATTATTCTCTCAAAAGATAGAAGGGCTTGTTTGATTTAAGTTTTGTGCAAGGCAAATATTAACTTGTGTTATGATAAGTCAAAAGGGAAGCAAGATAAGAATGTTGCCCGGTAATTATTCATACATTATGGGTCACCTTTCTTCATTCTTATTTTATGAACAGGCTATTCTTGCAGGAACATATGAAACCAATTGCAAAGTAAATTGGTTGAGATATTATATTAATCTTGGAAATTATCTTTTGAAAAGAAAAACAAACAGCTTGATTCATTTTGGAGTGTCCTTCACCAAATCCAATCCAGCAAGGCTGGGCCCACACAATGTTGCTAGGCCTTGTTATGGGTCAATTGGAATCGAGGTCCCTTTCAATCAACCACCGCTACGGAGGCAAGATGCCAAGAGGAACCAAGAAGATCACATTGAATTCACCAATCCAATCTCTCCAACAAAGTTCAATGTAATCAGAGGAAACACTTGTAAAGACTGATAGAGATTGGAGACTGAGAATTACAAGTGGAGAATAACACTTTGTTGCTTTGAAAGAGATTATTGGCAAATGGAGTGTGCCTTTGTTGCTTTGGAGTGTGGGTAGTCCAGTTCTCCAATTAAAAACTTAAATCTTGATTCTCTGAATCATCAGTGGGATTCAAATCCAATACTTTTTATTCTTTTATTATTAGAGTTTTTAGTGAGGAATCATCTATTCACAAACTTATGAAAAATTACTTATTTTATTATTATTATTATTAATAAAAAAATCTCTTGACTTGTATTATTAATTTATAAAAAAATATCTCGATTAAAATATTTAAAAAATAATTTAGTTTAATTTAATTTAATCGATTAAATTATTTTTACTTAGTTTGGTTTAGACAATTGTTTACGATTAGGGGTCAATCGGTTTGACAAAATTGGGTTCTAAATTTCTAATTTTATAATATCAAACAGCCTGCGTTTCATAAAAATCGAGATAAAATGAGTAATTTTTATATTAATTTAATAGTTGTATAAGCCAAAATTAAATAATGATAATTTAGCTTTTTAGATCAATTTAATTGATAAAATTAAATTAAAATAAAATATTTTTAAAATATATTAATTGATATGGTTTTTTTATAAATTTATAATCAAGATGAATGATTTTTTTGTTAATTGTAAAAAAGTAGATGATTTCTCACAAATTTGACATAGTACATGTGGCTCCATACTTAAAAACTCATATTATTAAAATGTGATCTTTCTCCTAATGTAGTATTACTGGTTTCTCCAAATTTATGAAATTTATGCAAATTTCACTTACTAGGATATAATGACAATACATAAACCTGACATGTTACCAAACAAAATTCTATGATGATCCAAAGTCTATTATCTATCATTAGCCATTTGGCTCTTTAAATTTTTTGTTCAAGTTTTCGGTGAGCAAATATTTGTTTTATGGTGAATTTATGAAAAATCACATGTATTATCATAATTAATAAAAAAATCTTATTTATTTTATATTATAAATTTATAAAAATCTCATTAATTAAAATATTTAAAAAATATTCTATCTTAATTTGATTTTACTAATTATTACGGTTTTAACTATCGGTTTCGGTTTCAGTTTTGGTTTTAGCACCCAGCGAAACTGATACGTTTTGGCCGTTTCGGCTATTTCGGTTTTAGTTTCGGCCGTTTCGGTTTCGGCCGGAAGATTTTTTTTTAGTTATTAATTATACGTTGACCAAAGTTTAACTATATTTTGACTGTACTTTAACTTAAATTAAAAATAAGATAAAATTTTGAAAATTTTTTATAAAAATTTAAAAATTATGAAAGAATTTATAATTAATTTTACCACAATATTAAATATTATTTTAATTCATTAAAATTAATTTTGATAGTTAACCACTGTTTTTATATATTACTATATAAAAAAATATATGAGAAATAATATGAATATGATTAAAAAATTAAAAATTAACATAAGCAAATTTAACTTATTATTAAAATATAATTGACACATACATAATTTATTAATTATAATATAATACAACTAATCATCATCATCATTAGTTGAGTTTAAAACATCTGAATGTGAAATTATGAATTCAGTACCTGAATGATCCAGATGAACATTTATAAACATACGAGAACGACTAACTCTGCGCAATCTCATTACAGCGATTCACATGGGGGTAAGACTGACACAAATTTTTTTTTTGCTTTATTTTCGGTGGAACGGTCATGCATACATGCACGTGAACAAAAAAATCAACATGTTTCAATCAAAATCATTTTCATTTCAGCTTCAACCAAAATATTTTTTTTATTAATTATATTTTGACTAAAATTTAACTTTATTTCAATTATTTTTTAATTTCAAATTAAAAAAATTATAATATGTTTAAAATTTTTTAAAAATAACGAATAGTTACGTGAATAATATTATGTACGTGAACAGTATCTGACAAAAACCGGCAAGAGCGTTGGAACCAGATTGGTGACAGTGCGGGCTCCGGTGCAAGGGCGGCCTCAGCTTGCGGGAGTAGAGGCCAGGTCGGTGAGGGTGTGAGATAGGCGAGGGAGCGGCGATAGGCTGACGAGCGCGCGGGGCCCTCAGGCTCGACACGAAGCCAGTGCAAGCTCCCCCCCGTGCGCGAGCCTGGCAAGCTCCTGCCCATGCGCACGAGAGCCGGCAAGTTGTGCGTGCTCGAGCCCGGAGAGCCCCTGCCCGCGTACCCGAGCCCGGCAAGCTCCCACGCACGCGCACTCGACCCCGGCGAGCTCCCGCTCGCGCACGTGAGGAAGATGAATAGTAAATCCTAGAGCGAAACCAAAATTAAGGTTTCGGTTTCGACCAAAACGTAAAACCTTGCTAATTATATTAATATAAAAAATTAAATTAGTTTTATTTAATTTTAGTTTGGATAGTTGGTCCACAATTAGCCAACAACTAATCTAATAAAATTAAATTTTGAATTCACAATTTTATAATAACAGACAATCAATTCTTCATATAAATAGGATGTCTAATAGTTTTTTATATTAATTTAATACTTATCTAAATCAAAATTAAATGAGAGTAATCTATTTTTTTTATTAATTTAATCAATAAAATTGAATTAAAATATAATATTTTTTAATATTTTAATTTAAGTAAATTTTTTTAAATTTTATAATATAAGGTGAGTGATTTTTTAAATGATTTTTTCTAAATTTATTATCCAATAAATTATTTTATGTTTATTTTTTTTAAAAAAAATAACTTTATGTAAATATAGACTATTGATTATTAAAACGTACTAAACACTGTTTGGTTCGAAATCAGGATCAGGATCAAAATCAAGACTAACGAAGCATTTTTGTAAATTAATATTTTTTTATCAAAAATAACATTACAATAATTTAAATTTTGAAAAATTATTTACTTTTTTATAATAATTTAATTTAATAATAATATGAAATAAATAATATTAATTTTATAAAAAATAATTTTAGAAAAATACTGATTGTGATCGCAAACGAAACAAAGGGCTAAAGATTTAGTAAATAATTAAAGTACATCGAAACTAGACGAAAGCAGATAACAAATAATGGACAACAGACGAGGAGTCTTAGACCAGAACGCGAGCATTCCCCGTTTGACCAATAAAATTGTTTCCAGCTCATCCCACATGCAATCCGTGACATGATCACATGCATGCTGAGCTTTAAGCCTACCTGATGAACAGAACGAGCCATGTCACATTTATAAAACTAAGGAACAGAAACTCCCCACATTCCATGCATGCATTATCCATGCCTATGGTTGCTTACGGGCCTCATTCCATGCATGCATCATCCATGTCTTATTTTGCCTACTGGTCTCATTCCATGCATGCCTATTGTTGCCTACTACTGCACTCCATCACGGCAGTGCAATTAGCCTTTTGCCTCGGCCCAAGTCCATGACTCACTCAAAGGGACCAAGTCCTGGCTTTGCATCGGTCACCCACATTACAAAATGGGGTCCACTTAAAAATCAGACGGGATGGTTGTGTAAGTGAGAGGCAAAAAGGGAAATAGTGTTCATGAGTAAAAAATAAATTATGCTATCACGCCGTATTTGATTCGAAATTAAAATCAAAATAAATTTATTTTTAATTAATTTAATATTTAAATATTTAAAAAATAGTTATATTAATTTATTTTATTTTAAAAAATTAAATTACTATATTATTTTATCATTATTTATTTTAAATCTTAATAATTAATATATCTAAGAATATAATAAAATTAACTAACTAATTAATATTTAAATACAAAAAAATTTATCAAATTATGTTTTTATATTTAAATTTTGATTTTAAGATTGATGTCTCACAAGCAAACAGAACCTCATCATCCAAAACTCTGTGCTTGGTTAAAAAGGTGGCAAGTAATAAATGTGAACCACGAATTTCGATGGCAAAATTAATGGCGCAAATTTGTGTTAAGTGTGAACAACATTTCTAAATCAATGGATTACAAAAATGACGAAGAGTTGAAATATCTTGAGAAGAAGAAGAATTTTGACTGTATTTTATTAATAATTTTGATGGCAGAAAAAAGTTTTAAATTCAATCAATAGAAACTCAAATTTTTTATCTCTATTTTACTATAAATTAAATTTTATCATGGTCTAAGATATGTTTTTATTCCAAAAAAATTATTATATTACATCATAGTCAGATTTTTTTATAATTTAAATTTTATTTTAAATAAGATATAAATCAAAGGCTGTTACAATTATCGAGTCAATACTTGTTGTTACAATCAACAAGATTTGAATCAATTCTACTATATTGCTCCATAATCATTGGTTCGGTATTATAAGCTTGTAACTATTATATCTAATTTATAATTATATTTATGACTATTAATTTGACGGTTAAAATTTGTTAAATTATAAGTAAGATGAAGATTAACGATTAAAAGAATTTTTAATCGTAATTTTCAAAAATATTTTTTATTATATGCAAAGTGCAATTATTAATTTCAAGTCATGCTCAATCGTTAAGACTCGTCAAAAATCTATAGGTAGGACGGCCGCTAACGGCCAGCGGATTTTTGGCTGTAATGGTACTACTTTTTTTAAATGATTTTATTACCAGAAAAATAAAAATATTATAAATCTTTGAAATTGTGGGAAATACACGTGGAATCATGCTTCCTAGCACATCCTCTCTGTCCTTTATAGTATGCTGTTAGACGTAAGCAATAGGTGCTTATTTTCTTCTCATTTTACTCTTTTTTTCTCCCTTTTTTTTCTTATTAGGATTTATACTAAATATTTCACGAATTATTTTATTCTCAAATAATATATAAAAAAAATTAATGTAAGATAAAAAAGTAATAAAAAAAATATAGCAATATACGTACCTCACCTAAAATCGAATTACATTCATAAGGGGAACGAAAGATCCATTATCAAAATTCATTAACGTCCTGTTTGGTTTGGAATCAGAATCAGAATTAGGATAAACCCATTTCAGAATTTTTTCTTGTAAAATTAATATTACTTATTTTACACTATTATTAAATTAAATTATTATAAAAAAATTAACTAGTTTTTCAAACTTTAAATTTTTGGAGCGTTAATTTTGATAATAAAATATTAGTTTACAAAAATGGTTTACTAGTCTTGATTCTGATCCTGATTCTAATCCCGAACCAAACAGAGCCTATAAGAATCTATAAGAAAAACTATATTCTTTCTTATCTAGCTAAACTCTTTTACCAAGTCTTAACAATGCCTCCACTTTCAAAGAAAATTTTCAAGAAAACACTATGAGAAACTACCACGAGAGACTACCGAAAAACACTAGAAAGACCCACACACGAGAGCCGACACACTCTCTCTTTCTCTTCTCTCTATTCTTTGTATTCTTCTATCTCTATTTCACTCTAATTCAATCTCAACACTATACTACACCTAAATTCTATATATTACGAGAGTATTTATAGTCTTTTATTGAGTCTAAGTTTTACTCTAATTATAACTTTTAATATTATATAATAAGTATTCAAAATCAATTATAAGTCTGAATCTAATTTTGAATTCTTACTTTAATTCAAACTCTAATTCGAGTTCGAGACACCAAAAACTCAACAATCTCCATCTTGACTTGAAATCGGGCGTGCTACCATTACGAAGCGTTAGTCATCATCTTTCATCTACTCCCTCCCCTTGGACTACTAACTTATTTAGCTGATCGCAAGACGCGAACTCGAGCCAACATCGAATTCGCTTTTCATGCCTACAATCTTGTACTTTTGAAAGACTTTTGGATGACCTGTGTCTACTGCTATAGTAAAAGTAATTTGAGAAGAACATCTATCTCTCGTTAAATCACTCCGAGTATCATATTTTCTCTTCACTACTGTAGCCATCGGAACTCCACCTATAATGGTGTTCCTTACTAATCAATAAATATTACTGCACTTCTCTCCCTTCATCAGAATTCTAATGTCATATGTCACCTTTATGACTTCATCTCTTACTGAATAATTATAGTCTTTTGAATTCAGTACACCAAGTGAAATTAGATTCTTCCGCATCTTGGGGACATGTCTTATCTCAGTAAGATACGAACTGCTCCATCAAATATCTGAATTTGGATTGTTCCCACATCGGTGATCTCACAGGTCGAATTATTGCCAACCAAGCAATACCTTCTTTCTTATTCTCCTCATAAGAAGTAAACCAATCTTTCTTGGAGTAAATATGGTAAAAACTACTAAAATCTAAAATTCACTCAATAGAAGTGCTGATTTTTACGAATATTATAAGAACGTCTCTATCCGTATTATTCTCAAAAGTATCATCCGTTATTATTGTCACTATATTGAAAGACTCTATCTTTTTATGTTCAGGACAATGTCGCATAATATTACTATACTTCTTATATGAATAATATTGTACTTTCACTTTTAATTTTGATTTGGACCTTGTTTGCCCTCCCCATATTCTCTTAATCTTTCTCTTTCGTAAGCCATTAGTCTTTCACCAAACTCTATATCGATATTAGAGTTTCTCCTTTTTTTTTATTAGAAAGAAGCCTGGTTGTCACTTTTTCTATTTTAAGAATTTATTTATCATAAAGAATTATGATCACAATATGATCATATGAAGCATGAAGAGATATCGTCCTTTTCAAACTTCACATTAACTTTTAGCAAATCATTGACAATCTTATTGAAGGTATTCAGGTAATGTAATATAGTTGTATTTTGCTTATACGCAATCCATACAATTGTTATTTCAGGTAGAATTTATTTGTGGGATTTTTTAACATATACAACTTTTTAAGTTTTGTCCAGATGTCCACTACCGTCTCTTCATCAATGACATTATATAAAACCTCATCAGTCAGACTTAGAATAATTAAATTCAATGTCTTCTGATCTATCTCCTCTTAGATTTCATCGCTTATCTTGATTGGCCTCTTTTCTTTACCCTCTAACATCTTTTACAGACATTGACAAATAAGAACCGTTTTATTTTCTTCTACCATAAGGCAAAATTTATTTTGCCATCAAACTTTTCCACTTCGATTAAGAACTTTGTCATCTTGGTTATTTACTCTTAAGCTCTGATATTAATTATTAGGATTCACAGTAGAAGATTTACGAATTACTTTATTCTGAAATAATATAAAAAAATAAAAAGTAATGCAAAATAAAGAAAATAACAAAAAAAGACATAGTTATATACGTGATTTACCCAAAATTAGGTTACGTCCATCGGGAGAGCGAGAAATCTACTATTAAAAGATTTCACAAGAGTTTATAAGAAACATTGTACTCTTTATTATCCAACTATTTTTCACTAAGTTTCGGCAATGTCTCTATCTTTAGAGAAAATTTTCAAAAAAATATTACAAAACATCATCACGAGAGACCACCAAGAAATACTAAAAATACTTACACACGAGAATCGATTCTCTTTCTATTTCTCTTTAGTTCAACCTCAGTATTATACCATATTTAAATTTTATGTATTATTAAAATATTTATAAATTTTTATTAAATCTAAATTTTACTCTAATTATAATTCCTAATATTATATAATAAAAATTTAAAATTAATTATAAATTTAAATTTAACTTTAAATTTTTTACTTCAACTCAAATTTTAATTTCACTTTAAGAGGCCGAAAACTCGGGGCACACTCCCTCCCTGCCACCCACACTTCTTCTTCTCCTCCGAATCCCAACCTTCTCTTTTTCCTTTTCCGCAATTTTTGTTTCTTCCCTCGTCATGTCACATTCCCAACTCCAACTCTTGAGTTCGTGCTCTTTTTCACAAATCAAGACATGCATCCTACAGTTTTGATTTTCTTTTCTTGCTTTCATTATCATCTTCTGCTTCTTCTTCTTCTTTCTCGGCCATGTTGGTCATTGGATCTCCGATCGCTGCTGGAGTTCAAGAAGGGGATCCGCTCCGACGCTTCCGGCCTCGTCCTTTCCTCCTGGCTTCAGCCGCCGGCAGCGGCGGACCCCCTCAGCTGCCCCCGCGCCTTCCACGGCATTTCCTGCGATGACGCCGGTGTCTCCGTGGTCTCCATCGTCCTCTCCAGCCTGGGCCTTTCCGGGGAGCTCAAGTTCGGCACCCTTGCTTCACTCAAGTTCCTGCGTAGCCTCTTGCTATCCAATAACTCCTTCTCCGGCCGCCTCGTCCCCGGGATTGGCGCCTTGCCGTCCCTCGAGGTTCTCGACCTTGCTGGGAACCTGTTCTACGGGCCGGTGCCGGGGCGGATTACCGAAATCTCGATTTTGAATCACTTGAATCTCTCGTACAATCGGTTCACCGGCGGAATTCTGAAGGGGTTTGGGAAGTTGCAGCAGCTCGGACGTTGGATTTGAGGTCCAATGGGTTGTGGGGGGATACTGGGGTGGCGCTCTCTGTGCTGAGGAATGTGGAACATTTGGATTTGAGTGGCAATGGGTTCTATGGCAGCATTGATTTGAGTCCCAGGAATTTCTCGAGCTTGGGAGATACATTGAGGTACATGAATTTGAGTGTCAATAGGATCAGGTGATTCAGTGAGGTTGTTCAAGAATGTGGAGGTTTTGGATTTGGGGCAGAATCAGATTGGAGGGCAACTTCCAGAGGTTGATTCTTTATAACCAAGTTGAGAGTTTTGAGGGCAGGGGACAATATGTTGTATGGTCCTCTCCCGACGGCAGTGTTAGGAATGCAATGCCGTTGGTGGAGCTTGATCTTTGCGGCAATCGGTTTACAGGTAAGAGGTACTCATCGTTGTAGCAATTGGTTTTTAGTTAGGGTTCATGACAAATACGGGTATATCTTCTGCAATGCTGCAATGCTATGCACTAGATTCAGTCTTTAGATTGTGATAATAGTAATGTTTAATAAAGTTTAATTCATGTTTCTAATTTAATTGTATATGTCCTGTTAGATTCATTATGATTATATGTGCTAAATCTCATGCAATAAAACTTGGCCATTTTATATGAAATTGTGAAATTTGTATGAGTTGGATGCATCTCTCATCATAAAGTCACTTTGCTTCATTTTCCATCACAAGATTTTTTTGAATGAAGTTACCCAGTCAGTGATTTCTTACAGAAATGTTTTTCATATGCAGGTTCTGTTATCTCTGTTAACTCTACAACTATGAAGATTTTAAACCTTTCTTCAAATGCACTTTCGGGTTCATTGCCATCTAGCCTTGGGAGCTGGACCACTGTGGATTTGAGTAAAAATATGCTATCTGGTGATCTTTCTGCATTGGCAAATTGGAAGGAGGCATTGGAGGTCATTGATTTGAGTTCAAATATGCTCTAGGGAAGTTTTCCAGAAAATAACCCTTAATTTAGGTCTCTAATTTCTATCAACATTGGAAATAATATTCTATCTGGGGCTCTTCCCTCTGTTTTAGGAACTTACCCCAGGCTAACCACAGTTGATTTCAGTTCAAATAAAATTACAGGACCTATATAATCGAGCCTTCTAATGTCATCAACTTTGACAAGTTTAAATCTCTCGAGGAACCGATTTACCAGGTACATTCCGCTTCAAAGCCTGCTTTCAATAGTGTCAACTGATCAAGCATCGAACGCACCTTTAAAAGTTCTTGATTTATCTGATAATCATTTATCTGGTTCTCTACCTCCGGAAATAGGTCACCTGCAAAAACTTAGATTTCTAACTCTTCAGAAGAATACTTTGTCTAGTGAGCTGCCAGTTGAGTTGAGCAAGATTAGTGGATTGCTAGTTCTTGACCTGTCTATCAACCATTTCAAAGGCAGGATTCCTGAACTGCGTCAATCAGGTCTGGATATGTTCAATGTTTCCTATAACAATCTCTCAGGTGTTGTTCCACAAAGTTTGAAAAGGTTTCCTGAGAGCTCATTCCATCCTGGAAATGTTTTTCTAGACTTTCCACATGGCATTCCTTCAGGAGATAATATGTCTGGAATTGGCATTGACAATTCTTATCATATAAATCTGAAATGAGTAGCATCTGTTGTTGGCTGTATTGGGGCTGTTGTGTTGATCATTTTTGTGTTTATGGCATTCTACTGGTTAAAATCTCAGAATTATGTGGAAGAAATGGAGTTGGAGGCAAAGCTTTCAGAAGAGAAGTAAAGCTAGAAATATTTGGTCGTCCTAACATGTCTGTGGCTCAAAAAGAAGACCCTGTGCAACTTTCGACAAGTTTTTCGAATGCACATCTGTTAAATCCTGCTTCTAGGTCATCACCTCCCCAAAGGCACTTGATGCTTGAGACACTGCAACATGGTTACCCAGACAAGGTCACTCAGAATCAATGAAGTCTGATGCATTTGAACATTGTTATCCAAAGGCTGGACAAGAGCTTTCTCCAAAGTTACCTATACATTCTCCACCTAATCTTATTGATGCACACATAGAGCAAACAGTAGTGTTGGATGTTTATTCACCAGATTGACTTTCTGGAGAGATATTTCTCTTTGACAGGTCTTTAGTGTTTACTGCTGAGGACTTGTCTCGTGCCCCAGCAGAAGTTCTCGGTAGAAGCAGCCATGGGACTTTGTACAAGGCTACATTGGATAATGGTCATCTGCTAACTGTTAAGTGGCTCAGAGTTGGCCTTGTGAAATACAAAAAAGATTTTGCAAAGGAAGCTAAAAGATTGTGGAGCATCGGCACTCTAACATTGTTTCACTGAGGGGCTATTATTGGGGGCCAAGGGAGCAGGAAAGGCTGATTATCACAGAATATGTGGATGGAGAGAGTTTGGCATTTTATCTTCATTGTGAGTCTACTTGTCTTTTAGTTTTTCATTTCATAATGAGTTTTTAATAGTGCTTTAAATGTCTTCATTTCTTAAATTTCTTAATTATCTTCCTGCATCTCTATTGCAATTGGTGGTAGGTATTTCTTAGTCTGGCAAGGTCTGCACAGTTAATAATCCAAAAAAAAAAATATGATGCACTGATGTCAGTTCTTGATTATACACCAAATTCATAAAAGTACCACAACGTCCCCTGTTATATATACTCATGGGACTTTCTTAGAACTTAATACTGACTGGAAATTTGTTGATCTAGTTAACTAACATTCAATCTCAACTATTCTGTTAATAGCTGTTAAGAGTATCAAAACCTTAGGACATTCAAATGTTTTCTTTGATCAAAATCATTATTGCTCATAATCAGATCTATGTGGTGACTGAAAGAGTAACTGATCATATGGAGTTCAATTCCAAATGAATTATTTAGAACACAGCCGATTGCTCTACTAGTCTACTGCATATTTTCTTAGTGGGTCAACATACCATATCAATGACAAGCATTTTGAACAATTGTACTTGCAACAAGCTGAAAAGACAAGGTGAACTGCATTCCAATTTCCCTTGCAATATAATCTCATAAATATCCAGATAACATGGTTATTGCCTCATCTGCACCTAATATTCTACTTATTTTCTTCCAGTGTTGATCTAATGTATTTGTTCTCCTTCAGAGTCAACTCAAAGAAGATACTCCCGATTATCATTGAGCCAACAGCTAAAGGTTGCAATTGATATCGCTTGTTGTTTATATTACCCCCATGATGAGAAGAACCTCCCTCACGGGAATCTGAAGCCAACAAATATAGTATTAGGCCCTGACTTGACTGCACGGCTGACAGACTCTGTCCATCATCGCCTTATGACCCGAAATGGTACTGCAGAGCAGATACTAAATCTAGGAGCACTTGGATACAAGGCTCCAGAATTAGCATCAGCAAGCAAGCCAGTCCCCACCTTTAAGGCTGATGTGTATGCATTTGGCATGATTCTGATGGAGTTGCTAACCAGAAGAAGCGCTGGTGATATTATTTCAGGCCAGTCAGGTGCACTGCTTGCCGTCTCGCTGAGGTGCATTCTTCCTGTAAATGAGAGGCCAAATATCCGAGCTGTCTCTTAGGATCTGTGTTCCATAAGATTGTGATTTTTGTAAATGTCTTGTAACAATTTTTTGGCTTTTGGGCTTTCCCAGCCTTGAACCAAGGCTGGTTTTCTTTTTTCTTGTAAAATGGATTGATCCATTGGTTAACCTTAACCTCATTTTGTGTTAAAAGGGGTTGTAATTCTGCTAATTGCTAGCTTTTGTGATGCTGGCCAAATGAAAATGTGGTCTTTCATATGACCAAACTATTGCATTTTGTGGTAGATTTCTGCTTAGCTCTAGTGATACTATCTGCTGCCACTGTTTGAATCCATTCTTCTTATGCTATGATGCAGATACATGTTTATCCTTCTTTACAGGAAATTACCTATGTCTCACTTTCCTGAATAAACACCTATGGCTGAATTCTTTTCTTAGAAGACCATTAAAACAAAATTTACAACAAACAGCTATGAAACAGATAAATGCTTACAAACAAGCTACTGCAGCAATCATCTTCAGATGATAAGCATATTCCAGAGCATTAGAATATTTTAGTTACATAAAATGCAGACTCCAGCCATTCATCGTCCAGAAAATGATAACACACACCTAAATATACAAGAACATCAAAGAGTAAAATAACAAGAACAATCAGCCTCCATCATAATTGCACACTTATTAACTTGTTGGTGATTTCAATGGACCATAAAAGCTGATATATAGTACCGGACACCAAGACACCTGCAAGAGTATACCATATAAAATTTTTAGTAGTATGACCACCCTAGCATTACACTCAAGAATCATGAGCGGAATGAGATTTTTTCTCTGATTTAAAGTTTGAGGCTTGTGATGTGAACAAGTTCGGGTAAGAGAAGTAGGGGTCATCCTCTAATGATGGGGATCTCTGATACAGATGAGCAGACTGGGCCTCAGGGCTTTGCTCCATGGAATCAGATCTCCATTGTGATCCAAAACTTCTAACATGATCAACATTAGCTGATGATTTCTCATGACCAAGCGTTGTGCTTTCCAGTGGTTCAGGTTGATCAGAATGCACATCTTCATTCTTACTTTCAATACTCTCAACGGTTTTGTTGTTCCTCTTGGTAACAAGCTCTGTGATTCTAACCTGAGCAAGGCTTGCAGCAGCACGAGCAGCTGCTGCAGCACGTTCAGCAGTTTCAGCAGCAGCCTGAGCAGCTGCCAGGACATCCTGAAAGTCAGTGTTGGCTTCGTTTTTGATCCAGGAAAGAGATGGTGATTGCAGATTCTGCTCAACTGGAACTGTTGCAGAAGATAATGGGGTTGGAGGAACACTTCTCTGTTCAGAAAACAGAGAAGAAGGCAGGGTTGGAGGAGAAACAAATGGGATGAACTGTTGTTTATTGTCCTGCATGGTAACTGTATCAGATGGCGCATGAAATATATCTTCATTCAGAGATGATTTTTTTGTTTGATCATGTGTCAGATCCTGTGCTGGAGAGGCAGCTGGAGAAGGAATATATTCTGGAGTTGATGGAATATCCGATGCTGTTCGGACTGAAACTCTTGGAACTTCAGGTAGATCTAAGGAATCAAAACCAGCACCCAAGCTCTGATCTTCTTGAGATTCTTCTGCAGGGATGGCGGAAGAAAGAGATTCTTCATGTTTTTCTTTAGGCAGAGGCAGTGTAGATCCACTCATAAAGCTATTTGGACCATGCTAACAACAAAAAGGAAATAGTTAAAGCAGATATGAATTAGTAATTGCAGGAACAGAAATCTCGTTGCAGAATATCTTGACTATTAGACTTACTAATAGATCTTCATGAGGCTTAAGAAACTCAGATTCAGAAGCTGTTGGATCCCAATCTAGATCATGCTCTGCAGCAATTTCCTTGAGTAACTTCAACTTTGTTTCAACTGAAGGGGCACGGACTGATAGTAACTCAATTATCTGCAAGATCAATGTGATTGCAAGGGTTTGGTACCAGATAAAAAATGCATAAAAACGTGATTCAGATACTTCTACTTGATGGTTAACCTCACCTGCCGATTGACTCCACAGTCTGGCATGAGCTCAGTGGCAGCTGCAACAAATTCCTTCCCATATTTAGCTGCAAATAGCATCTGAACATGCTGAAGTTCAGGTAAGTCTGAGCATCTTGGTGCAGCAAAACAAATGCTGGAAATTGCCTCTTTAAGGTCCAGAGGGCATTCCCTGCAGGGGTACAGTGTTAGACATTAAGTTGTAATAGGATGACAAGAGATATTCAGTCTGAAAAGACATGGGATAGACATTTTCAAGGCATATGTTGTTCAGTACCTCCTCTAAATAGGCACATAAGATTGCCAAAAGAATTTAAACAGTAGTTGTCAATCAAATATTGATACAGTAGTAAAGTGACTTATGAAGAAGCCCAGAATATTGTCAACTCAGAAGATGAGACATATGGATTAGAACTACATAAATTTTTTGGTTACTAGCATATCGATACACACACCACCATGGTCTATAACAGTCTTATTTGTACCCAGCTATTGCAAATTATCAATACATAGATCAACTCCAATTACCCAAGAAAAGTTAGCAAAATTCCATTTGCAAATGATAGAAAAACAACTATTGGACAACAGATTTGAGTTTGAGAGAAGTCTGTAAAAAGGAATACGTGAACACTATAAAAGGAATAAAATGATGCCAGATAATCCATACATCTACCCCAATTCATTTTAACATTCCAAACAAAGAAATAATTCTTAAACAACAGAGTGTGTCTGAAGGAATTCCATGGATTCAAACATCTGTGAACTAATAAATTTAGAAAAAAGGGCATGGTGCATGTAAACATCCTCTTGCAGTGAGAAACTCCACAACTAAGGGAAACCACTAACTAGTAAGATTAAGATTACCATCAAGGCAAAAACGCATGTTTGATCCAAGCATGCAAAATGTTTAATAAAAAAATATTAACAATCAGAGATAACGACCTTTGTGTCTCAATAATAGGAAGCCGGACAGTAATCAGTTCACAGAACAACTCGATAATCTCCTGTGCCGCCATCATGTTCTCTTCTCGAATAATATGTTCCACCTGAAAAACATGCATCCACTACTTAATTCTCACTCTATCAGTCCAAGCAAAAACTACAGATCCTCTCTAATCTCTCTGAGCTGAGATAGCTACCGTCAATCCTCAGAAAACGGGAAAAAAAAAAAAAAAAAAACACACCCGAATCCGAGCGGTGGCCTCTTGTCCATTCTCAAGAAGCTTAGCAATGTCTCGCCTCATCTGCTTCAACTGAATCTCCCTCCGGTTTCGCAGCAACTTTATCCTCGGGATCGTCAGCTTCAGCAACGTTTTGCTAAAAACAACTCAAGACACATTACAAGTCAAAAACCTACTTTTTTTTCCATCCATACAACTCTTCATAGAACTCACAACAACGCATCAAAGTTCCAAATTTTTCCGCAAAAACCAAAACTTTAGATCAAAATAGCGCTCTAAAAAGCCCTAGTTGCATCAAAAACCCAACTTTCAGATGAAACAAAGATTAAAACCAAGAAATTAATCAAAATCACGTACCACTTGGCTCCCTTGAAGGCGCCCTTGTTGAAGAACGCATCAAGCATCGCCATGGCTAGTATCCAATCAACAACATCAAATTTGCGCGCATATATAGAGGGACAGAGGGAGAGAGAGTAGGTCTGCCAGATTCAATCTTGACGCGGATCAATACCAGCTCCGCCGTGGGAAACGTTTTCCTTCGGATCGAGGGCTCTTGTCTCTCCCCCAATCTGATCCCAGCTCTGCTGTCTCCCTGCTTATCTGATCGGATGTCACTGGGATTCGCATGCAGATTTGGTGGAGATCAGACTCGCAGCAATCTTCGACTTGGTTGGATCAAACCTGTTTTACTAGGATTTTTTAAAATTGCAAATACCTCCCTATATTTCATTTATTTACTAAGAAACGATGATATTTAGTTTTAAAATGTCAAACACTTTTTTTTTTCTAGCGTAGACTGAATATTTCATTTCTTAATTGCAAGCAAGTCAAACCGAATTGAGCCTACACCTCATAGTTAGAATTGGACTGAATTCGAATAAAAAATAATTCCCATATTTTGAAAAACATATGAACTCTTTGTGATTTTACTTAGTACATATAGTCATCTCTTTTTTTGGCCAGTGATAATGATTTTACGCAGGTGATTGAAGTGGAATCACGGGAAGAAGAAGAAAAATAAGAAATTTGGTGCCATTGATAAACTTGGTAGTAGAATTGAATTAATGTAGAGAGGTGACGGCGGATTATTTGTAGCGTATTTGACTAAAATTTATCCATATTATGAATTTTCCTTCAATTATGTGTACATTTTGCTTATTTGCATGATTTCCAAGTATCGCAAAGGTCCTTTGTAATTACTCCATCGTACTGTAAGCATCACAAAGCAATGAACAACACCAAATACAAGAATAAATCAGCACTGTAGCACAACGTCAATGATCAAGTGATCATCCGGTTGCAGATCTTATAGAGCATGTGGTATATGAATCAGGCAGCATTTCAAGTTTAACATAGTTACTTGCATTTGATTCGTGACTTCAACACATGATTGTCAAACAACAAGTGAAATCAAGAAAGAAGGTCCATGATCAACAAGAGCAAACAGAATCAGAGGACATCTCTGCCATGCCGACCGCCATTATACACTTCCTGAAGCTCTGGCACTTTCTGTGCATACGGTAGCACCATTTTCTCCATGAAATGCTTCTCTGAAGTCCAAAGAGCATTCGCGAAGCCACACTTTCCACCTGGCAGACCTCTAGATTTCAGAATTTTTAGCACCTGAAACCGTGGGATCAACCTCTTCTCCAAGCTATACATCAACAGATACGGATGCGTGACAAGGTAAGAACTTTCACAACCAGCTTTATCGATCAAGAAATCCTTCTTCTTCTTCACCATTTTCTCGGAAAGACGGACGATAGTCGGCGCCCGCCGAAACGCCCTGAAGAAATCAGCCTCCGACCATCCGAAACACTTCTTAATGAACTCCATCTTATCACTGAACTTGTCTTCCCCGACCGTGTACACAGCCCAGAGAGCCCACAAGAACATGCTGGAGCTCCGGGGAAGACCGATTTTGTCCACGAGTTCTGCAGCGGCCACGAGCTTCCCGGGCTTCTGCGTGATGAACGTAGGGGCATTGCGGACGATCATCCCGACTCTCTTTTCTGAAATTCCGCATTCACGCAGGAAGGAAACATTGGGAAACACCAGCCTTTTCAAGCTCCTATTCATTATCCAGGTCCTTTTCTTCAGCAGACTCAGCAGTTGCTCTCGGGATCCGACTAAACGCTCCCAAACCTCGAACTTTGGAAGGATACTGCATTGCAGGCTGAGATTGAGCATGGAGGGGTTGGCCAAGGTGAGGGGGACGATGTCGGCGCCCGAAAAGCCCAGATCCCGAAAAGCTTGGAACTTTGGGGCGAGGTTGCTGTGAACCTTGATGCAGAGCCAGCGGGGATGCCAGGAGATGAGCTTCCTTATTTGGGATTCGTCGAAGCCATGGGATTTGAAGAAGGAGATGATGGAGGCGGGCTTTTCGACCGATCGGAGATGGGAGAGGAGCTTGGAGGCCTTGGCGGCTTCAACGGGAGAGAATCCGAGAGCGGAGACCAGGTATTCCGCCATGAGAGTGGGCTTTAGAGCTTGTTTTTCTGCATCGGCCGCCGCCACGGCGGCGGAGAAGCTGCGGAGGAAGGAGAACTTGCGAAGCATCTCTCGCTTTTTTGATTTTTTGGGCTGAGCCCGTTGAGGGTTTTTAGCAAACCCCGAAACCATTCGGATCAAATATTAGTAGGATCCGATAACCGGATCCGAAACTATCCGGATCAAAGATTAGTAAGATCCAGCAAGAGAATCGGGATCCGAATCCATTAACCGATTTTTTTATTTTTATTTTTCTGATTCACACAGCACAACGAAGTCTGGTCTCGAGATGATCTGGATAACACAAATTTTCAGAAAATAAAAATGGCAATTCATACATGAATGCAAATGCAATTCACCTCCGGAAGCTTCAGTGATTCCTCTGCAAAGCAAATGCTGCCTTCTTGATGAAATTGTTTGGCATGTCCTAGTTTCCTTGCAACCTCCATAGACACAAACAATGGCTGTGAAGGGTGCACAGCTGCAAGCTCAATCATATTTCCCCGGTGATCCGTCAATCTTCATCCTAGAGCTGAGAGTTAATCAAAGATAAAAATTCGACCACTCAGTCAAATTCAAGAAAAATAAAATAACTGGTTGCTCACAATCGGCGTCCTTCAAGAAGAAATCCATCTTCTCCTTCACCAGCTTTTTCGGAATAGTCTATAAACCCGGGGCCTTCTGAAATACCCCGAAAAATCACGCTCGGACCACCCAAAACTTCTGTTCATAAACTCCATCCTTCCATCGATATTGGCTCTACCGACCGCCGCCAAAGACAAGCGAGCCCACAAGAACATGCCAGAGCTACGGAAAACCCCCACCCGCTCTGCAGTGGGAGAGTATTCCCGTCAAGGCTCATGCTGACCACGAAGGGGCATGACTAAATAAGCTCGACGATGTCCGTGATGGAGAAGCCATGGTCCTCGAGAACTTGGAACTTTGGAGTGAGTTTGCTGCCGAGGTCGAGGTGTAGCAACGTGGGGCGGAACAAGTCGGCATTTTGGGGGATTTCAGGCGGGTGAACTTCTTCGAGGCCTTGGCCGCGTCATCTGGATAGAAGCCGAGGGTGGAGACAAAGTACTTCGCCACGAAATCGGGCTTTGGGGTTTCCTTCTGGGCTTCCGCCCCGCCACCCCCGAGATGCCGCGGCAGAGGGAGAACCGACTAAACATACATTGGGCGCTATCGTTGCCACTTAGAACACGTTTGAATTGAAGTTGAGTTTCGGAAGTGGCCAAAGTGTGACCACTTTCATTATTTTTATTGTTCGGATGCAACTATTTTTGAAAGCAGCAGAAATATCATTTCCGAATGGGTTTAAAAATGAGTTCCATGATTTTCGCACCTCAATTGGAGAAGTGGACGAGTCTTTTTGATATTTGCAGTAGAAAATTCACAAATTATTTTATTTTTAAGTAATATAAAAAACGACAAATAATATAAAATAAAAAATAATAAAAAAAATATAGTGATATACGTGATTCACCTAAAATCATATTACGTTTACGAAGGGAACAAGAAATCTACTATCAAAAGGCTTTACAAGAGTATATAAGAAAGACTGTACTCTTTCTTATTTAACTAAACTTTTTCACCAAGTCTCGACAATACCTCTATCCTCAAAGAGAATTTTCAAGAGAAAACCACGAGAAACCATCACCAGAGACTACTGAGAAATACTAGAAAGACTCACACACGAGATCCAATACTCATTCTCTTTCTCTTCTCTCTATAATATATATTTCTTTCTTTATTTCTCTCTAGTTCAACCTCAGTACTACATCACATTTAAACTATATATATCACTAGAATATTTATAGACCCTTATTGAATTTGAGTTTTACTCTAATTATAACTTCTAATATTACATAATAAGTATTCAAAATCAATTATAAATCTGAATCTAATTTTGGATTCCTACTTTAACTCAAACTCTAATTTGAGTTTGAGACATCAAAAACTCAACAATCTCCACCTTGACTTGAACTCAGGTGTGCCACCATCACGAAACTTCAGTCATTATCTCTCATATAGTCCCTCCCCCTGAACTATTAGTTTATTCAGCTAATCGCAAAGATGCGATCTTGAGCTAACATCCAATTCGTTCTTCATGCTTATAATATTGTACTTTTATAAGTCTTTCAGATAACCTATGTCTATTATTACAGTAAAAGTAACCCGAGAAGAACGTCTATCTCCCGTCAAATCATTCCGAGTATCATACTTCTTCTTCATAACTGTAGCCATCGGAACTCCACCTACAATGATATTTGGTGTTATCTACTAATCGATAAATATTATCGCACTTCGCTCCTTTCATCAGGATTTTAATATCTTGTGTTTCCTTTTATAATTTCATTTCTCGCTGAATAATTACAGACTCTTGAGTCCAGTATACCAAGTGAAATTAGATTCTTTCACATATTAAGGACATGCTTCACTCCAGTAAAAGTATGAACAACTCTATCAAATATTTAGATTTGGACTATTTCCACATCGGGATCTCACAGGTCAAATTATCTCCTAACCAAATAGTACTTTTCTTTTTATTCTCATCATAAAAAGTAAACTAATTCTTCCTGAAGCAAATATGGTAAAAACTACCAAAATCTAAAATCCACTTACCAGAAGTGTCGATTTCTATGGATACTGTAAGAACGTCTCTACCCGTACTATTCTCAGAAGTATCATCCATTATTATTATCAGTATATTAGAAGACTCTATCTTTCTACATTCTAGGCAATGCCGCCTATATGACCATACTTCTTACACGATAATATTGTACTTTCGCCTTCAATTTTGATTTGGATCATTATTTATCTTCTTCGCATTTTCTTAATCTTCCTCTTTCATGAGCTACCAATCCTTCACCAAACTTTATATCAATATTAGAGTTTCTCCTTTTTCATTAGAAAGAAAACTAGTTGTCATCTCTTCCATCTTGAGAATTTCTTTACTATAAAGAATTGTGATCACTATATGATCATATAAAGCAATAAGAGATATCAAGAGAATCAGTGTCTTATCGTCCTCTTCAAACTTCACGTCAACTTTCAACAAATCATTGATAATTTTATGGAAGATATTCATATGATGTAATATAGTTGTACTTTTGCTCATTCACAGTCCATACAATTGTTATTTTAGGTAAAACTTATTCGTGAGGCTTTTCGACATATACAACTTCTCAAGTTTTGTTCAAACATCCACCATCGTCTCTTTATTAATGACATTATATAAAACCTCAGGCTTAGAATAATTAAATTCAATATTTTCTGATCTTTCTCTTCATATTTTTTATCGTTTATCTCGGTCGATCTCTTTTATTTACCCTCTAATGTCTTTTATAAACATTGACAAATAAGAACCACCTTCATTTTTTTCTAGCATAAGATAATATTTATCTTATCGTTAAACTTTTCTACCTCAAGTAAGGATTTTGCCTTCTTGGTTATTTACTCATAAGCTCTGATACCAATTATTGAGTTTCGTAGTGGAAGGTTCACGAATCACCTTATTCTCAAATAACACAAGAAACGAGAAATAATACAAAATAAAAAAATAAGAAGAAAAGATACAGTGATATACGCGATTCACCTAAAATTAGGTTACGTCCACGGAGGAAGCGAGAGATTGACTATCAAAAATCTTTACAAGAGTTTATAAGAAAGACTGTACTCTTTCTTACCCAACTAAACTCTTTCACCAAGTCTCAATAACGTCTCCACCTTTAGAGAGAATCTCCAAGAGAACACTACGAGAAATCACCATAAGATACCACTAAGAAGCACTAGAAAAACCCACATAAGAGAGCCAACACTATTTTTTTTTCTCTTCTCTCTATTCTCTCTATTCCTCTCTTTATTTCTCTTTAGTTCAACCTCAGCACCACACCATATTTAAACTCTATGTATTACTAGAATATTTATAGATATTTATTAAGTCTGAGTTTTACTCTAATTATAACTTCTAATATTATATAATAAGTATTCAAAATTAATCATAAGTTTGAATCCAACTTTGAATTTTTAGTTTAACTCAAAGTCTAATCCGAATTCAAGACACCCAAAACTCAACAAGGTCCCACTCCACCCACTTCTCCCGGTTCTTAATCTTGAAGTGGTAGTTTAGGACTTGTGAAGCAACAATTCTGGCTGTGAACTCCTCTTCATGTAGTAGTAGATCCTTGATCTTGCACCTATGCAACCGCTGGATCTCGCTCCCGTAGCAGCTTCCCTACTTCCCGTACAGTAGTTTCCTCGCTCACCGCACAACGGTTTCTCAATCGTGGTCTGGCGTAGCAGCTTTCTCGATCTCATTCCGCACAACAGTTTCCTTGATCTCGTCCTGCACAACAGCTTCCTTGATCTCATTCCACGCAACACCTTCTTGATCTTGCTCCCACGCAGTAGTTTTCTCGATTTCACTCCGCGTAGCAATCCTAAGCAACAGGTTTGGTCTATAAACTCATTCAAGTAATTCACTCTCTTTTACCTCTCTGATCTCTCTAATCTCTTTAATGATAATCTAATCCATTTTGATTGGAGTTTATGGTCTTCTATGCATGTTCTCTTTATTATGCAAGTCTTGAAGGAATCATATTATTTATCTTTCAATTTGTTAGCTTTTGATACTCTCTGCTAACTCAAATAAGAGGTCATTGCATGTTACTGGCCAGCAATGAAGAATCTAGTTGCAAATTCAGGATCATTCCCAAACCATCTCCTCCAGAACTGCTTTGGAACCTCAATGCTAGAAAAGGCATCTAGAGAGGCAAAAACATATGTTATTTGTAGTAATAGTCTATTAAAAGTAAAATTTAGAGAGCACAAGTGCACACAATTTTCATGTTTGATGGACAACACTTTTTCAGCTGAGGTAATGAACCCCTTCCACATTTCATACACACTCTGTTGTCTCAATATATTTGATGGGCAAATTAGACCACTTCAATCAACAATCAAAACATCAAGTAGGAATGAATAAGTCAAATTTCAAAAAAAATAAAGTAGAGATATTTTAGTAAGACTATACAATTTTATACCTTGTCAATAATAAAAATTATACCTAGATCTACGCAATTATAGTAGCTGCAAGAACTTTGATTTTTGTAAGCAAGAAATATAGATATACAAGTAAGAGGGACTGGCAGAGGAACAACTAAAAGTTTGAAACATATTACAGCCAAGTGTCAAATGGTTTGGCGCATAACATTTACTTTGCGATGTTCTCTTGCTGCCCATTGATATCACTTGCACCACTCATTGCATTAGCCCAGCCCACTAGGTCATGAATTGTCGGTGTTCTAAACAATCAATGGTCCATTAGGAACTGCAATTCTGAACATGAGAACAGACACAAAGACCTGCTGCACTAGATATATCAGAAAAGTTAAACCTAGATAGTACCTTGTAATATGAATCTTGATTTTCCCATTCAAATTGACACCAGCCCCAAAACTCCCAAGGATCCAAGTAAGTTGAAGTCAAATGTTCACTTCAAGGCAGCCCTAGCATTTTTAATAATTATTTTTTGACAATTATGCTTACAGAATCATATATTATACTCCAACAATACCCTTCATTTGTAAAACGTAAGAGAAACTTGATTCCGAAGCACATTAACTTCATGTCACACACTTATTACCATAATGGTTTCATTCCTAACAAAATATCACAAAATTAAATTTTGAACATTATAGTTATATGTCTTATTTGTATTCCGCGGTAGTGCAATATATTTGATGAGAAGAAAAAAAATTATAGAGTTAGGCAATGTAGATTGTGAATTATGCTAAATTATATTAACGGCCCTCAACTCTAATTTAGACTAGCATACAATTTGTACAATAATTTAGTAGAAAAATTAATTACATAATTTTTTTTCTAAACAAGCAGGCAATAAGCATTCTCTTTTTGCTACACATTATCACACGAGTTTTACTACCCATTGCAGTAAAAATCAAACATAATAGAATCAATCAAAGAAACAAGCCATTCCTTTGATGTGCTACTCCATTGAATCTCTGTGTTAATTTTTCCATTCCTTTGATGTACAGGGCCTCTTGTTATACTCTAAAATATTTATTTTATATATATGAGTAGAAACATGACAAATTATATTTGATTGATTTTTTATTTTCAAACCATGGATTCTCTATATTTTTATATTTCATTATATTGTCCAATTTTTTTATTGGTTCTTGATTTATGAATATACTACACTTTTTTCAAAATTGAAAAAAAAAATATTAGTCATTTTACTTCATCTTGGCAGTATGAATTTGATGAGCATGTTTCGTCGTCCTATTTGGTGATGTTCAATATGATTTGTTATTCCTTTCAATAATTTGTCATTTTTGTTCTGCCCTTCAATTGATTGTGGGTGAAATTAGATGGATGAAAACCAACGACTACATATGCAAAAAGTTCAAACCGCTGGAATGTCGATTTTAGTTGCACTTGGGGCATTACTATAGTATTTTTTGAAGCAAAAACTCAAGGTAGGTAGGACACTTAGAGATGAGCACCACCATCTATGAAATAATTTCTTTCATCACATGATGTATGGGGGTAAGAAGAATTATTGATTGTATACATGGATGGATCCTCCTGCATTTTTACAGCTTATAAAGATTATGCGAGAGAGACTTCTACTCTATGATACTCGATATATAACAGTGGAAGAGCAATTGGTCATTTTCCTATATACTATTAGACACAATATTAAAAATAGGACGTAATGCTCCATTTATATAGGTCTGATGAAACGGTGAGCCGTTATTTTAATAAAGTGCTTAGAGCTATGGTACAATCAAGAATAAGTACATCTATCAAGCAATTGACGCCACACATCCTATTATCAATGGTTCGCCGAGCTGCTACCTATGGTTTAAGATAAAATATTAATGTTATTTGTTTGTTACACTTGGTTTGGCTTGTTATAATTGTTTGCATTTTCTTCAGAATTGTATTGGCCTCCTTGATGGGACTCACATCAATGCATCTGTGTCTATCGAGGACCAACCTCAATTTCGGGGAAGGAAAGGGATTGCACAAAATGTCTTATGCTATGTTGATGCAGGTTTAAAGTTTCAATATGTCTTGGCTAGATGGGAAGGGTTTGCAAATAATTTCAGAGTCTTAAGAGATGCTATTTCCTAACTACCACCCAATGGCCTTCGTTTGATTGAAGGTTTGGTTTGTTAAATTTTTAATTTTCTTTCAAGTTTGGGTATGCACAAACATATATCTTTTTCATTGATTATTAGCATTCATTTGTAAATTCAGGTAAATATTATTTGGTCAATGTGGGGTATATAACAATGTGAGAGTTTATTTCCCCATATAGAGGTGTCTGATACACTTGAAGGAATACACAGTCGAACTCTTGAGAATACTAAGGAGCTATTCAATCTAAGACATTCTTCGTTGAGAAGTAAAGTTGAGTGAGCATTTGCACTGTTGAAACATCGTTTCAAGATTCTAAAAAAAGACTCTATCTTTCCATAAGAAACACAAACATATATAGTTCTAGCTTATTGTGTGTTATATAACTATGTTATAATTGTGCATCCTTTTGATTATCTAATAAATAAGCCGTTATTAGAAGAGAAAACAGAAAATAGAGAAAAGAAAGAATTTGATGAATATGAGTTTATGTCATTGCCAACTACTCAACGGGGATAACGTGAAGCATGACAACAGTGATATTAGTTAAGAGAGTCAATTGTAGAGGTATTATGGACTAAATACAATCATTAAACCGAATACAAGCTTTCTATGTTTATATGGTATGAATGACTTGTTATTATTACTTTTATATTTTATGGATGACTTTAACTTGTTATTTTTTTTATATTTAAATTTTAGTATCTTGTATTACCATTATTTTTTTAACAAAACATGTTGTATTACTTGAAGGCAATTGACCTGTGCAATCAGATGGAAGGGTGCTCATTTTTTTCTGATGCAGGTTATTTCCCACTAGAATTTTCACCTAGATCTATATCAGAGGGTCAAAGGAAGAGTAAGGGTAAGAAAGATACTCCTAATTATTGTTGGTCACAACAAGCCTGTGATTTTTTCATTCATTTTTTGGTGGAGCAAACAAATAATGGTATGCAGGCAGACAAATCATTCAAGAACAATGCATTCGTTGCATGTGCTTGAGCTATCAATGAGACTTTCAATAAGAAAATTACTATGTAACACATGGAGAACTATTAGTGTGCATTGAAAGAGAAATATACTAAGATAAAGATGGCGAAGAAAACCAATGGGGTTGGTTAGAACGGTGAGAGAAAGATGATTCTCATGTCAGACGATATGCTTGCTGATTTCGTACTAGTAAGAAATTTGCAGTTTCAACTTTTAAGTTTATATTATTTGATGGACTCTAATTTGTTTCAATCTGTCGTATAATCTCACAGGGGCTCTGCCTTCGTCATCAACGTACAAATTCGCAATTATGATTGGCTCGTGATCATTTACAATATTGATTAGGCTGCTGGATCCTCAATATGCACTATTTCTGAAAGATTTAATGCCGAAAATATAGGTTTGGGCACACTAGACACCAAGAATTTGAATATATCTTGGTCAGAGTTCCTGACTAATGATACATATAATGTAGAAGTCTGAGAAGTCCCTCCATTTCGACGCCCCTGTGACAAACCCGTGCCCAATCCATTTGTCCATGACAAACGGGCTACAAAACATGCATCTAGGGTTCGAAATAATTTTCAAAAAATTTTGATTATAGCAATGAACAATGTAGTCAATGCATCAAAGAAGAGCACGCTTCCTGCTGATTGGAGAGACGAGTTGTACTCTAAAGTAATAGGTTTTTGGGGAGAAGAGTTTCCCATTTCACTACTCGATGGAACTTACAAGCGCTTGTATGAGAAAAAAACCGAGGGCAGAGCATTCATGAAGGGGATAGATCGGGAGCTTAGACGAGACTACCTTCGTTAATTTTTTGTTGACTTTCTCGACTAGCTTGATCCAAGTCTCTCGTACTACTTTTTGTTGGCCCTTTGATATATGTTTTGCAAGTATTCTCATGATTACTTTTTTATGAACTTTTATTCGAGTATTTGCAAATAGGTTGATATGTGGACATTTGTGAGTTTTGTAAACTTTTATATTTGCTTTCATCCTTACAAATGTACCATATATTTATTACTAATACTTCGGATGTAAACACTATAATTTATATATAATGATGTCTACTATTAGAATATATTATATTTATATGATTGAATGTGTGTCTTTTAATTTGTGTATGTTGCTTATGATGTTATCTTAAAAATACTCAATTTTTAATATTAGTTTTCAGACAAATTAATATCAAAATTTCACAAGACATTTGCATTAGATTTCAAAAACTTCATTACTTACTCGAAAATAACAACACGTTATATAAATAAATCAATTACTGCAAGTAATAAGCATGCCACAATCATCAGTTTTATTGATGTCTTCTATTTCACCCTCAAAGGATTTCATTGGTACTTTAGGTTGACAGTTGAGTGATGATAGTTATCCACCCATTGAAAATAACTGCAATGACGTCGATTGTTAGGTTGAAAAATCTATGAAGTATTAAACATAAATTACTGAATTTTGTAAATAATATAATTTAATTCATAAATAAATTTCATACCTCCCATAAAGGATATCGATAAAATCTTTCTCATTTGTTATTGGCTTCCTCGAAGTTCAAATTTTGTAATGTCAATTGTGCTTGCATCTTGATGGATTGATTTCCGTCGAAACGTGAGTTTGAAAATTTGAATTTGCACCTTGACTCATTATTCTTTGATTTGTTCTCCAACACATACATTCTTTTTATAACGTTTAAAAAAAGACCGTTGAAATCTTTAAAAAACATATTTAGTGAGTTTTTCAAAAAATAGCCGTCGGAGACTTTAAAAATAACCATTTGAAATTTTTCAAAAACTAACCGTTGGAGATTTTGAAAAATAATTATTATACTCTTGAATTTTGTAGGAGTATACTTGTAAAAAATCTCAATTATTTTAGTCAAATTATATTATAATACTATTAATATTATAATAATATTAATATTAAAAAAATTAAATTTATTTACCACATATTGTATTATTTAATATTATCAGTCTATTACTTTATATTACTCTAATTATCCTAATTACTGTAAGCATAATTAATTAGTTATTTATTACTTTTATTATCCAAACCATGTTAATACTTTTTATTATCCTAATTATCTTAATTTTACTTATTTCGTAAATATTATTTCTAATTATCCTATTATTAAAATATTATAATTAAATATTACCATAATTTAATTAAATTTTGAAATTATAATTGTATAATTTTATTGATTAATAAATATTAAATTTCTAACCCTAAACTACCAAACCACTTTTTTACTTCCACATATATATCACTCTATTCAAACGACTGAAGTCACATTTTTCACTTTAAACTTTACGATCCAAGTCAAAAAACTCATGAAACTTCCCCTTCTTTTACTTTTATATTAAAAATCATCCAAATAATTGAAGTAATACTTCCATCATTTTTTGCTTCCACCACTTTCATTATTTCTAGTACTTTCGGAAGTCAAGTGGCATTCAAACTCCTTAATCTGACTTCGAGAAGGAGGAGGAGGTGGAAAAGGAAGCTAGGTGTGCCTACGGATCGGGTTGATATGACGTGAATCCAAATCCATTAGCGATCATTATTTTTGCAAATATCCTCTTTATCTCGTGATATTTGGGAGCTACTGCTGCATTCATTGTTGATATTGCCAAAAAAACCCTAATTTGAGTTTTATTGCGAATACCTGAATCAAGACGCTCACGATCCAGACTGTATTGAGATCAGCAGTCAAACTTATCTTCACAATAAACCACATAACAGCAAAAACAAGAATATGTCAATACAAACGAACTGGGAATGGAAAAAAGATTATCAAAAGCCTTCCAAAACTTCAACTCTTTTTTTCCTGTAATATAAGAAAAACTGAACAGAGCCAGAGATGTAAAGAGCTTATCTTTGGAAAGAATAGCTTGTCACTTGAAAGGAAAGACATGCTGACCAGAAAATCAAAAACTTGAGCATGTTTCAGAATAGCACAGGGCTAGTAAGCCAGAGCTGGTATCTTGGTTTCAGTGTGGATTTGAAAGCGAATTCATATCCTCCTAACATTGAAAGAAAAATAACTTATCATTCTACTTTTGATTTAAACAGGAAGCAGTGAAGAAACAGATAAATGCAGCCCAGACGTAAGGTAAGAACAAAAAGTCACAGTTACTATTCTAACAATGCAATGTTCATTGTCATGAGACTGAAAAACAGTACATGGATGGATAAAAAATAAATAAGGGGCAATGAGTAGTGATCTATACTCAGATCAATTGCGAAGAAATATTTTCAGAGGCTATTCATGCAATGCAATGTTCATTGTCATGAGACTTAAAAACAGTATATGGATGGGGTCAAAAGTAAATAAGAGGCAATGACTACTGATCTATACTTTGATGAATTGTTAAGAAATATTTTCAGACCCTGCTAGTCTAAGGATGTGCAGCTGAGGCAGTATACAACATTTTTTCTTTTGTTCCCTTTCGTCCCTCTGTTTTATGTTACAAAAACAACCAGCAGGATCCACAAACAACATTGATATAGACTGAAATTTAGGAACATAACGCAGCATTTTATGTTCAACAAATTTACTAGAACAAAGAAAAAGATTCAATTAGTTCCCATGATCAAAAATTAGATCAATTTTATCCACCTTGCATAAGAAACAATCATTTAGAAAACAAAATCACTTGAGGCCTGTTTGGATGCCCCAAATTCCATAGGAATTAGAAGTTTCACAGATTTTATAGGATCTTTTCTTCATAGGTAAAAATTTCTATGGAAGTTTTCGAGACCTCGTTTTTACAAGCTCAAATTTCTTTGGTATTATAAAATTCCTATGATTTCATAAGGAAATTAAAAAAAGGTTAAACCTCTTTTTTTTCCCTATAAAATGGAGCTTGCACATAAATTCTTTCCGTCATTAATTACTTTATCAATCATAGTTTTTTATAGGAAGCGGGGTTGTATGCAACCCCAAACTCTATGGAAAAAATCCTAAAGGATTATTTTCCCAAGTATCCAAACAGCTAGTATGATACTAGTATTTCACTCATGAATTTAACATATGCATGGTAAATGTAGGGCAAGCAATGACATTATTCCTTGTGCTAAAAAACAAGCACACCACTGTGATGTCCCCATCTCATGAGATGCTTCCTGAAGCTCTGGCACTTCCCCTGTGTACCAAAGCACAATCTTCTCCATGAAATGCTCCTCTGAACAACAGATGACAGGCCAGATGTTATACTCTCTGTTGCGCAAATCTCTAAACTTCAACCTCTCCATCATCCAAAACTGAGGTCTCCATGCTATACATGAAAAGAGCCGAATGTTCAGCAATTTAAAAATGTGAAAGCTGATATTATACAGCAGTTGCAGAATCAAGGCGCTAGGACCCTATTCAATCATATGGCAGGTTCACAATTTTTATGAGCCAAGCCAAAAAAACAAAAAAAAAAAAACATCCTCCTATAAATATATCTACTTTTATCAACTCTAGGAACAACATAGCGAACATTTTGAACTCCTCACATTTGTGAAGAAGACAGTGGCACCCTCAAAAATAAACTTGGAACATTAAGATAAGTTACACTTACATTTTAACCAAGTTGCTGACCGACAGATCATACAGAATCAATTAGTCCTCATAATCAAGAATCAAACGGATTTCCTAAAGAAGACTCAATCTTCTAGAAATGCAACCATAAAGTCAAATACTAGCAAATCATTCAAGAAACACATGGTTGGACAATAATAAAAAAGAATTAGGCAGACAACTGGACCATAAAATTATGCTCAGGAAGCTAGTTGTTCAGTCATAATCCAAGTTCACAAATGGTCATGAACAAAATAAAGCAAGCAAGTACTTGTTTCCGTAAGCTTGTTTCCGTAAGCTTTGAGGAAAGAGAAACTAAACTGCAGCTTCATGATTCTGCCTGCCATTATTCACTTGCAGAAACTCAGGGAATTTCTCGGCCTACTTGCTCACCATTGCCTCCATAAAATGTTTCTCCGAACAAGACATGACAGTCTGGAGGCCATGCTCTCTGCCATGCAACCCCAATGATTTCAACATCTCCATTATCCAGAACCGAGGGACCAACCTCCTCCCCAAGCTGTAAATGAAAATAACGGATGCTTAACAATGTAAGAGCTTCCACATCCGGCTTCATTCAAGAAGAGTCCATCTTCTCCGTCACCAGCTTCTCTGGAACACTCAAGAAACACGGGGCCTTCTGAAATGCCAAGAAGAAAACAGCCTCCGTCTAAATTTCTTGTTCATGAACTCCATCCTTCTATCGAAATTGGCTGTGCCAACCAAGGCCAAAGACCAGAGAGCCCATAGGAACATTCGAGAGCTCCGAGCATCCACCCGCTTTACCAACACAGCAGCGGTGGTGAGAAGTTGGGTCTCCAAGATGAAATGCTGGTCTTTCGGAACGATCGCAATGATTCTCTTCTCGGAGATGCCGCATTCTCGAAGGAAGGTGAGATTTGGGTATACCACCTTCTGCAAGTTCGTCGCCAGCAGGCATTACTCATTTGGCTCGCCAACAGATCTCCAGAGGAAAAGAAACCCTACCATCACTCCAACTTTGGGAGAATACTCCGGGGAAGGCCCAGAGAGCACGGCGGGGCTTGAGAAAACAAGGCGGACGATGTCGGGACCGGAGAAGTCATTGTCCTTGAAAGCTTGGAAATTTGGGTTGAATCCGCCGTGGTCGACTCCGAGCAAGGAGGGTCGCGAAGAGACGAGCTTTTTAACCTGGGAATGGCCAAGCCTTGGGATTTGGGGAAGGAGATGATGGAGTTGGCACTTTAGGAGGACTTGAAGCGCTGGTAGATCTTGGAGGTGTTGGCCGCTTCGTCCGGAGAGCAACTGAGGTTAGAGGCGAGGTACTCTGCCATGAAATGGGACTTTGAAGCTTCTATTTGGGCTTCCGCCGCCGCCGGGCGGCGAAACATTGATTGGGGCGGTGTCTCCGTGTCTGGGATGTTAGGGTCTGTTTGATGAATTCAAATTAAAAAAGTTTAAAAATTAAAAGTCCAATTTTTAGGTTATTTTTTAAAATTTTTTATTTTTAAATTAATTTATTTGTTTTAATTTTAAAATATTTATTTAACTAAAAATAAATTATTTTTAAAAAATTATAACTTTTAAGCTTATCAAATTATTTAATTTATTAGATAAAATATAATAAACCAAATTTGAATTAATTTTATTATATTTATATAATTCTTTATTTATAGATCATTTTAATAATTATATTAATTTTTTAAAATAGAAATTAATGTTTTTAAGAAAATATGTATTTTACATATATTAATGAATTTAATAAGAAAAGAAATATATTAAAAAATTCTAATTAATTGTATTACAATGTATAAGATTCTTTCTTTTGGAACGATTTTTAAATTTAATATGAATTTTTTTAATAACTTATATGTTCCTAATATTACTATATATATTATTCGAGTTACTTATAAATAAAGGATTTATTTTTTAAAAAAATAGTATATAAATATATGTTTGCAAATTTAGTTATATGTTTTTTAATATTTAAAATTACGAAATTTAATATTAAATTTTAATATATATGTAGTTTAACGTTTATCAAACGATTAAAATACGAAAAAATATATTAAATAAATTCCAATATTAAATTGTCATTATAACTATAAATAATTCCTTATTGTTGTGGGCTTTGAAAGATATATTAACTTTTTTTAATTAACGTAGTTTTTTTCTATTATTAATAGATTATATTATTCTATTTACTTTACTTATAAATAAAGTATTAATTTTTTTAAAAAAAATATATTTTTTATGTTTATAAATTAGATATATATATATATATATTTTTTATCTCAAATTTAATATTAAATTAAGATATTTTTTAATTTTGAGAGAATTAATTAATTTCTAATTACACCTAAAAAATATGTATTTAAATAACAAAATTTAATAATTTCAGTAATTCTCTCAATTTCTCATAGAATAAATCAATTCTTCAATTTCAGATTAAAAATTTATCCAAACAGAATTTAGGAAAAATAAGAATGCTAGTGTTGCTAGGGAATCGGGCTCAATTGGGTTAGGCATCACCCAAATCCGAATCCGTTTAAAGCTTTGTCCTTTTGATTTTTGCAAATACCTTCATTATCTTCTTATATTTGCGAACAACCACCTACAATCATTGTTGATTTTGCAAAATCACCCTCTTATGTTTTAATTGTGAATAATAGAAGAATCAAGATCCCGACCATCCAGACTTTATTCAGATAGCCAATATTTTCTCCTCAATAAATCACATACTATGCCAGAGCAATCTGGCACATTTTCTTTCTACTCAAAAAAACATTATATGCCAGATGATTGACTGAAATAAAAACGAAAACAAGAATATATGTTTAGTAAAATAGAATAATGCAAATTAAATCTGCTTGATTTATTGCCTGTACTGGAAAAGAATATGATGAACACATAAAACTAAACTGCGGGGAGGGAAAAAAAATCAAAAGCCTTGGAAATTTTCACTTTCATCACCTTTTCTTTTTTTCCTGTAATATAAGAAAAAGAAAAACTGTACAGAGCCAGAGATGGTAGAGATTATCTTTGCAAGGAATGATTTGAATGAAAGACGATGCTGACAAGAAAAACCAAAAATATGGAGCATGTTCTAGAACAGGGCAGAGCAAGTGCGCCGGAGCTGGTATATTGGTTTCAGAGTTGGGTTTGAAAGTGACCTCATACCGTCCTCCTGTGGAATCAAGAAATAATCAATCATTTACACTAGTTATTTATGCTTTTGAAGTAGAAGTAAGCATAAAGAAACAGAGAAATGCCGTTCAAAACATAATGCAAGAACAAAAAAGTTAAGTTGTTATTCAAGTACTGCAGTGTTAATTATTATCAGAGACCAAGAAAAGAGTATATGGATGGATAAAAAATAAATACGAGATGATGAGAAATGATCTATACTTTAATTGATTGTGCAGAAATAGTTTCAGAGGCTGCCAAACTAATGATGCGCACCGAGGCAGTATAACTTTCCCTCTTTTCCGTTTACTTCCTGAGTCTTTTTTTCTTTCTTTTTTTGTTCCTATTCTTTTCTTTGTTTTCCTTTAGAAACAACTGGCAGAATCTGTAACAACATTGATATCATTTGATG
The DNA here is from genome assembly GCA_005019695.1 of Trichopus zeylanicus subsp. travancoricus. NCBI lineage: Eukaryota > Viridiplantae > Streptophyta > Magnoliopsida > Dioscoreales > Dioscoreaceae > Trichopus > Trichopus zeylanicus. The sequence continues at coordinate 157,220 of RXID01022595.1, forward strand.
GAGTTGTCCTATGAACTTTTTGTGGAGCATGGCCATTTCTTGAATATAGCCAACGAAAGGTACTTCAACTAGTTAAGGCTTCCAATTTGCAATGAAATCCTCCAAAATCCTGCCTGAAATTGACCCCAGGAGGCAGTTTTAACTGCACCAACATGGTATCACTTGGCTGCAGAGTGTCCACCATAAATGTCAAGGGCTAATTGAAGCTTACTGTATTCTTGTCTGTTTCAGAAGTAGCTTGAGATACATATATAAATTTACATAAAATGTTTAGGATAATGCAGACAATCATCATGTCTACAAAACAAAATTGGATTGATTATCAACATATTATGAATAATCAGTTATTGTAATGTAGAAAACTCTATTTTGTTTCTCCAAATGAGAAGTATTACTTCAAATTCTGAAGTGAAAAATCTAAACTTCTGCTGTTAACCATCCTAAATTCGGATTTGAGAAAGTAAAATCGAACAGATCATGTAGCTGCTGTAGAGTTGCATCATGCTTGGATTAAACAAATGACAGAACTTTCTGACCAAAGAACCAGAATTGTTCCCAACTAACATCTTTTTGTACTAATATTTGCAGAATAACGACAATATCATAGAGCAAAATAAGGAACAAACTTGCACTCATTGAACCACCAAACAAGGTCCCTACCACATCAACAATAGTATATAGAAACACAAGCTCCAAAAAAAAGGAGTATTCATTTGCTGTTTCAGCATTTCATCTGGTCATTGCTTTGGTACTGTTTGAAATACTAAATTTTGAAATAGATCCAATGAGAGTTCAAAAATCCCACACATGACCAGGTTCCCTTAACTAGAAATCAGGCCTACAAGTCTTTGGACAAATGAAACTAGACCAACAAACCAGACCAACAAACAGATGGTCTAATAGATTATTGGTTCATGACTGAATATAGGAATTTCTCAAATTTGAGTTGTGTTTGACATTCAGCCTCACGTTCTAGAATGTGTTTCAGCTGATCATAATGATATATTATTTTGCTACATCTCAGAATGAGTTTCTTTTATTTGTGCACAACCTTCTTTTTTGTCTGTGTTTTTTTGGTAATTTTTGTTTGCTAATATTAATACACCCTGATTTTCTTTTGTTTTTGAGTGACTAGTATCCAACACGCAAGTTATCACAAACACAATGGAGTTTCATATTTATGTATGCAAAAACAGACTCAAGCATTAAAAATTAAGCAGAAGTGCCAAAAATTAGTGACAATCTCTTCCAATACCTTTTTTAGAAACTCCTCAAATGCCTTCCACTTTTTGAGCTGCTGAACATTATCTTTCAATCTACTAACCTCCTCTTCCAGCTGGTTTATATAGGCCTCCAAGAAACACAACAAATAAGAACAAAACAACACCAGCAGAAAAGACTAGTGTCTCCTATTCAATTCCATACAAACTTACCTGTTTTCTTGCCCTTGACCGTGCTGCTGACTCCCGATTCTTGAGCATCCTCTTTTGCCTCCTCTCAATACTCTTGTTGATCTTTTCAGCACACAGCTTCGTCTCTAAACTTGGCTGCAATTCTAGCAACCTAGGCTTTACCATGGACACGGAAACCACTGGCGCTTCCAGATGATGGTTCTCAACATATCCATTGTCAACCATATTGTTCCCCACCAGAGGAAAAAGTGCAATCGGCTGCTTCTGATCTTCTTGGCACTGCCACCACTTGGCTGGCGGTGTGAGGGAATCCACCCTCAACAGAGGCTCTGTGGGAAACCCAAAACTCCCCTTATTTTCTGCGTCGGTTGTGCTGGAAGGGACCAAGTAATCCTCCAATGCAGTCTCCTGATTCGCCAAGCAACCAGCATGGCCGTTTCCAGCCAAATGAGCAGCAACACTTTTTGACAGCGACTGTGAGGATGATGATAAGGATGAGGACAAGGTATGAGCTTGCTGATCCACCATATTAGTGCTCCTCGGCTCGCCAAAATTCATGGTATTCAGGGGTTTCCCCAGGTCTTGGAGAAAGTCGTATGCCTCCTCGGGTGTGAGACCACAGAACATGCTTTGTCTGAGGAGCGGTAAGAGGGGCGGCTCCTGACCTCTCGTTGGCAAGGTCATCGACCTCACCCACATTGATCCCAACGTGGCTGAGGCTAGAATCTACAGGATCAAGTGTTTGATGCTCTGAAATTATTCAGCTCATCACCATACAGATCAAATGCTAGTATCTAGCAGAATACAAACCGTAGTAATAAATTTTAACTCACTTCATCTCAGTATCAAAGCTGATACATTTAGTGGATTAAATTGTGTTTGATTCTCTGGAGATTGTTTAGATCATCACCAAACAGATAAAATGTCACAATATAGCAGAATAAACCATAGGAATCAATTTCCAGTACATCTGAATGAGATAAATTTCAGGCCTTTAATGGACTAAAATGCATTTAACTCTGAAAACTATAGAGATCATCCCCAAATAGATCAAATGTTAGAATCTAGCAGAATAACAAATAACAGGAACCGATTTCAATTCACTTCCTCTCCTTATAACCCCAAACAAGTATCTGACTGAGATAAATTTTACGCCTTTTATGGACTCAAACTCGATCTGAATGACAGAATCGGACAGAATAGGCAACAAGAATCGATTTAAATTCACTTCATCTCAGTACAACCGTCAGAATCAAAACTTCACTCCGACAATTCGATAAAAATGTATGATCTGAGGAAACTATTTAAATTTCAGAGCAGATCATCAAAGAATCGATTTCAATTCGCGTCATCTATGAAAGTAGAAATCAAAAGTCAAAACCTAGACAACACGAAATTAAAGAAAATAAAACACAAATTCGGAAGAATGGAACGGTAAACTGCCCTGGAGAGGAAGGAATCGGTCAAATGAAGCTGGAAATTGGAGGAAATAAGTGGGGCTTATAAAAGAGAAATGAGAAATAGAGGGAGAGAGATCAGGGCCGTTTCGATTTTTGGTTTTTCGATTTTCGAAATTTATTTTTAAGGCTTGAAGCATTCAGGCCTCAGCACATCAGTTCCCCGGCGAGCGGTTCGCTGGATGAGTTGATTGAACTGGGAGTTTTACATATAAACCCTGGAATCAACCATATTTATAGATGTCGATGACTCATGAGGCGTAAAATGTTGAACTTTCAAAGAGGAAGGGGTTGAACGCAAATATGACGGAAAAGGTAATGATTTTTCTTGGGTTTATCCCAAAATTTCAAGAATTCATTTCGACGTCCGACATTAAACTAAAGAAATTTAAGTAAAGTCCATATATTGGAACTCACAGTTTCCAGAATTAGATAAATATAGCACATAGTAAGCTAACAACAAGATTAAAAAAATAAATAAAGAGCTTTCACAAATGAACTATCATTTTCCAAAAAAGTTTTTCAGTAATAAATCATAGTGTCAATTGTAAACAAATATTCTATTTTTATTTTGAAATATAACTACATTTTTAAAATATTTATTAAAATAATTGTATATAAATTATGTCAGTGAAATATTTTAAAATATTAATTTAGTAATTATACCAATTATTCATACGTGAGAGGTGATTCGTTGGATCCTTATTTAAAATAAATCATTAATAAAAAATTGAGTTTTAATATTTGCATATATACTCTCTAAAGTTTGATATTTATATAAATTCAATAGCATTCAATTTAAATACCCACACGTGAATGTATTCTGCCAACCCCTACGTCTCCTTTTTCTCTGGGGTGTAATGGACCGAGCCCAAAACACAAAATTCAAACTCAAACTGGACTTGAATATGAGATTATATACCAGTTCTTTCAGTGCGGACGCAGACTTCAAATTGGGCATTTTTATTTTTTATTTTTAAATTTTTGTTTGAGCCCGACCTATAGCTCAAAAATTTAGATCTGAACTCAAAAAATTTCGGGTCGAATCCAGTCGGGCCTTCGTATACAGGAAATTAAGCTTTTGATCTAGGTTTAAAAAGTTTGGGCTGTAATAATATTTTTCATATCAAATTAAATGTTAAATATTGAAAAAAGGATGTTAATCTTTTGTAAATTTTCACCGTATTATGTGTGAATAATTTTTATATAAATTTACGATAATATACATAATTTTTAAGTTAAAAATGCAAAAATAATTTCGTATGATTTTTAGTCTATTTTAAAATTATTTTTTTACAAAATTAATACTACTTATTTTACACTGTTATTAAATTTATTTATTATAAAAAATTAAATAGTTTTTCAAACTTTAAATTATTAAAATATTAATTTTGATAAAAATATTAATTTATAAAAATAATTTATTAATTTTAATCATGATTATAATCCTAATTTTGAACCAAAGGCTGCAGAAGTGTCAAGATTATTTTCACGTCATGATTTGCAGCTTTCGTGATTTGGATGCTCCAATTGAGCCAATTCCATTGCATGCGGACCGTATGATCCACTTGATCCAATCGCGTCCTTAGTTGTCCGGTAGTGATTAAATCAACCATGTCTGATGGACTTGAATTTATAGGATTTTTTTTTTTTCTGTTTTGATCTTTCGATCAAATTATTTTTATTTGAGTTAGACACTTATGACCTAACTATAATAGTCGACTAGTATGATATTATCATCACATAATTAATCACAAATTTATTTAAATATAATTTAAAATTATAAATATTTTACTAAGTTATGGTAAATTTATAAAAAATTATTTTTTTATCACTATTAGCAAAAATTATTTATATTATGAATAAAAATTGCAAACAAGCACGTTATAATTAGTATTTTGTTAATTTAATATGAACAGACCAAATACCCCTAATTTTTAATTTTTAGGATAAAAAACTTATTATTCTTAATTATTTTATTATTATTTAATAAGAAAAATTTGAGCACTTTACTGTTGTTTTCTTTTCTTTTGAGTTGACTTGGTAAATAATAAGGGGAGACTCCGTCAGAACGACGTAGATCATGGTTTTAAAACGTGTTTAAAAAAAAGGATAATTAACAATAAATTTCTGTAATTAGTCTTAATTACCTACAATTCCCGTAATTTTCGAAATTACCCAAATCTCCTCATTTTCAAAAATATTTACCCACACCTCTGATTGTTATTTAATCAAATTTTTCTCAAAAAATTCTGATTTTACCCTGTTATTTTTATAATTAAACCTTTAAAACCTTATTTTTTTATATTTAAGGTCCCGAAATTCGATTTTTTACAAATAATATCCCGAAATTACTCCGATTTATAGACAAGTCCCCGAAATTCGGATTTTTCCAAATAACATTCCGAAATTATTTTGATTTACAGAAAATTCTTCGAAATTCGACGGCGGCCGGAGTGGCGGCGAGCGGGCGGTGACGCGGGAGCCGGCGGTGGGAGCGGAGGCGGAGGCCGGTGCACCGGCGCGCCGGCACGAGGGCGCGGACGGCCTCGGCACGAGGGCGCGGACGGCCTCGGCACGCGGGACGGACGCCGAGGCCGGCATGCCGGCAGCGGGCGCGGATGGCCTCGGCCTCGTCCCCGGCACGCGGGGGCCTTCGTCCGCACCCGCGTGCCGGGGATGGAGGGCGAGGCCTTGGACGGGGACGGAGGCCCCCGCATGCCGGGGACGGAGGCCGCACGTCCCGCACGTCGACGAGGCCTCTGTCCCCAACCTTCGTCCCCAGCACGCGGGGGCCTCTGTCCTCGGCACGCGGGCGCGGACAGAGGGCGAGGCCTTGGACAGGGACGGAGGTCGTCCGCGCCCGCTGCTAGCGCGCTGACCTCGGCGTCTGTCCCGCGTGTCGAGGCCGTCCGCGCCCTCGTACCGGCGCGCCGGCCTGGGCCTCCGTCCCCGGCACGCGGGCGCAGACGGCCGAGGCCGTCCGCGCCCTCATGTCGGCGTGCCGACCTCGGCCTTCGCCTCCGCTCTCGCCGCTGGCTTCGGCGTTGCCACTCGCTCGCCACCACTCGGGCCGTCGTCGAATCTCGAGGACTTTTCAGTAAATCGAAAATAATTTGGAGGTGTTATTTGCAAAAATCCGAATTTCGGGGACTTGTCAGTAAATCGGAGTAATTTCGGGGTGTTATTTCCAAAAAAAGGAATTTCGGGGCGTTAAATATAAAAAAAATAAGTTTTTAAGGGTTTAATTGTAAAAATAACGGGGTAAAATCAGAATTTTTTAGAAAAATTTTGATTAAATAATAATCAGATGTGGGTAAATATATGAGGGGTGTGGGTAATTCCGGAAATTTAGGGGTTATGAATAATTAAGGCTAATTATATAAACTTATAGGTAATTATCCCTAAAAAAAATCCTCAAAGCCAAAACGCTAATTACGTGGACGTATATAAACGATCGTGATTTAAGCAGGGTGATACGTGCAAATATTCCCGACAAGCTTGCCGAACGAGCCCGACTCTCTAAACCCTAGCTCCTCGATTCTACCATCCCGTCGCCGGCAAGATTTCTCCTCCGAATCCCCAATTCTCAAAGTCCCTCGTCACGTAAGTCTGAATCTGTAAGCACTTAGCGCGGCTTTTGAATTTTTGTAGTTCCTATGGAATTTAGCATTGATTATGTCTTGAAAATGTTCTCTTGATCTATCATAGGCATGCCAAATTCGCTTCTTTTCTGGGCTTTCTTCGTATTCAGTGTTTTTGTACCCATTTTTTCGTAGTTTCCTTCCTCAATATTCAATTTTGCGTTGGATTTCAACTAAGTGTTCCTTGAAGAACCATTTTCATGGGTTTTTATTAAAAAAAAAGTCCATTTACGTGTTGTTTGTGTTTATCCTGCTGATTGAACCTTTTTGGTAAAAAACAATCTATCTGGCGTTTCCGATATTGACCCTTATTTGTGCTGTTTATAAAGATAATGATTTCTGCATTTTTGTGTTCTGTAACTGATATATTGAACCTATAGTTCATCGTGTAGTTTCTTGGTTCACTGTGCAATATGCTAGTTCATGAAGCTTGCTCAGTGTTGTATTGTGTGCAAGCTTGTCTATTCTGTAGTACAAAGGTCATTTCATATGCATTGATGTAAGTTTTGCAACTAGAATTGAGGACTGTTGTTTCTGTATCAATTTGGGCTTGATTCGAACTGAATCATTTACCCATCTTGCCCTGAATTTGGTTCCATTTTGGTTGCCAGACATCAGTGGCCCATACTGGCTGTAAGGCTGGAACCCATTTATTGCGGAAAATGGTGGTTTAAATTGCAGTCTTGGTGAAAAAATTTTGCACTGTTTTGGATTTTACTTAGTTTGTGTTTTGTTTTTCTGTTCAAATCTGAAAATGTTGAAAGGCATTGGAATAGAGTTATCAAGATCCATCGGATTTAACAGTAAAAGCATATCTGACTTTTTTTTAGCCACTAAGTGGCCATGAGATTGGAACTTCCATAGCCATGAGAGTAAAAAAAAAAAGGACTGAACTGAGCCCCAGACTGGCCTGTTTTAAGTCTTCTGACATCCACAACTCTTCACAGTCCAAGTCCTCCTGCCAAAATTTGTGTGAATCTAACACTTTTAGTGTAAATTTTATAATTAGATGATCAAGAATCTTGTCTTGTGTTTTCTAGTGTGGACGATGAGATTGTAGAGCGTTTGTATAGAATTCAGTTTCTTTCAATAAGTTATTGTGGCATATGATAGGCCTGATACTCAGGATGGGTGCAGGATGCTGTTACTCAGTTTTTAAGTCTCTCTCTGATACAGTGGGAGAAGGGACACGAGAAATAGGGAGAAGATCACTGTCTTTTCACCACGATAGATTCACTTGATGCAGCTGGAGAGGAGGTACGAGAGATAGGAAGAAGAGCACTGTCTTCTCACCACGATAGATCTGCTTGATGCAGCAGGAGAGAGCACGAGAGATAGGCAGAAGATCACCGTCTTCACTTGATGCAGCAGGAGGAAGACATGAGAAATTGGTAGAAGATCACTGTCTTCTCACAATGATAAATCCTCTTGATGCAATAGGAGAGAGGGCACGAGGGCTAGGAAAAAATCACTGTCTTATCATCACGAAAGATCCTTGAATTTACAAGGAAGATAGAAAGGGAACAAACCCAAAATAAAATAATATTATTGATAGAAAAGTTTTTTTTCTTTTGTTACAACCTTAAGCTATATATATAGTCCTCTAATAAACTTAGAGTCTTAGTTGGTGTAGACTAAAAATAAGATTTAAACTCCACTAAAAAGTCTACTTAACATATATTAAATAAAGATATATAAATTCAATTTTTTATTGGGATAGGACTATTATTAACTCAGACTAATAAATAAACTCTAATTTTGATTAATACAAAATCCGAATTATCTGAAATAGTAAATAAGAGACTTTAATAAATTGATCTCAGTTTTTTAATGGATAGTTATTTGCTGGATTTGGATCAATATTTTAGGAGATATGGTTTTCGGACTATAGCTGTATGAATCTTGACGGATTTTAATTGGAGTTGGAATTCAACTTGGACTGGATTTTTAATTTTACTGTGAAAAAGGATGTAGTAGTCCTATATGAGACCCCTCCATTTGTAAAAGGCTTACTCTCAAATCGAAGATTGAAGTCTCCGTTGGTGCAGTTGTGCTTCTCTTAAACTCTTTCCAACATAAGACTTGATGATGTAAACCAACAAGATTTCTACAAGTAACATCTTCAGCATTTTAATCTCCTATTTTCTTTCGGCACAACCCCTTAAACTTTTGCAGGGTTCCTGTTGACCTTATTTAAAATACAATTTTTGTACACACTAATTTATGATTTATTGTCATGTAATAAAACTATTTTTCACAAGTTTGCTGACAATTACTATAATAATTTGAATATATCATTATAAATTTTGAATTTTGCATAATGATAATTCCTGTACAAATTTTTTCCAATTGTTCAAGAGAGTTGGTTTTTGATGAATTCAAAGAATAATCTTGAGTAGCACAATCAATATTTTCACAAGTAAAAATTTTTTCCTTATAGCCTTTAAGATTATCAACTGATTCATGACTTCTCTTCGATAGTCTATTGAAAATTTTTTTTAACATATAAAGCCACTTTTGTATGATTTTCTAATTCATCAAAGAAAGGATCTTTGGAGACTTCAATAAAATCCTCATTAGTTTGTTTGTCTTCCATGTGATTCCCAATCTTTTCTTCGATTTGATAATTCAATACTAGAGAAATTTTACTAAGATGTGGAATTGATATCTCATGGTTGTCTCCATTGATTTCAATTCCAAAAACCTTTGAATCAGAGATCTGTCTTTCTTGATTTGGATCTTCTTTTAAGAACTTTATGTCGAATAGTTTAAGTATCTTCGGCCATGAGCAAATTTTTGTTTGCCTTCACATGTTCTTTGGAGTTGAGTTTACTCCCACCAAGATGAAGTATAACCATTAAATTTGTATTCAATAATTTTCACCTTTTTCTCTTTAGGAATCTTCATAAGCTTAAAAAATTTTTCAACTTTATTGATCCAAATAAACAAATTCTCGTAATTATAAAAGTATGGAATAGTCATCTGACCAAGGTTTTAGTTTTTCTGAGTAGCTTTGTATGTTGATCTCCAAAACATCGGACCGTGAGTCTCTTCGACGATCAATTGATAAACTCGATTATTAGTTTCAATCTATTTCAAAGTTTCATATTTCCTAATGATAGAAGTAAGAAAACTTTGTTTGATCAAATCTCGAATTTGATAATCTCCTTAATCACCGTCTATGGAGTTGTTGCCATTAACTACGATCAATGGAGCTAAGCTCAGAAATAACGTTGCTCTAATACCACTTGATGTAGCGGGAGAAGGGATATAAGAGATAGGGCGAAGATCATCGTCTTCTCACCACGAGGGACCCTTGAATTTATAAGGAAGATAGAAAGGGAACAAACCCAAAATAAAAAAATATTATTGATAGAAAAGTTTTTTTTCTTTTGTTACAATCTTAAGTTGTATATATAGCCCTTTAATAAACTTAGAGTCCTATTTGGTATAGATTAAAAATAAAACTTAAACTCCACTAAAAATTCTACTTAACATATATTAAATAAAGATATATAAATCCAATTCTTTATTGAACTAGGGCTATTATTGACTCGAACTGATAAATAAACCCTAATTTTGATTAATACAAAGTCCGAATTATCCGAAATAGTAAATAAGAGACTTGTAAGAATTAATCTCAGCTTTTCAACGAATAGTTATTTGCTGGATTTGGATCAATATCTTAGGAGACATGGTCTTCGGACTGTAGCTGTACGAATCTTGACGGATCCTAATTGGAATTGGAATTCAACTTGAACTAGATCTCTAATTTTACTGTGAAAAAGGATGTAATTGTCCTATATGACTCACTCTTTCTCTCTCTCACTCATTGACACGCACACGTACACACATTATACATCTTCTTGTAGAAAGGGACGCAAAAAATTTATATGTTCATTAGAATTCCTTGACCCAATTTTTCATCTCTCAAAACACTTTTTATGCCAATATGACAAAAAACATGATAGGTTTATAGTAGTGATAGAAAATTGTGTCAAAAATAAATAAACCATCATATTTTTTTGCGTCCCTTTATTGTGCATCTAACATTGGTTCTTTTTTTGTTCTGTTTTTAAAAGGAGAGCTTCTGGTATTCTGTTTCATGGCCTATAGTTCAGCTAGAATTCTACATAGTTCTCGTGCTCCTCTTTGATAGAGTAATTTATTAAACTTTTATCTTGTATTTTCTCCAAACTTGCTTGTTATGAATACCATGAAAGTGGGGATGTAAGTGGATTGAATTAACCCAAAACCAGTCCCCTATTGGTAATGATCTAATCTGTTCTGGTCTGTCCTAATATGGATCAGGTTTGGATCAATTCTTGGGCCAGTCTCTGTAGATTGCATTTGAATCAATTAAAATGTGATGCGATGTGATCCAATCTGCTAAATTTTTATCTAGAAGGCAATAAATTGTTATCTAATTCAAATTTTTTTAGTTGACCAAACTTAGAGCAAAAACTGCCCAACCTGATCTGAAACATATTTTAAATAGGACCCAATCCAACCAAGTTTGTTTGTCAAGGCATTTGGTTTGGACTTAAAAGTGTGGCCCACCTTTTTAGTGCATTCAATCTCAATCATGGCTCAACCAGCTGAATTGACTGTTTCCAGGCCTTATAAAGGTAGTTTCATTTCCATGTAAGTAATGGTTGCATCTGGGATCATGGACTCTTGTTTAGCTTTTCTGTCCAGGCTGACTGAAACTGAATCATTTGTTCCATTACAGTCGAAATTTCATATCCATCATGCACTGTTTTCTAGCTTTCAGTTCTGGGATCAGAATGAAAGGAAATCATTTTCATCCATTTTGGTTGAAGCCAGGTCCATTTCACATTCAGTAGTGGTCCGTTGTGGATGGAGCTGGTTTTCTTCAGTGAAGCTGGTGGTTCAAATTCTTGTTTTCGGCCAAAAATATTGCATTTTGGATTTAAATTGAATTGAAGTTGTTCCATTTCAGGACTAACCAAAAAAAATTATTATTTTCATGGTGGAAACTTGAAACAGAACGTTTTAGGAAATGCATTGTAACCTTTGGATTCCCTACCCGTTATTTTTCAATTTTTTATTGCTTATTTGTTTGATAAAGTGGATTCCCCATCTTGATCTAGAAGTTTTCATAACATCTCTACAAAGGTGGTGGGACTAACTGCTGGTATTTTGTTATGTCCCTGATATAACGTGATCTTTGCTCATTTGCATTATTTCATGTGTTGGAAGTCAATGTGTTTTAGTTTCTGGTGATCTGTAACCTGTGAGATCCTTTTATTTCTTGACACAGCTTCCTCATTGTCCTTGAGCAAGCTGAAGGTTATGGTAGATAGTCCAATTTGAGGTTCACAATCCAGTAAATATCTCTGCACATCCAAACTTCTTTGTGACTCGTTAATATTATTGTCTTTCAATAGTCTCTTTAAATGCTGAGAAGAGATATCCTTTTCATGGGTGATATATGATGATTTTGATTAGAAAATGAACTTCATTACATCTTCATATATGATTAGCACCTGGAAAGCTCTTTTTTTTCTTTTCTCGTAGTTTATACTGCCACACATTTTACTCTAAACCTGATTGAAAAAATTGATGTTTTGAGTGTTATTTCTGATTCTTTTTGGAGAGCAGGATACATTATGTCTTCATTCACAGGATTCAGCAACCTAGCACCTAAGACCAAGAACTTGATCGTAGCTGGAGGTCTGGGCTCCTTTGTTCTCGGCGTATATTACTACACCATGAGAGCAGTTGGAGGCACAGATGAGCTAGATGTTGCCATTGACTAGTTTGAAGAGATGAAGAGAAGAGAAAGGAGGCTGGAACTACTTCTTCATCAACCTCTTAAAACTTGGTGCCTTTGCTTTTCATTGTCTAGAATGATGTAAATGGTGTAAAGAACATGCAAAAACCAACTGAATAAGTCACTTTCTGGAGACATTATTTTTAAAATTTTTGCAAAGTAAGAGAAATGTGTCTGGTTCTTCTGTTGTTAATGAAAATGAGCTCATATCTGCGTTATTTTTTGCCGATTTGCGTAATCTGTCTGTCCGTCATAGATCTTCTATTATTTGTTAGGGTTTGTCAAACGTTAAAAATTGCATTTAGGGTTATTTGACAAAAATTTTTAGCAAAAAATTATTTGTCTTATTGTAAATTTACAAAAAAATATTTATGTTATTATTGTTAAGGAAAAAAAATCACTTGTTTTATATTATAAATTTGTAAAAAATTATCTCGATTAAAATATTTTAAAAATAATTAGTTTAATTCAATTTTATCATTTAAAATTAATATAAAATTTTGAATTATTCTCATTGATTTTAGTTTAAATTAATATTAAATTAATATAAAAATATAATTTATTTTATTTTAAATTTTATGAAAAATTAGTTGTTCAATTTTATGAAACTGAAAATTTAAAATTTAATTTTGTTAGACTGATTATCCAATAATTGTGAATCGGTTGTTTGAAATAAAAAATAAAAAAAAATTTATTTTTATATCAATTTAATTAATAAAATTAAATTAAAATAAATTATTTTTAAAAATATTTTAATTTATAATATAAGACGAGTGATTTTTTTACTAATAATTAAAATATAGATAATTTTTCATAAATTCATAATAAATCATGTGGTTATTTAAAAAAAAAATTGCAAAAAATACATCTACAGTGATTAAAATTGGAACAATGATGTATACCGGATAATATATTATCTGGCGCGCTTATTTGAAAAATGATGTAAAAAAGGAAAATGACCAAAAAAGGGCTAACAATCCACTACTCAAATGCACCCAATTATTAACAACCTTTTAGAGTAGCTATGGCCGTCACCAGTGCTTTCTTCTTCCACTAGAAATCTGCTGTATACTGTTTATGTGGACTTCTTTTGGGTTTTTGCATATACGCCCTCACAAATCTGAAATCTAAAGTACACTCCTTTAAAACTATATACATATATACCCTACAAATTTGTATTGTTACTCTTTCCTTTTTTAATCTCGAGTTTATGTTAATTTCGCCCCTAAATATATCAATAAAAAGGAATTTTTAAGTTTTTTTACTCAACACTTGATTTTATATTTGCTCGAGAAAATTTTGTCAGAAATCTTAATCCAGAGGTGCCTGTATACAAACTGATGACCAGAAAGAAATTTCAATAAAAAAATTTTTGGCTGAGATTTTCAAATCACGTCGGATTTTTTATTAAGTATTCTTAATTGATTGGGCCCCAATGCAAATGACATTGATTTTGAACCTAGACCGATCATTTACAATGGTTCCATCCGAGCCCCAATCTTTTTATATGTAAGCTATAAATTTTTATGTATTCATGAAAAATTTTATTTTTTCCTCAAATATTACCTTATACAGAAAATTTGAAAGAACTCTTGGCGATGTAGAAAAAATATCGCGATTTTGTAGGAGTATAAAAAAAATTTTCTCTTGTACGTGATTATATAGCATATACAATTATGGCAATCTATCGGCATTTTGAATGTGTATCTATTTATTTCTTTACATTTTCACAGGTATAAACAAGCACAACTAAGCTTAGGTTGCTTTCTCCACCCCAACAGGACAACACTTTTGATCCAAAATTAGGAATTTTGCATCGACACTCTAAAATATTTTTAAATATCTGAATTTTTTAGCGGCATACATGTAAATAAAAAAGTTGGAGAGGTATAAACGCAAAAATCCCTCCAAAAGTAAAATGAATAGGGCTACCACCACCCTTTTTCCTAGAAAAAGGAACACTGCCAAGGAATCAAACTGCGCCATCATCGTTCGTTTGTTCGGTCTCTTACCAACAAAGCCTACAGTTTTTGAGGGCTCTTGGCTTCGCCTTTGCTTATATAAAAACATTTTACACTTAGGTCCCTCGCAAAAGTCATATTAAGAGATTTCTCATCGGGTTTTGATAGAAACTCGAAAAAAAAAAAAAAATTTATGTTCATGTGTACGCTTGCAAATATGTGCGTGCAATTACAGGTGGACAATCAAAAATGAATCAAAGGCCTTTCTTTTCTCATTGTCAAAAAGAGGAAAAAGAAAGCAGAAGATGAGGTCAGTTAGATTATGTTGGATTAGCCTAAATGCTTCCATCTTTTTAATGGATTACATAATATATTTGTGAGATGACATTGTTTTCTCTTCCTACAAAGATTCACTTGCCTTTTTTGTGCGAAGCGAAAGAAATAAAATATAAAATCGATCATTAGAATCTTATTTTAACTAAAGTTTGAATAAATCTGATTTTGTATAATCACCAAATTAATGCTTGAGGCGTAATAAATTATACAAACTTATCTCGGGGCTTTTAGGCTAATAGAAAAATGGTGTGCTTGTGTCAAACTAGCTAGAACACAAAGAATCCTGTTTCAGGGTAAATAATCACTTAGTCTTTTACGTGAAGATTGATTGGTTGTTAATGAGGATTCAAAGACATGGTTAGGCTGCTAATTTTCCTTTTAATAGAGCCGTGTTAGACCCGGACTTCATCTGATGAGCGAATCAGCTCAACTAACCTGTCTCTTTTTATATGCGAAACCAAAGAATAATCCAACTTGGAATGACCTCCGCAACTCGTTGATTGTTTATTATCGAATCGCTCATTAGCTTAATTATTTTAAGCTCACTTGTGACAACGAGATTAAATGCTTTTTCCCTTTTTTTTTTTTTTTTTTTTTCGTCAGTGTGTGTGTGTGTATGAGCTGGTCTTTCCCTTCTAAAAGCAGGCTATTTGATGGTGATTAGGATTGGCATCCATCCCTACCATCGCGTGTGACTACACTCGGTGAAGCTGCTTTCCTCTTTTGTATCTTCTTTATTCTCAATTTCTTCAGCTTCTCAGGCTCTTCATGCAACTTCTTCCAGATCATTTCATTCTAGTTAGGTTTCCAAAGCAAGATTGAGATCGAGAAGAAGGTATCTTTTTTGTTCTTTTGTTTCTTGCCCTTTTTTTTTTCTCTGTCTCGATCATTTCCAGGTGTATTTGCATCTGTATTTCTCGACATTAAGTTCAAATACTCTTTCTCAACGTAGAAATAAAATCAGCGAGGAAGGCAGAAAAACCGAAGAAGCATGGTGGATGCATGATGATATTGTTGGGAAGTCTATTCGTCCTACGATGGAGTTATACTTTGGTTATCTCGAGGAGAGCTTCCCTCACTCCAAACGTCGGTGAGCTTTCCTTTTCATTTCAAAAGAAAATATATTTCAATCCTTTTTTTTTTTTTTTTTTTGGTTACCATGGTCTACTTTTTCCTGAAAATTACAAGCAATGAGACGATTTCACTGGATTTTTTTTTTCATATTTTTGCTGGATTTTTAGTTCAATTCACCGTTATCCGAGGATCTCGGAGAAATGAGTGATAATTTGTAAAAAATATAAAAAAATACAGTACTTATCTAAATAATCCACAGTCATTATTTACGAGTCTAAAGAACGTAATTCATGGACTATTGTTTTTCCAAGATTTTGGCTTTTATTTATTAATATTATCATGTATGAATCAACCGAGATATTAGATTTTAATCGAAACTGAAATTAAAATATTTTCGTTAAAATGTATTAATTTTGATTAAAATCCTGACAAAATTACTTTGAAATTTTGATTTTTTTTCTAAAATCGTGAAATATCCAAAACACCCAAATTTTAATGGAAACGATCAAAATAAAATAATTAAAATATTTTAAAATCAAAATTTAAATTATTGTTGGTAACTACCAAAGAACACCCGGATAAGAGACACCTGAGAAGCCCACCACGCCACGCGCGCGTGTGCTGGGCCCTTTTGGAGGAATCCTTTTTGGACATACTTAGCTGACGTGTAATTACATTTCCCAATTAAATACTAATCATACTCCGATCATGCCGTTCCTATTACTTGGGTTGCAATCACCCACGGTGACAAAACAGTAACGCATCATTTCATCCGAGATTATTTGGGTTAATATTTTTATAAAACTAATATTACTTATTTTACATTATTATTAAATTAAATTATTATAAAAAATAAAAAAAATTTACATTTTTAAATTTTTGTAGAGTTAATTTTAATTAAAAAAATTCACTCGTTTTAATCTTAATACTAATTTGAATTCTGAATCAAATAGTATCTAAGGTTTTAAAATTTAATTTAAGAATTGATTTTCACCTTCATTCAAATCTGCATGTTTCAATCTTAAAAATAATTTTACAAATTATTTTGTTATCATTTCGGTCAAAATCTAATCATTATTTGAAAAAAGTGTTTCAATTTTGATAGAAATTTAAACTCCATGGACACTAATTTATTCAAAATTTAACTCATAACGATATATCAATTGAATTATATGTTGATATCTCAACTTAAAATTATTGGTGACATAATAAAAAAAGTTGAATCAAAATATGAGCTTCATTATTTCTAGTTATCTTGAATGCAAAATTAGAATTTGTCACTGGCTTCTGTTCATACTTATTTGATTATTCGAAAAGGTTAAAAAAATAGAAAATTTATTTTTTGCTTTCTTTTTTTGAAAAGTGAGTTCCATGAAAAAAAAAAAATTGTTTTCCACTCCTGCCGGCATTCCAGTCATCAACCTCCTCTGTTACAAATAAATAGACTCATAACAACTCAAAAATCAGGTTGATCGTGCACCGAGGGGAGGTAATCGCACCTCCTGAGTCCGACCACCCACGCTCGTCGATTGCGCACGATGACGTCATCGCGCACGACAGCCACCCTCGGTAGGAATAAGCAAACCTGTGCCGTCGACGTGGCGTGTCTCACTTTCCTTCCCGCGTAAAGACAGCAATATTATTATAAAAAATTCCCCCGAATTTAACATAATATTATTATTATGATGGAAAAAAGGAGAAAAAAGGCGGAAGTGGATTTCCGCGAATTACTCCGCTTTTGCTCGTCGCATTAGGAAAAGACCGCAGCTCTCGAATCAAAACCAAAATTTTCCGATCCGGACAGCGACGGGTGGGGATTAGGGTTTTGAGGGAGCTGCCATTTCGGAGCTTTGGGTTGGATTTGTTGGTTCTTGAAGTTCGATGGAGGTTCGAAGCTGCCGGGACGAAGAAGAGCTCGAGATGTGATTTTGAGGTTTGGGTTTGTATAAAGATTTTATTTTTATCGGTTTTGTCGAGTTTGTGGAATCCGAATGGTTGTGTTTAGGGGAATTTGGTTGGTTTTAGGTCTCAGTTTTGATTGTTTGTCTGTTTAAGCATGTTTTTGGATTAAAGTTGTTTCCTTTTTTCTTTATTTTGGGATTTTTTTTGGAGTATATATTGGTTAATTCTTGGACGTTTTAGTTTGTTAATTCTTGTAGAGTAGCGATCATTGTTTTAATGAGATCTCTTTCCGATTTTCTCTTGTTTGTGTTTACTTCTTTCCCTTGTTTCTGCTCTGAATTTCTTGAGCTTCCGCATCGTTATCTTGTCATTAAAATTTATGTGCATTTCGATGTTTATCTTTGTTCTTCGTGTGTTTTCTGAATTTGTTTTACTTGGATTAACTCGATCATCCATTAAGACCAACGCTTTCTTCATTTTATTCCGGTTTGGAGTTTAATGGACTCCATTTTGTTGTTAATTATGCAGTCTATTGGCCATTTTTCATCAGAATAATGCTTGGTAGGTGGATCTTGCTATTTGGATTGATTAATTCAGAAGTTTGTCTTCCTCGGTCCTACTTTCGTTTCATAATACACGAAAACAGAGTTCCATATTCTTATTAGTTTTCGTGGGAAATGTAGAAAATTTTTCGGATCATATATCACAATACTCTCTTTTAGTTTCAGCGAGTGATTTCTGATATTGCAACTGGTATACTTGAAAATGATATAATTTTTTCCATATTTTATGTGCTACCATTTTTCTTCTCTATTAGTGGCCATGACTACTGTTGTCAAAAGGACAGTCATACTCTCAACTAATTAAATTCTTATATTGAATGTCTATCTTTTCTGTTCTTGACGCTTTTGATATGTATCATGATTTTCCTCTTCTCAGTCCAAACATCATGAATTCCCCATCTACTCAATTTGCTACATTCGGAAGAATGGATATATATGCTCCCAACCACCAGATAAGCGTGTGGGGTGATTCCTTTAAAGACAATAGCAGTCAAAATACAAGTGCGTCGACAGTTGTGGAGGCAG
Source organism: Trichopus zeylanicus subsp. travancoricus (assembly GCA_005019695.1). Lineage (NCBI taxonomy): Eukaryota > Viridiplantae > Streptophyta > Magnoliopsida > Dioscoreales > Dioscoreaceae > Trichopus > Trichopus zeylanicus. The sequence goes on from RXID01022595.1 coordinate 175,891, forward strand.
ATGTGAAATTTGATAACAGGGTAAGAAGGCCTGTAATCTACTGCATGCCTTGTATTATCTTCGTGTTCCTGCTCTGACTGTCTGGTTATTAATTATCTTTTAGTTAGAAGACACCCCTGATGAGATTTTAGGACAACCAAAGAAATATGAACAGGAAGCAAACAAGCCTTCTGATAAGGTAAGCATGTTGAAAATTTTAGACATCTTATTGTAGATAATAGTTTGGTGATACATGAAATCATATGCAGGTACAAAGACGTCTTGCACAAAATCGAGATGCTGCCCGAAAAAGTCGATTGCGGAAAAAGGTTTGCTCAGACCTCACATCATAATGTAATCTGCCAGTGATACCTGTTGCTTAAATGAGTGTTGTACTTATAAATTATATTGACCTTTTTATAGGCTTATATCCAACAACTAGAATCTGGCCGCATCAAACTAACACAGCTTGAGCAGGAGCTTGACCAAGCAAGGCAGCAGGTTCAGAAACATGCTTTTAAAAGCACCATTTGATTGGAGTTTATCTTTTAACTGTGATATGGATAGAATTGCAGGGTCTGTATATAGGTGGTCATTCAAAATCTGCTCTTGGGTTGTCAGGGAATGCTAATCCAGGTGAAGTCCCAAGTCTTTGAATTCCCTCTGGTCATTGTACTATAGATCATTTTATTTGCCAAGACCTTTGGCATGTAAATTATGAACTTCATCAATATTTGTTGTCATCTGAAATGGTGATGAATACTAGCTACTTCAAATTTGAAATTCCTACTCAGGCAAGCTGTAAATTTGTATTTTGTAGTATGATGCCTTCTAGCCTTTCCGAACACACACTGTCTCCTCTCCAGAAATCTTAGTTGTTTGTGGAAGTGCTCCAATATATCAAGTGACATTTACAATCATTGCTAATATTTGCAAAAAGCAAAAACCTTCATCTAGTCTTGCATAAAAATATTTCTATGAAAATCTCTTTACAATAAAAAAGTTTTAAGATATTATTGGTCCATTGAAATTGGTTAACTAGCACCCAATTATTTTTAGCTTTACTAAATATATGCAACATTTGAATAGCAAAAAAAAAAAACAAATGTTTTCTTGGATATTCAAGTAATAAAAATTTTCTAAATTATTCTATAATAATTCTATTAATATGCTTAAAAAGCAATCTTTTTAATTGGTTATGGTGGCTATAAAAAAAATAAATTATTTTTAATGATTTATTTAATTCATATTATTTTGTCATGTTCATTTGTACGTTATTTCTTATTCTCGTTTTGCATCAACATCCTGGGAAAAAAATTTTGCTAAGTAAAATTAACAATTATAATTTGTTATGATTACAATGAATTACTATTACTATTTGTAGGTCCAAGTGATTGCAGGCATTCCAAAATTATGTTATGCTGTTTGTTTCACAGGCTTTGTGCTTGATAGTAAAAAAAAAAAAAAGAGTTTCCAATGTCTATCTTTTTCCTTGCTTAGTGTTTGTTAACTGCAATATTGTTGTTTGATGTACTTGCGCTCTTAATATGATTTATATTTTTGGCTCTACAGGGGTTGCTGCTTTTGAGATGGAATATAGTCATTGGGTTGAAGAACAGAATAGGCAAGTTTGTGAGCTAAGAGCTGCTCTGCAAGCCTGTGTATCCGATGTAGAACTCCGGATACTTGTGGAAAGTGGAATGAGCCATTATGATGATTTGTTCCGCATAAAGGCAATCGTTGCAAGGTCAGATGTCTTCTATCTTATGTCTGGCATGTGGAGAACAACTACAGAACGTTTTTTTCTTTGGATTGGAGGATTTCGGCCTTCAGAGCTTCTAAAGGTGATCCAAGTACTCTATTTTGTGAAATTTGACATTTTGTTCTCTTAGGAGAAACTACATTCTATACTTGAAATTACACTATTTATAACTTTATTGTTCATGATATCTGACGGGAAGTTAATTTATTCTCTATGGCTTCTGTTGTTGATAGGTCTTAACCCCACAGCTAGATCCTTTCACCGAGCAACAGCAATTTGCTGTCCGAAGTCTACAACAATCATCTCAACAAGCTGAAGATGCTCTTTCCCAAGGAATGGAAAAGCTCCAACAAACTCTTGCTGACAGTTTAACAGCCGAACCTTTATGCACTTTTGGAATGGCCAACTATATGGGTCAAATGGCAAATGCAATGGGGAAATTGGAGGCACTTGTAAGTTTCGTGGATCAGGTAAATGTCCATCTCTTCCTATTGCAGCAATTTGGTATAGGCCACAGATACATGCTTGGTTTTCTTGTATTTTAATACTTGATTAATAATAAAATCATGATTGTTCTAGATGTTCCAACTGTTTTGTAATTTCCTGCAATTGAATTCAATATTTGTGGACTACAAACACCTCCTATATAAACCCTTCATTACTGTTATTTTTTCTTCATTTACATGGATTATGTAACAGGCAGACCACCTTCGGCGACAAACCCTGCAACAGATGCACAAAATACTAACAATTCGACAAGCAGCACGAGGCCTGCTTGCCCTTGGTGATTTTTTCCAACGTCTTCGTGCTCTAAGTTCCCTTTGGGCTGCTCGTCCTCGTGAGCCCGCATGATGATTGCATTGTGTAGCTTGTGTTTCAGATGGGCAGCATGAATCCTGAAGTAAATGATGAAGCAAGGAAAGGCAGCAATCTCTGCATTGTCTAAATTCTCAACCTGTTAGCTGCTGAAATGCTTAGTAGGTGCCCCCGAATGACTGTCCGTAGTAATGTGTAAGTATTGGTCATGATTCTCTGCAGTCTCAACATGCCTTGTTGTGCTTCTGAACTTCAGCTACTTGTAAGAATGCAGGATTGTGATTTAAGATACATCTATTTGTTTTTCCATTAACAAGGTTTTCATTTTGTCCCTTGATGAAATGATAAAAGAAATTGGATGTGAAATCTGAGCCAAGATTATCTTGCATGGAGTTTGGTGGTTTTATTGAATGTAATGCTGGTTAACTTTGCTTTTTATCAGGTGTACAATACCGAATTGTAACCTCTAATGGTTAATGATGTTAAGTTCGATCATATTGGTATCCATTTATTCACAATGGTTCTCATATAGTCATTGCTCAGTCGATAAGATAGTAGTGTATTTTTTTTTTCTGAAAGAGCAGTTTGATCAAGACTTGGAGGTTTAACAAGATTGGAAGGTAGTGTCTTCAAGAAGAGAATTTCCCATTAGGAAAGATTTGTTTTTCTTATTCTTTTCCTCTATGTTCATGACATGTTGGTCTGCGGATACCCCTAATGCCTATTGAAATTGTGCGCGCGCAGAGCTCTACGTGACAGATGTTCGGACAGAAGATAAATAAACTTAGGAGGCATACGCCCCACTTCAATGAAACAGGAGTATACAAGCAAAAATTTCATTTGTTTTTCAGTAACCTGCAGGAAAACCACCCTTCCTTGGGTCACTTATGGCCGTAAGGTTTCCATGAATAACCCCTCCATTTGCATATGAGCCCTCCAGGTTGTGAACCACAAACTGGCAGATGGTCCCACCAGCTAGGGCTTGCAGGATATGACCTTTCTTTTGTAGGGCTGCTCTTGTCTCTGCTGGGACTTCAAAGTGGTCTCCAGTCACTGTGGTCCAGTTCTCATACTGCAGCACAGTTGGTATCAACTGCTCCAAAAAAACAGAAAATTTGAAGTACAGGTAAGAATGGATCTCAAAAGCTTTCACCTGCCACCACTTGTGTTTCACTGACACTATTTTTAAGTAAATACAAACCTTTAAACCATTTAAATGCACACTTTTATCTCCTATGATTCTCTAATTCATTTTCTTCCCATCAAGTTTTGAACCATGAAGGTGCCTGCTAGTCTATATGTGAAAAAGAAAAAAAGAATGACAAGAAGGGTTGTTTGTGAAGAAATTCAACGAAAGAGGGGAATATCTACAATCATGTCTTTTCTCCAAGGTGTTGTATGTGAAAATTACTTCTAGGTACAGAAATTGTGTGAGTATTTAAAGTTAGAACCTGGTGATAAGATCTGGGAGCCATTACAGAAGAGAGTGGATCCATTCCCTTGCCAAAATGATTCAGAAACACTTCAGTAGTTCCAGCAATGATCATGGCCCCTCCACTTGCACCCACCACTGCCTTCAATTGGCCATCCTGTCAATCCACCAAGTAAAAGATCAGTAGTACCGAGATGATAATGATACTATATATGAAAGAATCATCACCTTGAGAACTATTGTTGGTGTCATGGATGAAAGTGGCCTTTTGGACGGTCGAATGAAGTTTGCCGGAGCTGGCGGTGGAACATTGCTGGAAGTATTTTTAGGCATGGAGAAATCATCCATTTCATTGTTGAGCAAAATTCCGGTGCTTGGGGATTGAAATACCGAGCCAAAGTATGAGTTAACAGTACTAGTCATCGAAATTGCGTTTCGCTCCTTGTCAACAATGCACAAGTGGCTTGTGCCATGGTCAAATAGTACTTTCCATCTGATCATGAATCAACAGCATAGAAGTTGAAGAAAGAATCATCAGTAAATGATGCTATGTCAACAAATTAGATGTAACATGTTGGGATTGTTTTTGGTTACTTTCCACCATAGTGATCAGGACTGAAGGTCTTGTTGTCAAATATGGTTTCCTTGAGCTCTGCTGCAAACTTGGGTGAGAGCATATCTGAGAGAACTTCTGTTACATTGACAAAATCTGGATCACCAAGGTGCGTTCTTACTGCAAACACATGTTTCAGCGATTCAATTAGCCGGTGAAGCCCGAGAGAACCCGAAACACCTGAAGGAATTCCATACTGAGCAAGAATGTTTAAGATCTGCGCCACCAGAGAAAAAAGAAGGAAGAAAATTACTGGTTACACAACCATATATGATTGTTATATATGTTAAACATACATAAATACGTGGAACTTAACAATTTGAGATCAGATCACACAGAAATCTCCTCCGTTTATTTTTCTAAATTGAATTGTTGCAAAGATAAGTAAAAAATGAGTCCAAACAAAAAGTTCCAACAGAAGATCATAATGTAATCCTAGCATAGAAGCACATGGTCATATGGCCAGAATCATAATATAAGCAAAAAAATCATTTGGCCCGCAGCATTTGTGCTCCATTTACTCACGCGCAAGGCATTCCCATGGCAACATTGAAAACAGGTTCAACTGACAGAGAAACTCTGAAAAAGCAACATACTTAAAAAGGGATTCTTTGAAAAGCTATAGAGATGTGATCAGTGAAGTGTTACCAGTATCATTCCAGCACCACCAGATGAAGGAGGAGGCATGCCAAGAATCTTTAGCCCCAGAACATCGGCAGAGATTGGCTCAGTCACTTTTACTTTATACTTTTGTAAGTCCTCCATTGTCAGAATCCCTCCGGCCTTCTGAATATCTGCAACCAAGTCCTTCCCTATTGATCCATTATAGAATGCCTTTGGTCCATGGCTTGCGATGGCTTTCAACGTGTGTGCCAGCCTTCTGTTGTAGCAGATGTGTCCAGGTTGCAGCAAGTCTCCATTGGGAGCGAACATGCTTCTTAGTTCTTCATCAGCTAGAATGCCTGATATAGTCTTGTTCATTTGCATATATAGGTAAGGTGATATCCTGTATCCATGTCGGGCGAGGCGCTCTGCCGGCATCACAAGCCTCTTCCATGAAAGCTTGCCATGCTGCTTCCATGCTTCGTGGAGGCCGGCGACTTCTCCGGGCACTGCTATAGAAAGTGGTCCACTTGCCTTAAGTGTTGAGTTTCCACCGTACATGCTCTTTGAACAAAATTTTACTGTTAAACTTCACCAGCAATTCCAATTTCAATCCATTTTATGAGATCAATGAAGAGTAATAACAATCTGAGTCAACAAGAAGCGTTTTATTATGAAAAAAATAGCAAGAAATAGGATAATGGGAAGGCAATGAAAAATTTTCTCCAAATTATCAGGTATGCTTTCTTACTTTCTTTTGTTTTCCTGACTAGGAAGAGTACATCTTCAAAAGAGTGACATATGGTCCAAAACGAATCAGAATGCACAAAGTTCAACCTTTTCTTCTTTTTGAGTGCTAAAGTTAGATTCTGCTTATTTGATTCTCTAGTCCACTAAATATATGTTGATAAAATTAGCCAACAATGTCACGTTTTGTCTGGACATAATCAATTAATTCCTTCTAAAACAAGAGCGTAAATTTGAGAAAGGTGTTGTTTACCTCTGAAGCTTTCAATGGAGCAGTCTCCCTTGAATCGAAGGCCTGAGATTTCCCATCTGCCATCCTCAGAAGCATAAATGCCCCGCCGCCGATGCCACTAGATGCCGGGCTAACCACGCCCAAGCAGAACACAGCTGCCACCATCGCGTCCACCGCATTCCCTCCTTCCCGGAGAACATCCCTTCCAATCTTCGAGCACCGCCCATCATCGGTGGCCACAACTCCGTGCGCTGACGTGATCTCCTCGCGCCTTCTCGAGCTCGAAAGACCATGAGTTTGTGCAAACGCCAGCAAGATGGTGATAGCAATGGCTTGCCGTAGCTTCAGTTGTGCTGCATTGAAGCAAACCACGACAACAACAGTTGCATCAACTACTCGAACCGAAGACATCAACTAACATAACCAAAAAACCAGAAGGGAACTCACCGTGCATTGCTACTGAATGTTGATGGCTGCTTAGCTTGAAAGCTTTATAAGAATCAACAAGAAGGGCATTTTCTTTGCTCAAGAAACGGAAACAAGAGCGCCATTTTTTCCTTGAAGTCGCTCCATGTTTTTTCTGTGTTGGATTGCACGGAATGGGTCGGATTACAGTAGTTGGATTCTTCAAGAGAGCATGTGGAGGGAAGTGCGAGGAGGAAGAAGAAGAAGAAACTTCCTTCGTTGCAGGGCAGCTGGAAAGGAAAGCGGAGGCCCGAGGAGCCAAGACGAGCCGCGTCCCACGCGGTTCATTTACTTAAAAGGCTTTATAACTCGGCGTCAATTTCGATTTCGGGACCCAACGAAACAGATACATTTCGGCCGTTTCGGTTTTAGTTTCGGCCGGTTTCGGTCGAAATATTTTTTTAAATTATTAATTGAGTGTTGACCAGAGTTTGACCATATTTTGACTGTTCTTTAACTTCAAATTAAAAATACGATAAAATATTGAAAAAAATTTGAAAAATTTTGAAAAATTAGAAATGAATTTATACTTAATTTTACCATAATATTAAATATTATTTTAGTTAATTAATATTAATTTTGATAGTTAGTCACTGATATTGTCTACTTTTAATATATATTAGTATATTAAAAAAACATATAAGAAATAATATGAATATGATTAAAAGTTAAAATTAGCATAATCACATTTAACTTTCCATTAAAATGTATTTCACACCTACATAATTTTATAAATTCTAAGATAATACAACTAATCATCATAATCATCATCAGTTGGTTTGGAACATCTGGGTGTGAAATTACAAATTCAATACCTAAATGATCCGGACGAGCATTTGTAGGCATATGAGCCAGAACAACTAGCGCTGCATGATCTCGTGGCAGCGGTTCTGAAGTATAATCATATATCGAATTTCCAAAATGAAAATTATATTTTGACTAAAATTTAACTTTATTTCAATTATTTTTTAACTTCAAATTAAAAAATTATAATATGTTAAAAAATTTTAAAAAATAATGAATAATTACGTGAATAATATTATGTACGTGAACAATATCTAACAAAAACCGATAAGGACATCGAAATCAAATTTGCGATAGTGCTGCCTCAGTGTAAGGCCGACTTCATCTTGCGGAGTATGGGTCAGGTTGGTGAGGACGCGAGATAGGCGATAGAGCGACGACAGACTTAGCGAGTGTGCATGACCCTTAGACTCGGACATGAAAGCCAGCGTGAGGTCCTCGCCCCACTCCCCCAAGCCGGCCCCCGACACCCCCCCCCCCCAAAACCAAACCACCACGGTGCCCGCCCGCCCGGCCGAGCCCCTGCGAGCTCAACCGCCCGCGACCGCAACCGCCGCTCGAGCCCGGCGAGCCTCCCGCCCGCCCATGCTTCGAGCCCTGGCGAGCTCCCGCCACCACCCGGGCCCCGGCTTGAGCCCCGACGAGCTCGTCGCGCCCGCCCACAGGCTCAGCCCGGCGAGCGCCCGCCCACCCGCCCGAGCTCAAGCCCGACGAGCTCCCGCCCGCTTGCGCTCGAGCTCAGCGAGCTCCCGCTCCCGCGCGCTCGCCAGCACGCGCTCCCTCCCGCGCTCGGTGAAGATGAACAGTAACTATGAACAGTAAACTCTGACCGAAACCCAAAATAGGGTTTCGGTTCGGGACCGGCCGAAACCGAGCCGTTTCGGCCGAAACTGCAAACCATGCTTATAATCAAAGTTTCGGGTGCCGTTTCGGTTTCGGTTTCGGGACCCAGTGAAACCGATATGTTTCGGCCATTTCGATTTCAGTTTCGGTTGTTTCGATTTCGACCGAAAGATTTTTTTAATTATTAATTGGGTGTTGACCAGAGTTTGATTATATTTTACTGTACTTTGACTTCAAATTAAAAATACGATAAAATATTGAAAAAAATTTGAAAAAATTTGAAAAATTAGGAATGAATTTATACTTAATTTTACCATAATATTAATTTATTTGAGTTAAAAAAATTAATTTGTAGCATCACCGATATATCTACGTTTAACGATATGGGTAGTAAAAAATATAACAGAAGTATATAAATATGTTAAAAGTTAAAAATTAACATAAGCACATTTATTTTTCATTAAAATGTACATACACACATACATATTTATAAATCTAAGATGATACAACTAATCATCATAATTATCATCAGGTGAGTTTGGAACATCTGGGTGTGGAATTACAAATTCAGTACCTAGATGATCTGGACGAACATTTGTAGGCATACGAGCCAGAACAAATACCTTTGCGCGATCTCGTAGCAGCGATTCTGAAGTATAACCATACATCGAAGGTCCAAAATGAAAATGATAACCATATTGATTAACAACACATAGTAAAATTGATCCAATAACCCATGAGAAATAAATATCACACTGTGCGAAGTGTTCAAGAAAAATTACGGTAAGACGCTGATTGATAGCATTAAGTGAACCTTGTTAAGAGGTATGATAAATTTGATCATTGACTCTTCCACGGTCTTATAATGTCTTCTCAATTAAAGCTTGTCCAAGTAGATCATAGGCCGAAGGTGGAATCATTGTACAATAAAATATAAGTTTTTGGTGAACAATTGACATAATTATTCTTCTTGCTTGCAATGTAACTTGGTCTGAAACTGTAATATAATTATCTAGATTTGTCATTATCTATTTCCAATAAAAATATCTTATAATTGTCAGTATTTATGAACATAAAATAGATAATAAAAAATACATCAGAAGGAAATGATTGCAATAAATTGTGCTAATGAAATAGATAAATTATCATGCGATAAAATAAATCATATAGACATTAAATTTAAATGTCATAAAATTACAATAAGATATCAATTTAAGACAATAATGAAAACATCATTTCATAGATGACATAAATCCACGTCTTATAACCACATGTTGTTTCAAGGTAGATCTTTAAGAGATTGGTATTTTTCATCACCATACTCATCAGTACGATGGAGTTGTAATCGATAGTATTGTTCAACATGCGGATAGTACGAAGTCGTATGGTCCTGTATTGACTGATGATATCCTGGATTGTAAGAAGACATCTTGCTATGATAACCATCATAGTAGTTAGAGCTCACATTGTCTGTTGGACTTTGATTGACATTTTATCCTCCATGTGAATTATATGGATATTGTGGCACATAACCGCCATATAAATTAGAGTCCAAAAACTCATTTCCTCCATACTGTGAAAAAGATGAAGATGAGTCATCATATTGTGATTGTTGAAAATTGGCGTCACCAGCTGTACCACCATTGCTATTATCACTTATATCAGAAGTATTCTGCATTTTGTCAGCTTTCTCTTTCGCTTCTTCGTCTAATAGACGGCGAATAACTTCTTGTGTTTAAGGATGATTTAAGACAGGTTCTTCTCTTTCTTGAATCCACTCTATCAGAGGATCATTATCTTCGAATATGGCAGACAAGTTGATTACCTCATCCTCTAGTGATGTTCTTCTCTGTAAGTTTCGGGCTCTTAAACGCATGTTATAATGACAGAAAACAAGTTTCTCCAATTTTTTCATTTTAAATCTGTTTTTCGTCTTCGTATGGATCAATCCAAAAGTTGTCCAATTCCTCTCACATTGTGAACTTGAAACAGTTTGACTTAAAATTCTGATGGCTATCTTTGCAAGATTAGGTATTGTATGCCGCCTGTAAATACTCCACCATCTAGCTATAATTTATGAGAAAAAATTATTAATAAGTTGATATAAATTTAATTAGCAAATATGTATAATTATGGAACATCAACTATACCAGGAGTATGACCCCTAATAACTATAATTGTTTATTGTGTGCCAAGTCCTTGACTTTATTTTTAAAATCGTCTGCTTGTTTAATGAACGTACTCAAGTTAAGAACTTTCTTAATTATGTAAAAAAAATTTAATACATAATTTACCTCGCGCAATGCCAATATTCTTATTCTCATATCTGGTTCTATCCGCTCGATTACCTTATGTAGTACTTCGAGAATGGTATTACTATTGTTGATCTCATCGCCATATTGAAATATTGGATTCATAAAGTATCCTACAAGACGATTAAATATGAATCAATAATAGTATCATTATAACTTAGCAAAGTGTTATAAAATGACTCTTTACTCAATTACGTGCAGCATGAATATCTTTGGATAATGTTTTATCCCAATGATGATCAATAATCTTCTCCCATTTACGAAATTCAATTGTTCCTATATGTCATCTTATTTGCAATTTTGCTCGTTCTATTGCTTCATATAAGAATCTCATCTGCGAATGATCATTTAAGTTAACAATTCGAAACACTTTAACTAATGGACTGAAGATTCCGATTACTTTTTCAACTAATTCTCAAAATTTTTCATCCATGACTTGATTGTAGAATTTTTCAGAAAGAATTTTCTCGGACCATTTCAACCTCAAATAATGCGCATCATATTCTTCACTGGTAAATAATCTCTTCAATGTCTATCGGTGAGTATACAGGAAATCTAAGGAGATAAATTATGTAGCAAACCAAGTAATGCTTGCCCTAATAATCTCTCATCCCCGTGTTTCTTTTCTCATCAGTTCAAGACACCATGCATGGTTGTAAATAAATGACATCAACTTCTGACCCTCCTCAACTATTTTTCTAATATCAGATCCTTACTCATATCCTTCAACATTAAGTCAATAGAGTGAGCTGTACAAGGTGTCCAAAAAAGATATTTTCTTTTTTGCATTAACTTTTTTCAACATATACCAGTGGAGCTGCATTATCAGTTATGACTTGTACCACTCTTGATTCCCTAATCTCCTCAATGACACTATCAATCAGATGATATAAGAAATTACCAGTTTTTGACTCCCCTGATGTGTCAACTGACTTGAGAAAAACGGTTCTTTTAGGATAATATACTAAAAAATTTATTAAATCTTTACTATTTTGTGTCTTTCATCCATCACACATCAAGATATACCCAAATTCATCCCAATATTTGTAGAAGGACTCGATAAAAGCAGTTATCTCTTTAACTTCAAAATTCAAATACTTTTTAGAAATTTCACGAGCACTTGGTGGAGGAATTCTTGGGCCAACCTCTTAAGCAACACGTATCATTCTATGATAGTAACCGCCATTTGCTAAATGAAATGGAACATGGTTATAGAAAAAAAAATTGGATACTGCCCTACCCAACCACTGTTTTGCCTTCCGAAAATCAGTTGATGTTGTTCTCAAATTTATTTGAATATCATCTTTTGGTTTTAATAGAAATGGGTGAATTGGAGAAATATTTATAGATCCAATGTTAGGAAGATGAAAATCCCCTCTTACTCCTAAAGGAGAAGGTGTGTGTCGCTGTGTACGTCATTCTCTGAAACTAGTAGTTCAACGATCACAAATTATCTCGGAAGTACCAACACCACCTTGAGTTTCCTCATACAATCTTCGACTTTTGCGAATTACTTTCTGAATCTCGAAATCATCATCTTCATTATCAGAAATTTGCCTGAGATCTGGATTGCAGCGGTTGAGAAATTCCTGCTCAAAGCGTGATTTTTTGGCCTTATCCTTTCTTCTACTTTCTCTGCCGATTTGTACTATTACCCGAAATGTTTGTCTCACTTCATTCAAGACTTTCTCACATGGCTGAAGTGAGCCGGTGACTCCTCTTAAATGCTCTTTTAATCTTGTAATTCCAGAACTAAGCACACGACCACACCATTTGCAATGAACTTTCCGATTTTCTGCATCCACTAATTCACAGTATTGTCATGCAATATCGTCATCGCGAGACGTGTTTTGCTTTGGAGTCATATGCAATACAATAGTAGTAGTAACAAAACAAATGTTGACAGGAGAAAATTTACCTATGATTAAGGAAAAAAACTCTATTTTCACATAAATTAATTAATAAATAATTAAAAACTAACTAATGTACACAAGAATAAATAACTTTATATTTAGGATATAAGCTTTAGGGTTGAGGATTTACTAACCTATTTCTTAATTTATTAGCTAATTTTTACGTTAATTTAATACATAATACGTAATACATAAATTAATACATAATACGTAATTTAATATTTAATACATAATGTAATATGTAATACATAATTTAATACACAATACATAATGTAATGCATAATTTAATACATACTACATAATTTAATACATAAATTAATACATAATACGTATTTCACTACATAATTTAATACGTGATACATAATTTAATACATAATAAATAATTTAATACGTAAAAGATATGACATAATTTAATACCTAAATTAATACATAATTTAATACGTAATACATAATACATAATTTAATACATAATACATACTACATAATTTAATATGAAATACATAATTTAATACAAAATAGGTAATTTAATACATAATTTAATCCATAAATTAATATTTTAATACATATTTTAATACAAAATACATAATTTAATAAATTATTTAATCCATATATATTAATATTTTAATACAAAATATATAATTTAATAAATAATTTAATATGTACTACATAATTTGATACATAATACATAATTTAGTACATAATACATAATTTAATACATCATTAAATACATAATTAACAGATTTTTAACAGATTAACTTTCATGAACCGTAGACAGAAATATTCAGAATTTGAGCTAGGAAGACAATTTGTTCATTTCAATTCAAATCTCACCATGTATACATCAATTTATGATACATCAATTATCAATATGAAAATTTCTTACCTCTGCAACCGAAATAGAAATAGATCCAAGATCCACAAAACTCTTTCACTAAAACGGCTAAACACTCAAATGAAATTGTCTACAAACTTTGCAGTTTGCATTAAGTATATATAAGCTACAAAACCCATCCACTTGCCGTTAATGAATAATTAATCAATCAATCAGTACCAACCCACGCCATCCACCCGTGATTCCTGGGAAAAAAATAAAGCAACAGTACTAATTCACAATGATTATGCCCGTGATTAACTAAATAAAATAAATCAGCACAGTAAATCAATAAACCACCACAGTAAACCCTAAACTGAGAGCACGGGGGAACAGGGGAAGCTACGCTCGTCGGCCGAGCTGCCCTCGTCGGCCGAACTACGCTCGCCGCGGGTTGAGTTGCGGAGATGCCGTGTGGGGATGCCGGAGATGCCGTGGCTGCTGAGCTCGCCGGAGATGCCGCATGGGGATGCCGGAGATGCCACTAGTGCCTTGAGCTCGCCATGAGTGCATTGCGGTCGCCCCGAGCGCGCTGAGCTCACCGCCGGCTTGCTGCTGTCGCCTCGCGCGTGCAAAGCTCGCCGTGGGTGCCCTGAGCTCGCCGCCGGCTCCCGTTGCGGTCGCCCCGCATGCACTGAGCTCACCCCGCGCTCGCTGTCGTCACCCTGTGTGTGCTGAGCTCGCCCCACGCGCGCTGCGCGCACCGAGCTCGCCGCCGAAGCCCTGCGCTCCCTGTGGCCACCCCGAGCGCCCTGCGCCCACCCCGCGCAGCCTGCGACCGCCTTGAGCCCGCCGCCCTCGCCACGCTCGCCCGAGCTCACTCGCACTTGCTCGCGCTCACCACCACCTGCAAAAAATCTACAGCAAACCCTAAAACTGATAATCTTGTTTCAGGTCGAAACGACTCGGTTTCGACCGAAACATAAAATCTTGTTTATAATAGATCGGCAGCCGTCCAAGCATCAGCTCAAGTTAGAATGATTAACAACTAGTAGGAGCGTGACTCATAAGTTAATTATAATTTTAGGCCAATTAAGATTTGAGAAGCACGAATATGATATAAACGTATTTGAGTATATTACTTTCTAAGAAATATTTTTGGATAAAACCGATAGCCAAATAAATATGTATTGTAAAGAAAATAAAAAATCCAATTAAATCAATAATCTAATTAATTAAGAAGTACTTGGATGTTATTTGGACTAGCACCATGATCAACTTGTGTTGATCATGTTTCTGGTCACAAACCAAAATTATTGTATTTGTTTTCAAGGTGCAAAGTATAATAAATAATTGATTAATTATAACAGAGTACCATTGTCAGGCTTCCTGAATATTGAGGTGCCAATGGGCGAGGACCACATATAAAGGGGCACGCTTTTCAGTTGGATTGTCCCTTGAAACTTCCATTTCATGCTTTACTCGAGACTTCTCAAAAAGAGATGAGTGTCCAAAAGATGGCAAAAAGCAGACTTTTTGTACTTCAAGAACTTTATCCAGCAACATTTTTTTTAATTAATATAGAAAAAAAAACCTAAATATATAATTTCTCAAATATAAAAATAAATATATTTATGAAATTAATATTTAATATGACACAAAATACAATGCTTTTCCAGTTTATATGAGCAGGATTTGCTAGCAAAGCATATCTTTTTTCACCATTAGGAGTACATTTGACAATAAATTAAAATTAAAATTAAAACTAAATTAGTGAACTATTTTTATAGATTAATATTTTTAATAAAATTAACTCTATAATAATTTAAATTTATAAAACTAATTATTTTTTATAATAATTTAATTTAATAATAATATAAAACAATTAATTTTAATTTTTAATAAAAAAATTTAGTCAGATTATATTTTTTAGTCCATTACCAAATGATGTGGAGCTCCCAACAGGCGCACTCAATGCAGCCGGCTTCAAGGGTTCACATGCTTTTGAGGTGTTGGTATATATCTTTATCATATTAAAAAGAAAGGAAAAATATCATGAGGAAGAAATCAGGTCAACCATTTTGTTGGGACCAGGGGTATACACTATTCGGTTAAAATCGAATTAACCGACCAAACTAAAATCGAATAATCGATTCGGTTCAGGTTATTCGATTTTCGGTTCGATTCGGTTTTGAAAATCGAAAATTTGTTATTTAGTTTCGGTTTCGGTTATTGATTTTGAAAAATCGAAAAAACCGAACCGAACCGAATTATATATATGTGTGTGTACTGGACTGGAGTATGGACCACTGGTTTCGATTTTGGACTAATCGATTCAAACACAACTATATATATATTGCTATCAGCAGTGATCGGTTCACCACTTCACTGCTTCGCCGCTCTCGCCTTTCATTTCAACCCTAACCCTAAATCTAATCTTCTTCTTCATCCCTGCGAGTTGCGGCTACGGCGTTGTGGCTACGACGTATCGGGATCAGAGGTTTCATCGCGCGATCGCCATGATGAAAAGAGTTCAGAAGTTCTTTAGCAATATGGCATCGCTTTCGTCCACCCTCCTCCACCTCTAAGTCCTGACGCCTCAAGATCTCTTTGTGACAAGTCGTCGACGCTCTAAGCTTCAATCTCTCATTTTTCTATAATGGCATCATCAGGATCAAGCTGCAAAGTGAGAGGATTTATAAAATTATGAAATTTAGGGTTGATTTTTGTGAAATTAAATTAGGATTTTTTTTATTTAATATGATTTTATTGTTAGATAAGTAAATCCTCAGTTCCGAACTCACGATCATTCTTTTTCTTCATCCCTGCAGTTGTAGCATTGCGCCGTGTCGGGATCAGAGGTTTCATTGCGCGATCGTCACTGTCACGATGAGAAGAGTTTGGAAGTTTTCCAGCAACCCGACATTCTTCAGTCTTCAATAACGTGACATTGTTTTCGTCCACCCCCGAACCCCCTCCACCTCTGAGACTCTGAGTCCCGACGCCTCAAGATCTCTCTGTGACCAGCCTTCAATGCTCTAAGCTTCAATCTCTCATTTTTCTACAACGGCATCATCAAGATCAAGCTATAAGGTGAGAGGATTTATGAAATTATGAAATTTAGGATTGATTTTTGTGAAATTAAATTAGGATTTTTTTATTTCATATGATTCAATCTGTAATTCTATATTCTCTATTGATAGATGTTAAACGAGGATGATAGTTATGAGCTTTCGAATACAAATCCAGTTATTCTAAGTTCAATGCCAATTTCAAATTCTCAGAAAAGTTCTACGCCTATGGCTATCGAAGTTTCAAACGAGGGCAATGCATCTACGTGTACAAAGTCTCTAATGCCAAGAAAGAGAATGGCAGCATGATCAGTTGTATGAGAGCATTACACAAAGTTCACACAGTTGGACAAATCAACCAAAGCTAGATGCAACTATTGTGGTAATAAATTCTTTTGTGATTCAAAAAGAAATGATACTTCTTCTCTTAGACATCACATGAATTAATGCAAGCAATATCCATATAATGTTGATACATATCAAACACAACTTGCTATGCAACCTATTAAAAAAGAAGTAAAAAATAAGTGTGTACTAACTAGTTGGAAGTTTGATCAAGAAAAAATTAGAAAAGCATTGACATACATGATTGTTGTAGATGAATTGCCTTTTAGTTTTGTGCAACATGAAGGTTTTCAATACTTTATGTCTCAAGCTTGTCCTAGATTTTGAATGTCTTCACTTCGGACGATAACTAGAGATTGTTATCAACTCTACCATGATGAAAAGGTAAAGTTGAAATAATATTTCAAAAAGTCGAAACAAAGAGTTTGTTTGACCACTGATACTTGGACCTCAATTCAAAACATAAACTATATGTGTATCACAACACATTACATTGGTATTGATTGGAACTTGAAGAAAAAACTTTTAAACTTTTGTAAAATTACAAGTCATAAGGGTGAAGTTATAGGAAAAGCAATTGAAAAATGTCTGTCTGAATGGGGAATTGATAATGTTTTGACTGTTATTGTTGATAATGCTTCTTCAAATGAAACTGCTATTTTCTATTTGAGGAAAAAAATTTTGAATTGGGGCACTTGTTTGACACAAGAAAAATATATTCATATGCGTTGCATAGCACATATCATTAATCTTGTAGTAAAAGATGGTTTGAAAGAGATGACAGATTTCATTACTCGGGTTAGATCTGCAGTTAAATATGTGAGATATTCTCCAGCAAGATGGCAGAGGTTCAAAGAATATGTAGAAATTGAAAAAATTGAAGCCAAAAAATGTCTTTATTTGGATGTATCCATAAGGTGAAATTTCACCTATATGATGCTTGAAGCAGTTCAAACTTTTGAGAGGGCTTTTGAAAAATTTGAAGAGGAAGATAGCAATTTCTGTAATGAGCTTAATAATGCAGAAGAAACTCCTCTGTCTTTTGATTGACAAAATATTATGCGACTTATTACATTCTTAGGGCATTTTTATGAGTTGACTCTACGAGTTTCTGGCTCTATGTATGTTACAAATAATTTATTTTTTGATAAAATTTGTCAAGTTAACCTTCTTTTGAATATGTAGAAAGTCAGCAGTGATACAAAAGTCCAAGATATGGCTGTTATGATGAAATAAAAATATGACAAGTACTGGGGTGAGTCAGAGAAGATTAATATGCTTCTTTTTATTCTTGTCATCTTTGATCCAAGACGTAAGTTAGAATATGTTAAGTTTGGAGTTGAAAAAATATATGAAGGTAAAAGAGGTGTCATGATGAGGAGAAAATTGCATGAAGTTGTATATGATTTGTTTAAAGAATACAGGATACGACTACAGCCGGGAGGAATGCAAGATGGTGAAGGATCAAGTATGACAATGCAATCAGGAAAGTACATCTTAAGTAGTCTATTTGCTGAGCATAGAAAAATTTTCATGGGTGATGAAATGAAATTTGAGTTAGACAAGTATTTGTCAGAGGATCTTGAAAAAAATGAGTCAAACTTTAATATTCTGGGCTTCTAAAAAATGAATAGCTGCAGATTTCCTATTCTGTCACATATGGCTCGTGATATATTAGTTATACCTATCTCTACAGTGGCCTCTGAATCAGCTTTTAGCATAGGAGGGCGCATCCTTGATCATTTTCGCAGCTCTTTGACTCCTACACTAGTACAAGCTCTCGTTTGCACTCAAGATTGGATTCAAAAATCAAAAATAGAAATTAATATTGAGGAAAGTTTGGAAGAACTTGAAAAGATTTAAGAGGGTAAGATTTGCATTATTAATATTTTTATTATTAGATTGTATATTTTTTATTATAATCAAATAATCATTGAATGGTTTTTTTATTTCAAGGTTGACAATGATGAAATTGGATGTCAGCACCATTGAATTTTGAAAAGTCATCTCTTGATGTTTTCAGACTCTATAAAGTATTTAAGGTTTAAATATACTTATTTATTTTTTATGCATTTCTTTTCATGTTTCTAACTTTCTATAGTCATCTTTTGTAGATTCATTCTTATATATCCTTTTTATTGAATATTAACTTGATTTGTATCTTCATAGGCTCATAGCCTTTCAATATGCCTCCTTATCATTCATGTGTATCATAACATCAGTGCATGTATGAAGTTATGATCTTACAGTTCTTAGTTCTTTACCCAGTTACCTGATATTTTCTTAATTTCTTTTACTATGATGATATTTTACTATCTTTTTTAGGTCTAACAGTATGATCCAACAGAAAAAGTGAATTTAGTCTATTTAGATACGTCATACATGTATCCAACTATCCAAGAATAGGTATGTATCCAACTATTATTTTGTAGGAGCAGGTTGATGCCTGAGGGGAGGCATCTTAGTTGTTGATGATGCATCAAAGACAAATCTGAGTCTCTTGAATTTTTGCTTTTATTTGATTTTTTTATATATTTTTTTATTTTTTGTAAGCTTTGTTTTGTTTTTTGTCTTTAATGTTTCGATGCCGAGGTGTTCCATGTTAATCTTCCTGAGTAGACTATGGTCCCCTACTCTGGCTTCGTCCTCTTCACTTTGTAGCAATGGCACGGTTGTTTGGATGGCCTATGAAGGCAACCACTACCTACCATTCACGCATGGGGAGAGCTAGAGAGGGATGCTGGGTTTTGACAATGGATCAAAGGCGAATATGGCGATATGACCCTCTTGGAATTGTTTTGTGATTTTTTTAATGATTTTTGTTGAATTTTTCATAAGTTTTTTGTTTCTTTTTTTTCTTTTCTGGTGTTGAGGCGATAATAATGTTGAATCATTGGCTCATTGTCATATGCTATGCTTGCATGTGGGCAAGTGACTGATTGAACCATCATCTCCTTCTTTGGCTTCACCCTAGTAATGTAATACTGTTTGGAACTTCTGGCTTCTGATTTTTTATCTTTCATGCAATTTTGCATATATATTAGAGTTTTGTTACTTCTATTCTGTTACTTCTGTACACTGGACTACAGGAGATTTCTCAAGCTTTTCTTAATGGACCATTAGACCTGATATAATCCTTCAAAGTTCAAAGGCTAACTGATTACTGAATTGATCATATTTATTCTGCACCATATAATCACAGTTGTTGTCTTACAGCTTGTTGATGTTGGGTTATTTGACTTGTAAGGCTGATATTATACGATTGTCCTGCTATTGTACATTATCCTGCAACTCTACAAGGATGAAATTGAACTGTTGAAGTATTCTACAGCTTGCCAGCTTCTGCTACTATACATTGTCATGTTGCTCGTCTGCTCCTGCAAGTATGAAGTTGAAGTGTTGAACTGTTGAAGACTTGGAACTTGGAAGTCTTGAAGTGTCTTGCTACATGAAGTTGAACTGTTGAAGTGTTTTGCAGCTTGCCAGTTCTACTAGACTGCTACTATACATTGTTCTGCTGCTCCTGCAAGTATGAAGAAGTGTTGAACTGTTGAAGACTTGAAGTCTTGAAGTGTCTTGCTACATGAAGTTGAAGTGTTCTGCAACTTGCCAGCTTTTGACTTCTGTTACTATACATTGTCTTGCAGCTCTTGCTGTTCCTGCAACTTGAAAACTTGAGATCTTGAAGTGTTTTGCTTGTGCCATTGTGACATGTGAGATTAACTGATTAAGTATCTATTGGGTTACAATTGAACTGGATATGTATCTATTGAATACCCTGTACTTTTTTTTTTATCTTATGCAAATGACCAAATCCAGACAGACTCATGTAAAAAATTCGGTTATAACCAAACCGAAATTTCAGTTCGGTTCGGATTCGATTTCTATACTATTCGGTTCGATTTGATTTTGGATTTTGAAAATTCGAAAATTTCGATTCGATTTATTGAGTTCGGTTCGGTTCGATTTTAACCGAATGGATAGCCCTAGTTGGGGCTCATCCTTGTTCAACCAGGTTTCTTTCTTTCTCTATTTTTGAATTATCCTTTCAGCCTTGGATCGCAGAATCTAACCTACTCGCCATCTTTTCTGCTGGACGACAAGGGCTTTTTGAAGTAACTTCTTTGATCAAACTTGGCTCTAAATCTGACGGACGCAGGCTGCTGCTCCTTCAGAGGCCTGTCGATGATCACCACTGGGAACCCACCACGTCTGTGTTCATCACTGATGGCATGGCTGTGTAGTCCCCTGGCACCGTGCAACACACATGATACCAAAACTATTTTTTGATAAGCTTAGCCACCCAATCCTGATTCCCACAAGAGGCATTTCAAAACAATCACGGAATGTTTTCAAAAGAAATTTTAGATTTATATGATTTCAAGAAATAAGATTGAAGTTGAAGGGGCTCCATGCAGTTATTTAAATTGCAGGGGATATTTGCATTCCACAACTTACAGGGGCTCATAAGTGAAAATCCTTTTTTTTGTTTAAAGAAAAGGCAAAGTTGATAGTGTTTGGCTCGTTTGCTTCTCAACTACCATAGAAGTTCTTTTTTCCTCCAAAGACCTGCACAAGAAGAAGATGAAACAAATCACACTCAAATCACTGAATCCAAAAAAATAATAATAATAATAATAAATCAAATTTCGGAGCTATCAACTTCCTGGAAATTTTTAGAAGACTTCTGTTGTTAAAATGAATTTTTCTTCTCAGGATGGAAGCTTTCGTTCAACTCCCAACTACTCTTAGAAAAAGTTGAACCAAATTCTATAGATGAAAAATCTAAGCTATATCAAATAAACAAATTTAACAGGTTAAGAGAAACCAACGTCACTTTACCTTCTCAGTTACTACAGATGAAGAATCAAAAGTAAAAAAGCTTACCAAAAACCAAGCAATATCAAACATGTAGCAGCAAAACCAGTAGGATGCGGGTGGGTCCGGAAAATATAACAATGATACTGTCTCATCTTACTTGCTCAAGTACAGCAGGACTTTAACAAAAGCAATATGTCAATGCAAATGCTGTTATGTTATGGCAACTATCATTGGAGCACTCGAATTATCTGCTTCTTTACTAGATTCAGCATTTCTTTCTGAAGAATCAGAAGAATACAAAGCATTTGAAAAGAACTTCTTATTTGGAATTATGCCTTGTGCATCCATATGCTTCAGTAGCTTATCAATCAGGTCCTTCTTGTTAGCTTTTGTATAAGCCTTGTAGAGTAGCTTATATGTAGAAGCATTTGGTGTCAAACCCTTTCTCAGCGCATGATCCAGCAGTTCATATGCTTCAGCAGGTAAATTGTTGGTACAATAGGCATCCACCATAGCATTTAAAGTAGAAACTTGCACATCCTTTTGTGTTTTTAACATCTGATCAAATATTTCCCTTGCTCTCGAGACACAATTGCAATATCTGTAAGTCTCTCATATGTCACATAACTGGGGTGCAAGCCTAAATCGTTCATCTTTTTTGAACACAAATGCTGCCTTGTCTGTCAGCCTAGCCCGACCATAGTTGATTATCATTGAATTGAAAGTTGGAAGAGTGGGCTTCTCCTTTGAGCACATCGAGCTTTTAAAAACCTGTTCCATTTTATCCAAAGCTTGCTGCTTATCATATGAATCAATTTGCAGATTAGAGGAGATCACATCTGGCTTGCATTGATTTATTCTTGTATGCCTAAGCACAGATTCCATTGCTATCATCATCCCATTCTTCCCATATGCATCCATGACACCATTGTAAGTATAGACATTAGGTGTGACCTCTTTCTTCAAGATCTCTGAATAGCGCATCAACTTGTTTCACATCTCCTGCCTGAGTGTATGCTCTAAGGAGAGTGTTGCATGTCACAATGTTCGGCCTGCATCTTTCAATACCTTTCATTTTCGGAAAATATCCATGATTTTTTTTAATGCCTTCACTTCATTCATTTGAAAATGTGCAGTAATAAGCACATTATATGCTAAAGTGTGTAGTCTGCACCCACTGCTTCGCATCTCAGAGGCAAGCCACATAGCCATCCTCGTCTGGCCTTTCTTTCCCATCACAATATCAACTTAGAATAAATACCATTGTCTGCCATCTACTTGTTTTGTTTCTGCATCCATTGGAATGTTGGGGGAGCTGGAAGAGTATTAAATTGAGTTAATATAATGGGTCGAATATCTCAAAAACCTAAACTCATAAAATAAGAATTTTTTTTACTATATATATTGGACTCTATCCAATATCCAATGTACAAATAATTCATCATACTTAACATTATAACAATATCTTCATTCAGATGTGATTTGATTATATCAATTTTAACACTCTTAATTAAGAACTCTTTTACTCGATCAATTCCACCGTGTGACTTATAATAACGGTTTTTGTCTCAATTTTTGATTTTTTTTAAGAGAGACTAATATGTGACTGAATTCAGTCACATCATCGTAGTAATTTCAACCCTAAGAGTTTACACAATTTTGAATCTGAAGTTTTGATACTATTTGCTGGGAGAGTTCAAAGAGTATTAAACTGAAATAAAATAATGAGTTGAACACCAAACTATTCCAAAAGTTTAATCTCATGGAATATGACTCTTTTTTACTATAAATATTAAACTATCTATTTAATATTCAATTTGAGACTAATCTATCACATTTGACATTATAACAATCTTCTTTTACAGGTGTGATATGATCACATTAATTTTTTAACACTTTTAATTAAGAATTGTTCTAATTAATCAACTTCACCATATAATCCATACTAATAAGTTTTTGTTTCAATTTTTGATTTTTTAAAAAAACTAATATACGATTCGATTTAACTGCATTATCACGGTAATTTTGGTCTTAAGAGTTTACGTAACTTCAAATCTGAAACTTTGATACCAATTTGTTGTGTGAAGTATCGATATCCACCACAATTCATAATGTAAAAAATGAAAAGAAAAGGAGAAAAATAGCATATAAGAAATTTACGTAGTTTGATTACGACCTATTTCATGAGTGAAAGCAATTTAGAAGATATTGTATTGATAAAAAAGAAAAGAAGATTACAATAATAAAGGTGAAACTCCAATATCGCCAATTTTCATAAAATACTAAATAGACTAGCCGTTATAAGATATTTTGAGAATTTTGATTTATATTTCTCTATCTCACCGCTATAAAATCCTTAAATGAATAGAATATTTATAGGAGTGACCTAATTAAATTTGAGTCAAAGGAGAAGACTAATTCAAATAAGAAATTCAAATTTTCTAGGAGCAGATAAATTTGAAAAAGGATTAGAACTATTAAATCACTTTTTAATATAAACCCTAATTTAACTAGGATTTTTCGGAAAATTTGAATTTGAAATACGACTAAGTCAACATTAGAATACCTGGTCATATGTAGCAAGAAACACTGATAAGTATGTGAATACATGATTCATTGCAAACAGCAAATGCAGGACATGTCCTAAACAAAATTCCTAAATGAAGCTTATATCATCATATCTCCTTAAGAAGTTTGCATGGAAAATTTAAAAAAATATCAATGAGCTATTTCCGTCACACAAGCCTTGTGTTAGATCCATAATTTCTTTAGATTTCACCATAATACATAACTTGGAAGAAGTTCCACAAAGTGAGATCACAAAAAGGCTAATCCCCTCAACAGTTTCCACTCCAAAAAAAAAAAAAAGAATCGTAGAAACTCCACGATCTTATCTTCAAATTCACACTCGGAAATCTCAGAATTCAGCTCAGGAACACTCCCACATACTCCAATAACAATCAAAATCCAAACTTTCATCAAGAAATCATTCATTATCTAAAATTGAGAACAGAAAACCACCACATTGTCCTACACTCCTACTTAACAACAAAAACAGAATCCACCATTCAAACAGAAGTCGAATCTTTTGTTAATAGAGGATAGTTGGAAGAAGAGGGCTAAACCTCGAGGCTCCGGAGCCACCGATCCCGCTTTCCGAGCTCTTCCAAAAGCAGGAAGCAATGCTCGGTCCTTAAAACCCTAACATGCTTACTAAGCGCCGCCACAAGCGGCCGCTTCTCATCAGCATCCGTCTCCCGCAGCAGCGTACGGACGAGCTCCGCGGCCTCCGAAGACCCTTCGGACTTCCGCGCCGACTTCCTCTTCGGCCGGACCGGCGCCACGGCCTCTGCTCTGATGGACGTGATTATGACCCGAACTGGGAGTAATTTTGGCCGAAATGGGGCGAATTTGAGGGTGGAGAGAAGAGAGAGATGGGATGGAGCGTAAAACATTGTGATTTTGGGTTTAGGGATCCAGAAAGCAGGGATTTGGCGGGATGAAAGACAGAATATTGTTGCAGCTCTGACCGGTGATGTCGAAACCCATGCTTTAAGAGCCGTGTTGCATGGTGATCCGGATGTGATGTTCTATTGTCCGTTAGGTTTGGAAAAATAAAAAAATTGTGAGAATTGAACCCGACGTGAATCGAACACGCAACCTTCTGATCTGGAGTCAGACGCGCTACCATTGCGCCACGGATCCATGCTAATACTGTGGAATTATAATTTTATAACATTTCATTTTAGCTTTAACTTCCTTCCCAAGAATCAAATGCTATCAATGATGTAGCGCTCCCGAACAATCACAATTTGTCGTATCAACATACATGATATAAGACAAAAGGCTATGACCGAAAAAGAAAAAGATACAAAATATAGACAGAAGAAAATGATTAATCATTAATTTTTATGATCCATCTTATGAGATTATTCTACTTCACATATTCTTTCTTGATGATCTGATTATATAATAATAGTAATTTAATCTAGAGCATTGAATAATTTAATCCTTCAAAACTCTAGCACGTATCCAGATGCCAACTTTCTTACAACCCTTTGGAGAAGACAGCAGAATTGTACTAATCATTTTAATACTCGAATCAGTATCAGCTAACCAATTTCAATCCAAAACTTGACCTCTTGCCATGCATGTAAGCTCAGAAATTTTAGAAGCAAGCATTAATCTCCACCAATAACTGAAAATTGTGGGCTTCACCTCAGCTCTCCATGACACATTTATTTATTTATTCTCCCATTTGTTGTATTTATTTTCCTGCAGGTCACATTTGGCATTCAAACTTGTTTCAAATGATAGCAATAAATTCCAATCCCAAGAGGCCAGTTCTTTCAAGTGACACACATAAATGAAGGCCCTGACACTGACAAATAAACAAATAAATAGATTGACAATGCTCCTCCTTCCTCTCTACAAATCCATGAACCCCTGCAGTTGAAGGTGGCACTACAAATCATGTGAATGATCTCTCTTGTTGGCCATCGTGAATCACGTGACACACATCAAAGATCCTCCACGCGCTTCATTTACTGCTCATGCTCCATAGACTTTTGCCTATATATAACATCCTTGATCCTCCATTGCTGCTTACTCTGTCTCCTCTTCATTTTGCTTCAAATCTGCAAGTCTTAGAAGAAGATGAAGAAGATTAGTGGTCTCAATTTTAAAAGCAAGTTCATGGCTATCACTCTGTTGTGGTTCTTCTCCATGGGTGAAAGCCTCAGATCACCATTCCCTGGTAGGTTTTCCATTTATAGTAAGTATTCCAAGAAAGTGTATGAGCTTACTGTTTTTGTGTTTCCATTTGCAGCAACGCCAACCATCAGTAGGGATCACGTGCTCAAGGTACATAATTCACTAACAGATCATATGGTCAAATGTTTATGCCTACATTTTGAAGAGTACAGTGTTATTTCAGATGCAGGAAGATGCTGATGAAGGTATTATGAAGGAAATATACCCGACGGGGTCAAGCTTGCCGGACTGTTCTCATGCATGTGGACCATGCTTTCCATGCAAGAGGGTTATGGTTAGCTTTAAATGCTCAATTGCTGAGTCATGCCCAATTGTCTACCGCTGCATGTGCAGAGGCAGATACTATCATGTTCCTTCCAATTGATAAGTCTCCTATTAGTGTTTTGAATTAGGGTTTTTCAGGATCTAGTGACTGTTGTGAAGGGCTTTTGTAAATGATGAGAAGAGGTTTAGCTAGTGTTGTTTGAACTTTGAATGTCAAATTTTTATGTTCCAATGCCATGTGATCTCAGCAGGAAGAAGTTTATGTCAGAAGTTCTATTTTCAGTAGCACAAGTCTTCAAAAAAAAGCACTTTAATCTCCCTCAGGAATTTGAAAATATAAAAATGCATTTAACATGATAAAAATCTCAAAAGTGAGGAGCATAGCCAGTACACACTAAAGTTTAGAAAAAAGGCTATTACATTATTGTATCCAAGGAAGGAAGACTATTGTTTAGAGAGAGCAATACAAAACCTGAATCTGCAACAGGAACAACCATTTGGAAACACTATCGACTATGACTATGTCTATAATCCAAGTAGGATAATTTGCAATCTATGATTATGCTTTTTCCCAAGTTTTGATTCCTTTCCACAAACTCATTGTACTTCAAGAAATTGCAAGCTAAGCACCAATACAACAAAATAACATTATCTAAGAGATCTGACGGTGGCAAGCGCAAAAACGTGTCAGATGCTCAAAGTAGATTTCAGATACAGGATGCAAACAAGAAGAAGCTGCATGCCAAGACAAGCACAAAATTCTGGGGCACAAATTCAGTCACATAGTATGTGACGCAAAATCCATTGTAGATGTCTTGTATCCTTTTTTTTCGTTGTGTCACCATTTTCTAGTTTGGCACCATAAATGTTCTATGAAATGATATGTGCTCTGACAGATAAGGCAACATACTATGCAATTGAGTCTGTGCCCCCCTTTCAAAGGCACCTTTGTCACCCAATCTCACAAGAAGCAACACATACAAAACAAAAAACAGCAAATTTTTTTAATGTGCAATCCAATGCATAAAATGAAGATGCATTTCTAATCATATTTCTTTTCTTAGTTCAGGAAAACGCAGATGTTCTTACCAAATGATAACTAGCTGTCCCTTGGCCAATATCCAAATATCATCTCCATATGACAGCCACCAGTCGAGAGTCGTTGGTTCCTGCAATTTAGAACTCCATTCTGTTTTAAAATTAAGGGCAAAAGAAGCCAACAACTAACAAAAAGAATGTTTAGTAACTAACCTATCATAATAGGTGTTTAAATTATAAATTAGAAGCTATAGTTATCACCATGAAAATAGTGCAGTCTCACACTAATTACATGACACAATAAAGAAGCTTACAAATTCAAAAATACTATAGTCAAGTAGATAGAAGTTTTTGGTAGTATTAGCCTTGAATTTTGACAGAAGTTTGAGGTCCTCTGGATCTGATTCTGAATCCTCATAATAGGAACTGTTCAATTTGGGCATGCTTCATTCATCAGCCCAACATGGGACACCATAACTCCTAATCTGTTTTTCCTGACAATATTTTCCAGAAAGGAAGCAGGTCTCATCTGCATGAGAGAAAAAACAGATAACAGATAAATGAATAATAAAAACCACCAAAGACACACTAGATGCTTTAGATTACTCTCTACTAATAAAAATAAAATAACATCAGTGGACTCTGATGGAACATCGAGAATCATTGCTTGTTAGGATGATTTGACATTATAAAAAAAACATGCAATCCAAATGTATATAAAAGATTATATTATTATCTTCATGAGAGGTAGACTCCAGAATTAGGAAAGCAATGGCAAACTTCAATATTGCAACATGAGCAAACACTTGTAAATTTTCTGATGCTGATTTATTTCTACACCCCTTAAAAAATAGCATCCGTTATACAAGATGAGGAAGTAATTTTGCAACTAACCTACAAACTTATACACTGAAACCATTAATTCATGAATTACCTATGATGCCATGTCTGAATATGGAAAGCTTCCTTCATTGTATCAAAAAGTGGGATAAGAAATTTATATTAAACACAATGAAAGACTTACCTAGAAGAATCGTGACTGGAAGTACCCAATTTTTTTTCAAGAAATACATGTATAAATTTTCTCTTTTCAAAGAATGATTAGATAATGAACAAATAAAAAGTTGGGATATACACACAAAAACTAACCCGGATAGTGATTCTCGAGTAGTGGCTGGTCAAAAGCAGGTTGCTTCATGATGTCAACGCAATCAAAGATATCCCCAAAACCATTCTGAAAAGATTCTGAATTATGTTAGTCAAGGCTTGATATTCTTGTTTTCATACTAAACAATGGTTGCTTACCTTGATAGTCTGGAAAGTGTGTTTGTATGGAGAACCAAGTTTTGTTCCATTTTAACAAGCTCCTTTCCTTCTCTTGCCCAATTAGCTTCTTCAAATGCATATGCAGGAACAAGTGAAATGAAACATAGGAGAATGAAACTCACCTCCCTCACAACCATGACACTCTTGCAAGCCATGTTCCTCTGCTTCAGTTTGCTTTCACTGTGATCAGTTCCTGGTTGCCCATCCTCTTTTATATATAGCGAGTCTTGTAGGCTAGAAATAGCATCATGTTCAATGCACTCATAGTTTCTTTCTTTTTCTGGCGCATACTCATTAATTCTCCCTGCCAGCCTCAATATAAGTATGGCTTCTTTCCCAATGTCTTTTAATGTGGTTCCTCTCTTCAATTTCCTTGTTTCAATAAAACAGCAACTTAAACTGCAATGATGCTTCATTTCAACCTTCAATCAAAGACATAAGCAAAGTAATAACTCATTGTCAAACTTTCACGTAATAATCTGATATTCAGGCTAGCATGCCCCTCATTTTTGATCCTATCATCAGGATCTACACAGCTCTTTATTGTACTCCAGCAAGTAGCATAGTAAGTGCATACAAAATGCAATAACCTACAAGTCCAATTGTCCTAATCTCAAAGCATGGTAAAGGAAAAATGACGTCATCCACTGTAGTTTGTTAACAAGAATGCATAACAATAAAAATAGTAATTTAACTATTTTTTTTCATATGTTCATCCTCAGTTATGTTTCAGATGAAATATGCTGTGCATTCATTAACTGGCGATCATGCATTTTTCTTGATTCATGAAGGTTTTGCTTCTTGAATGAAGTCATATAGATTGCTTGAAGAAATTGGCAGCAGTCATTTTAAAACAATATAGTTGGTTCACACCAAGTTTAAACCAAAATTTACAAATAGAATTCTATAAAATGGAAGGCCAGTAAAATTCTAGCCTTGGCTATGATAACCAAATCATTGAGAAGATCAAGGCTCTGCTGATGTTTTTAAAATTTGGAGACTTGAAACTTGGATAGACATTTTGGCAATACAATTATTCATCTACAAGGAAAAAAAAAACTATTGAATAATAATATTCACGGAATAAAGAATATAATTTACACAGAAAGCAATATTGAGCTTGATGTACAACAGAAACAAGAATTTGAAAAATACCATTGATGACGACTTCTATATTCCTCTAGTAAAACAGATCTAGTTGTACAAGAAAAGTGGAAAATTTGCAATATATCAATGCATGCTTTTCCTTGTTCTGATTTCTATCGGATATCTGTACATATAATCAAGTAACATGCTTTCTGGAAGACTTTGCTGTCATCAAGTTTCAGATTGAACTTTGGGTAACTGGGGCACCCTGATTATTCATGCAAGTAAACTTACAAGCCTATCTACCCTGAAACTTGTGCAAGAACATAGATATATGCAGGCAAGTACATTTTCCAAGTTAGAAATTTGAATGAAACAATGGACCTGATAAACTACTAAAACATCCCAAAGTAAAATGCTTTTAGACACAGAGAACAAATGAAACGATGATATAAAATGACACATGGAAAGCTTATCTACTATAGAAAATAGAGCAAGAATTTTGTTTTTTACTCCCCCATTGTAAGCTTAGTTCAGGAAAACAAAGGAGACGTTGTTTTTAAACAACCACTCAGAGAGATTCAGCAGCCACCTGGCCTGCCAAACAGAAAAAATCTCCCTTTTTTTGTGCAAAATGCCCTAGATCATAATTACAATGGTCTGCATATTAATGTGCTTCACCATTTTTTACATCCCTATATTCATTTTGCTCTCTCTACAAGCTTGATTTGATCAAAGTAGGATGCTTTCTTAATTCCTTCTTCACAAAATGCAAGGGTCAATTGAGGGGCTCTTTTCATTGTTTGGCGTGTAAACTGAGGCTCCCAGCATATAAGATTTGCATGTCCAATTAAAGTGCAAAAGAGAGAGTTTGGCCAGTAGCCCATAAGCTTATTATCATACCCAAATGCCATCCAACAATTTCCAGTTTTTGGATCCTAACATTAAACTAAACTTTAATACATTTAACAAACTCATCAGGGATGAAGCACCAACAACAGAATTAATGTTACTCTTCCTTGAAAAAAACAAGCCTTTTGTTACTGAACTTGAATAACCGTCAATTACCTTAAATATGAGAACTGTAATAATAAACTGAAGCCCATCATAAACAGAAAGAGGTTCAATTCTTCCACCAAGAGCTATCTCAGGGTTAACCTGAGCAAATCCCGGACAAAGGAGATTATAACAACCTGTTCTTTGATAACCATCAGCCTGTATTACAAAACTGTGAAAGTCAGGTCCCCTGAATTGTTGAAAAATAATTTATAAAATGACAAAGATTTCCAATGCTATAGTCCAGTCTATAAATAGTCAAGTTTGAGTATCACTATACTCGGGGATTCACCTGAAGTTCCAGAAACATATCAGAAACATTTTTAAAGCATAGATCACACCATTATAAACAGCAAAGGAAGACACTGTATGTACACCTAAAACCCTTCAGGTTACTCTATATAATTAATACTATCTAGAAACAAAATGTTTTTAGTTTCAGATACATTTTACTTATTGATTTAAGTTTCCGAAAACATATGGCACACAAAGCAAAACATTAAAAATCTAATGTGGTGGAAAACTCAAATTGAAAATCCACTGCTTAGACTGTAATCCGGGCATCCTAAAATGTATATATGTATTAAATTTCACTTGAACTCGATACATCTAAACTGTTGTTTTGAGAGCTATGTGTTAAACACCGTCCATGTTTTAAGTTTTTATAAATTACATGGAATGGTCAAAATGCTATGGGATTTGGTTTAGAGATATTTTAAATGTTATGGATCAATCTGAACAATTTGGATTTTGAATTTGGAGTACACATATTCAAAAATTACCAAATCCTACTGGCATGTATGCTTGAGATGATACTTATATTTATGCACAATTGAAATGTCACTAGCAAACTCATAGTTTTAACCAAGATTCTACTGAAAATTAAGAGAAACAGAACATCTCAAGTTATTGAAAATATCACACCACATGCCTCTCAAGTTATAACTTCATTGCGATATTATCAAATACTTACTGTCCAGCCAGCTACTATGCTATAGACCATCCCCCTCATTTGTAAGCCAAACTGCACTAGAGATGCATTGATTTAACAGAAACTTGTGGAAGACCATAAACATTAATGACTGCCCTGCTGCCATAGTACTCTCTCAGGCCAATCTTATTTGCGCAAACTGTAGAAAAGAGATAAAAATCAAAATAGTCAGAATTGTGGTTCAAACTAGCCTACTAGGTAACACCCCATACAATCTCTCATTTTCAACTCTTGCTCCTCAAAATACTACTCTATTTTTACAAATTAAAGAAAACAAATTAATGCAGCTACTAAGAACAAAACTAAGAAAGTTTCATAACCAAATTTGGACAATTAGGGTTAGCATTATAAATTATAAGTGTTGTGATAAAAGCTGAATCAATTTTTTCTAAGTTCATACAAACTAGAGATACTTACATACTCGGAGCCATATGTACTTGAGTCAAGTGGATTTATAGCCGGATTGGCTTCGAAATTTGACAAATATATGCTGTTGAAGTTATTTTGATTTTGAATCCTCATAATAGGAATGGTTCCAGTTGGACATGCTTCATTCATCAGCCCAACCTGCGACGACCTAACGCCTGACCTATTTTTGTTGATAATATTTTCTGGAAAGAAAGACGGTCTGATCTGCATGTGAACAAAAAAGACCAAAATTCAAAAATTATCCCAGGGAGAACAAGCCCAATATACACTTACCAATATATGCATAAGGGTAATGTACCACTGTGTAATTTTATCATATATTCCTTCCTAGCACCACAACCTGAAAAAAAAAATGGTAGTTACATGTTTAGGGAACGGCTGTTTATTTAAGTGACTTGTATTTCTCAAAGATAAGAGATAAAATTAACATGGTTTAGGCCAGTTTGGATTCTTTGGAGAAAAATCCAAAGGCATTTTTTCCATACAATTTGGTTTTGCATGCAACCCAATTACTATAAAGAATCCTGTGGTTGATGAGTGATGATAAATAATGACAAGCAGGAGGTGCCATGAAAGCTCCATTCCAATGGAAAAACGAAAAGAGGTCCCACTTGTGGAATGATGTGATTGCAATGGAAAATGGGGCACCTAAAATTTGACACTAAACAATCCCTCGGTAAAATTCCTGTGAAGGAAAAGAATTTGATTGGAACCCCCAAAACCTATGGAATTTGGGGGGCATCCAAACAGGTCCTTAAGGTGTCCTGGAGAAAATTAGATATCAAGAAAATGTCACACCATTAGATATCAAGATGATTATGATCTCCAAGAAAGCTCTATTATTTGTAGAGAAAGCAATGTCAAGCTTGAATTTGCAATAAGAACAAGAATTTGGCAATACTACTGATGATTATTTTCTGTGGTCAGTAAAAAAAATATCATCTATTTGTACAACCTAAATCAATCATTTTGCAATGGATTATTAATATTTAATGACTTTATACACTTATTTAGGAACTATTGAAAACAATAATGTACAAATTGAGGGACAAAATAGAATGCAGAACCCATTCTTGACTGAAGCCCAAAGTTAAGAAGAAAAAATATACTAAAAATCCAACAAAGAGATACTCACCAACCCCACCATATGTGAAGCATAAGAGAGTCAATATGAAGAATCAATGTGGCAAGTAACTATTCTTTTTCCATTAAATAAACAGATGCAGGTAATCAAAATACTAGAACAAACATAAATAGTATGATTCTTGAAGACGAAATGATCAAAAGCAGGTCGCTTTTTGATATAAACACATCCAAATAGATCTCCAAAATCACCCTGAAAAGGTTATCAACGATAGTACCTGAAGTTTTTATCCCTTACCACTTTAAAAGGCTATAATGTTAAACCCAAGTTGACATTTGCCATTGTCTACAGTCCTTCAACCTGTGCTTGGAAAAGCCTGGTTACCTTGATGCTATTGACAGTATGCTTGTGAGGAAGGTCCAGCTCCTCATGCAATTCAACATCTCCCATTCCTTTGCTTGAGATGTTTCCTCCTTCAACATAGGCGAATACAAGGGAATAGAAACAAAGAAACATAAAATCACCTCCTTCACACCCATAGGACTCCTGCAAATCATGACCCCCTCATCACAATGCTCCCCTTCATCCCTTAGCTGCCAGCTTCTTATCTGAAAAAACCATCTTAATGAATCTACTCATTAAAAAAAAAGCATCTTATTCAATCTAGTCACTAAATTCTATCTAGTGACCTCATTCCCTAAGTGTTCTCTCAACGTGGCTTCTTCTAAACTATGTCTTTCAACATGGCTTCTTTCCTAAATTTTCCATGCCCCACTAAATCAGGTAAATGCATTATCGTGTCCCGTTCAAATCAGTGCTTTCTGCATTTCTCTTCCATCAAAGATGAATGTATCAAATATATGAAATTGTGAAAGAAAAGGCCTTTAAGAAAATCCACAAAATAAACACCAGAATTTTCACATCACTTAATACTGCAAATGAAACAAGAAATCATTCAATGCTCTAGGCCAATCAAGGAGAGAAGATTGGAACCAAAATAGCATCTTTGCATCACTTGAAAACAATACAATCAAGCAGAACCAGTCCGAGTGGTTGGAAATCAACAAGAGAATTCCCAACTTGTAAACTTACAAAAAAATAAAGCAAGATAAGGGTCTTTAATTTACACGAGAGAGATGTTGGAGAAATCAAGCTGGGCCGATCTCATCGAGCTGCTTCTTCACGCTTATGTGGATGAGCTTCGACCCAGAAGCCCCGTACCTGATGGTGAACCCCCCCAGCAGTGACGGCTTAATCACCGTCTTGATCCACACATTCTTGGCCCCGGTGAGCCGCTGCAGCACCTGCGCGATCTGCGCCAAGTGCTGCGACTCCAGTGGCACCACCGACGCCGCCACCGCCACTTCCGTCCCGGTGATCTCGTTATAGCACGATTCGAACTCCTTCACGATTTCGTTGATGATCTCGCTGCGGTTCATGTCAATGATAATGCTGACGAAGTTCGCGGCATGCGGCTGGACGCCGGCGGAGGCCGAGATCTCGCAGGCGACGAGCTCTTTCTTATCGGCGGAGATGACAGGGCGTTGTTTGCCTTAGCGACGTCGGCGAAGGCGTTGGCGTAGTTGGCGGCGGCGTTGTCGATCGTGATGGCGCCACCGCGGCGGTTGCACCGGAGGCGGAGGGAGGGGACGTGGACGCATCAAGTATGATCTCGTTAAATTTCAAGATAAGAATATAGCAAGCTCATTCACTACTTTCACGATTGTTTTAGTTCGACTACAGATTGCAAGAAAGTAAAAAAAAAGACGAATGGAACTCAATTAGAAATCAAGATCAACCCACCTGCAACCAAAATGAGCAATTCTTTTGCTTTTGGCATCAAAAGAAGCGCCTTGTGCACTTCCTTCTAATGAAAGGAAAAAAGAACACGAAGTTGGTCCAGGGGTTCTGACAAACAGAGCTGCAGTCAGAATGAACATCCATGCAAGTTTTTCGAGTACGATCTTCATTTGTTGGCTCTAAATGTTCAATGTCTGTTTGAAGACAGTAATGGGTTAGTCTCCGAAATGTCTGAAATATCTAAAGTAAATCTTTTACAGCTCTAAAATATAAAAGGAATTTACATTGAAAGTTTGAAGGAAAGTACTCTGGAACAAGTTTAAAGATCAGATATGCCCAAGGTTCTAAATTCACAATTGACAAGTGAAATTTTGTTAGGTCTAATAATTAATTGTATATTACCTTTGCTTCCCGATAAAAGGCATTTTCAAGAACTTTCAAACAGTTTGAATACCCAATTAAATTTGAAACAAAAATCTTGGGGGAAATATTCTTTGAAGAAACTAAAAGGTTTATTAACCTAAAGCAACTCGGATTCTTGTTGATCTCAGAAACAGAAGTGACACGTACAATGTTAACCAAAGTTGAATTCTTTTCAAGACAGCCTTTTCTTGTTCAATTAACAAGCCAAGCGAAAACACCAAAACAGAAGGGGTCCACAGTAATGCCAAACTAAATTTGCTGTTTTTCTATTGTTATGATATGTGAAGTTTACAGGTTTGTCCATCATTCTGCCACCAACTCATACTCATATTTCCTATTTTGCGTTCCACCCCATCTTGCGAAATTTCACATGTTCAACACAAACACCCAAGTCTTGGTAGAGTAGATGTACAAATAGATTACGGAGGGAGACATAAATCATGAAACATAAAATCAGGTTCATGAGATCCATTATTCTATATTCTACAAACAATTGACCATTAGAAAATGATAATTTGATAACAAATAACAAAATACAAGTTAGCCCATGAACTAAAATTTGATCTTTGATGACATAAGAGAGAAGGCAGCATTGTATTAGAGAAAATACTCCTACCAGCATTTTCAAAGAAATTAATTGACGGTTGTTTATTAGCTAACAAGAAGTGAACCATGAAAACAACCTTGGTAAAAATTTGATGAAATTTTCTCTTATTAGGAGATATGTAGGTACTGATTTTTGCCTTTAAAATAAGTGAAATACCCAATATTTCACTTATTTTAAAGACAAAATATTTCTGTCAAAATTCAGTGTTGGAAACAACCTAGCAGTTGAATGATGTGGTACAGTGACAACATTGCAGAAACTCGAAACATCTATACAGCAGGAAGCTAATAAAAATTACATGGAGATCTGAATGGTGGGCTCAAAATTTCAATTTCCAAGGGAAATCATTGACCACTGTCAGATTGCTTATTTTCCATTTTTGGGTTGTCTCACTATACTAGTCCTTTTTAATAGAATGCAAAAATACATGGAAGAGTTTTTGAATCCACAAACTGCTAGTTTAGAAGACCACCAGTGGACTATGTTTCAGCTTTTACAGTATCAGGAACATGCTTTTTGCTGAACTGTTAGT
Organism: Trichopus zeylanicus subsp. travancoricus; assembly: GCA_005019695.1. Lineage (NCBI taxonomy): Eukaryota > Viridiplantae > Streptophyta > Magnoliopsida > Dioscoreales > Dioscoreaceae > Trichopus > Trichopus zeylanicus. Next base: position 212,869 of record RXID01022595.1, read on the forward strand.
TACCATGCACTTGAGTTTCAAAGGAGTATCATGCAACTTGCAGCTATCATCAGTAAATTTTTTTGTCTCAAAAACCACTTACATAAAGTTATCAAATAATTCTCCAAATGATTTATATATCTCATAAATGTAAATGAGTATATTCTTATCAGAAGTAATCAATAAAATTCAAGTCCTTCAAATTGGTTTGCATAATCATAAAGACATGCAAAATTGGAGAGAAACTAAAGAATAAAGAAGACAAAATGGTTTTCCACAAAAGTACCATATAAAACTCAAGCATAAACATCACAGTGAACCTAAAGCAATGACCGCATAGTTGGACAATCAAAGGAGCTCAATAATAAATCATCAAACAAATAGCTAACCTCATTATGCAGCCCTCTCTATTACGCAGATCTTGGATCATAATTTAATCTTCCTCGCACAGGCAGCAAGATAACCTTCATGAAGCCCTGGAAAGCTTCTGACATATGGCAAAACGAATTTCTGAAGGAACAATTGCTCATTAACCTTGAAACACTGTAGAGGTCAGATCTTTTTGAAAGCAATCCCTTTGACATTAGCCTTTGCACAACATAGTTCCGAGGCAACAACCTTTTTTCCAAGCTCAATGTCAGTAGTACTGAGTAGAAAGAAACATATGAGGGTTTACACTTGACTTCGTTCAAGAAGAACTCCAACCTGCGACGCATCTTTTCTTCAGACGCCATCAAGACATTTGGGAACTTCCGAATAGCACATTCGACCTCCCCTTTGGAAAACCCAAAACTCATCATGAGTTTTTCCCTCTCATAGATTCTGGCCTTGCTGATACAGTGAACAATACGAAGAGCATAGCGGTACATGCCCGATCCCCGAGGAACTCCCAATTCATCTGCATGGTTTACAAGCACTTTCAGTGCATCTAGAGCAAGTGTGATGAGCCTCGGAGTCGTCAGAATAATTTGCCCTAGTTGCTTGTCAGTAATGCCGCATTCCCGCAGGAGTGAAATGTTCGGCATGATCTTTGTATCAATGCAGCACCCAAGAAGACCTATATCCCTCTTGAAGGCCTTAAGCAGCTTCTCATTGCTGCCAAACAGAGGCCCCCAGAACTCAATCCTTGGACGGAGATCCCGGAACTGGAAAGCCGCTGGGTTTTCGGAGGCCAACCTAATGACCTCAGATTGGGAAAAGCCCAGATCTTGAAAAGATCTCATTTTCGGTTTTAGGGTTTTTTTCCACGTTTGAACAGAGCACTTTGGGGCCGCAAGATGATGAGTATCGTGATGAGAGCATCACTCCAGCCATTTTGCTTGAAGAACTGGATGACAGAATCTGGTCTTGAGAGGGAAATGATGTGAGTAATGCTTTTGGATGATTTGGTGGTTGTGCTGAAGAGAAGCCACATGACTTAATGAGGTAGTTCACAATGAACGGGGTTTCAGAACTAGGTTTTCTGCTTGTGGCACTAGTGGAAACCCTAAGAAAGCTTGTAAGATTGTAACAAGGAAATGAAAGAGGGAACGATATCTTCTTCAGAAGAACCAACATCATGCTTTCCTTTTTTTTCTCTTTTTTTGATTGAATGAAAGATTGAGCAAGAAAACTTTCTTATGGTTTTGCCACCTGATTGCTTCTATTCAGATATACTCTTCATAGCAAGCAGAACCATGGATTGAAGGCGCAGAGGAATTACAAGAAAAAAAAAGAGTTCGTTTCGGAAGATAAAGTTCCAATCTTTAGATTGTGGATTTACCTTTCATTGAATTTCCTTCTTCCTCTTCCATGCCAATCGACTCTGCTACGGTTTAAGTGGGGTTGAACTGCTTGCCGACGAAAGTGAAATACCAGAAAATAAAAGAAGAACGCCAAACAGGGTGTGACTCAACTGCAACAGGATTGCCCAGGTTCAGGTCCGAGGAACCTACTCTATAAAAGGTCTATTTTTTGTTTCCAAAACCAGCAGAGGGACATAGAAAATTAGGGCAAATGAGAAGCGGCACTCCACAGAGCATGGACGGATCAAGGGTGAATCCTTCATGAGGTACATAAACCTAATCCCTCATCTTGCTGGTTTTATTTTCTTTGTTGCAATCCATGATGGTGTTTCTTGGCATGAAACTTTCAATACTTCCTCACTTGTACCTTTTTCAAGAAGACATGCGCCCTCGTGCTCTGCACATCAACACATACACAACCCAGAAAACGCCTCCCAAACCTCATTTCACAGTGGAATACCTCATGAATTCACTTGGCTTTCCTTTGGACAAACTACAAAGCAATGAAGGCCTCCGAGCCCCTCACTCACCTAGAAACCCAAGGCACTCGCACTAAAATTTGGCAAAGTTTTGCCAATTATTGAGTTCTGGAAGGACCTCTTTGGGAATGATGAGAAGAATTAAGTTGTCTTTAAGAGGAGCAACCTGCTATCTTATGGCATTGGTAATGGGATCATCCCAAATAATGCATTTCTGAGGGAGAATGGCATCCTTGGGAGTTTGTTGTTTTCCAAATGATGAATGTGCACAAAGGCCGCTACATTGGCAAGAGCAAAGGCTTCATTGTAGTAGAAGCTTAGGTGCACCATGGAATTGGGGTTCCGACGGGAGTCAAAAATGTTTGCGAGGACATTGTTTGCAGTAGAGGAAAGGTGGAGCTGATGAAGAAGTATGGGCGGACAAAGCTGGAGTTTGTTTCTGCAGTCCAGAAGGCTCCTGCTCTTCTCCAGTTCTCAAAATGTAGCTTAAAGGCGAAGATGGATATTGGTAGGGAAAGCTGGGTGTGAATCATCCTACATTCGACCTTATCCTATGCTTCTTATGTGTAGCCTGGAGAAGTGGTTGATACCTCAATACAGGTTCATGCAATCTCTTAAGTTGAAGGGCGTGGCTGTGAAGAGTGGTGTTGCCACAATCATGATTCTTTTTCAGAAGTTTATGAAGCAATTTATTCTCATGCAAAGAAATTCACGGGCTTTATGAAGCTTATATTACTGTCTGTTTTTCGAAGCTCTAGATAGTCAGGATTTAGTTTGTGATATAATTTTTATTGAACGGTTATAATTTAATTAGATTATTTAGATCTTACTGTTCGAGCCTACACCTTTAATGTTTAAATAGAATAATCTAATTTTTTTTTAAGGTCTATTTATTTTGTGAGATTTCAAAATTCTAGAAATTTTAATATTTTAAAATTTTAAAATTTTGGATTTGAAAATTTTGATAATGTGTTTATTTTATAAAACATGCAAATTCAAAATTTTAAAATTTTGTGTTTGTTTTATTGAATTTGTAAATTTTGTGTTTGTTTAATTAGAATATTATGATATAGTCATTATACAATTTGTGTGGTAAGATTACCCTACTTTACATTTATTTTATTTTTTATTTTAATAATATTTAAATATTTTTTTATTTTATATGATATTAACAAATAAAATATTATATTAAACAGTAATAGATTTTGACATCTTAATAGTAGATTGAATTTTTAATTAATAAATTTAAAAAATTAAATTTACATAATAATATGACAAATTGTATATGTAAATATACAAAAAAATATGATTTATTTTTACTATCACCTATAATTATATATATATATATATGTATATATCAATTCAAAAGCTAGATAATATGTTCATTGTATCAAACTTTGATTTGACTGGATAGGATGGTTTAGTTGTGATTACATGAGTAAACGAAAATGGAATATCATAAAATCTTCATTTTGTTGTGATTAGTGGATAATCTAAAAAAAAAAAAAGACCATTTCAAATAAACAAGTTTTCAAGTCTCTACATTTTACCTAGATTGGTGAATTTTCAAAAGTAATTTCAACTTAATAAACGCTTGGTAAATGATGTAATAGCAAATACTAGGATACTTAGAAGTCAATAACAAAAACATTTGGTCAATGTCGTGTCTTTTTGTTCTAAAAATAGAATACAACATATAAAAAGATAACCTAAGTCTTGCTTTTCCCAATGTAACAAAGAGAATGGTTTTCAACTATGCCAACATAGTTTAATCTCACAACAAACAAACAAGATAAGAGCCTAGGATAGAGCAAAAGAAATATAACCTAAGAACCATGATCTAAAAGAACATCCAGAAAAGAGAAAAAAGAAATTAGAACAATTTTTGAGAAAAAAGAAAAATGAGCACTAGATTTTCTTAAAAATTGCTATTTTTGATTTTCTTCATAAGAAAAAAACAGAGAAATGCAATAACAAAGAATACCAAGCTTGGCACAATTCTAGAAGGAATGTACATTTTTATTGGAATTCTGACAATTAAAGGACCAATAGCAAAAAATTATTGTTTTCACAAGGAATATACATTGTTACTTTGTAGGAACATAAGCATTTTGATGGTGTGAAGCATGCTTAACAAATAGCTATTATCATGCATAGAGGGAAAATCCAAGTTCTCAAGTCTCAGCATGGTAGAAAGAACAACAATATATATATATTATTTATTTATTTATTTATTTACTAGCATGGAAAATGTTACAAAATAAAAAGGAGAATAAAATAGAAAACAAGGCAATTGCGGTTTTTATACCTCAAGGTACTTTATTCAAATAAAATATTATACCTAAAAAATTAAAATAGTCACTTTTGGATTATGACTAATAAGAAAGAAATCACAAAAAATTCCTTTTGGAGAAAATTTTTTTCCCAACTTTCAAAAGATATCAATAAGAATATTAGCGCGAATCAAACAAGATGATATTCTCCAAATCTTTTTAATTTCCATATCAAACTTATATAGAAAAAAAATCATAATCCTAGGAATATTTCACAAAAAAATTACAAAAACTATATTAAAATCTAATTTCATATAAAAGAACGTACAACTGCAAACAAGATTTCATTTTCAATCCGTTTGCAAAATTAAGTCTTTTGATGATTTCTATTTGCATTATTGAGCATATAACTACAAACAAAATTACATTCTAAGTCACTAAAACAAAGCAGAAAAACTACCTAGAAATATAAAAAAATAGCAAAAATTTTAACAAACAACCACAAAGTTATTTATTTCGAAAATATTTTTTAAAAAACAACCTTGGGAAATCAATTGAAGAAGAAATAGATATAAGAAACTAGATGGCAAAAGAAATATTTGAGATAACATGATACCTAAATGCAAACTCTATAATTCAACACGTGATATCACATGGTGGATTCTCAAATATGGGATTATAAAGCTCGATCAATCTTGGGAGACCAATAAATCCCAATTTATTGGAATTTAAAAGTTCTAGGATTTAAAAGTTTTATATAACAAATACTGAATTTTATTGATATTAGAATTTGAAAGTCCCAGCACTTTCAAATTCTATGAAACAAACAGGCCACTAGGATTTAGTTTTGATGATGATGGCTATAGATGAAAAAATTCGTCAATGGCTATGGATGAGAATGACTCGTAAATATTGACATCAATGATGGTGGTTATAGTTGGACATAGAGAGAAGTATTTGGACATCAATGATATATAGAGATAAGCATAGACTCCTCATTATCATTGAATTTCCTTCTCTTTGATCTCGATACAATTATAATAATGAGTTAGAGCTGATTATTAATTATTATTTGATGATTTGATGATGAATAGTAAGTGAATGATTTGGATTTTGGCAAATCATAATTGATTGATGAAAATTCATTTGCTTTTAAAGCTTTAGATGATATTAGAAATTTTTATGGAGATAGCATTCAATTAAACTTAAATCTAAATTTGTTATTCAATGAACTTAGTCACATTGAGATGATACTTTGAATTCAAAAAATATTATGCAGTTGAATTTGAGTTTAAATTATTTTGAATTATTAGGGTTTGTATTTAGAATTAAAAATATTGTATTAGATCAACATGTGACAAATCTAATTATTTGTATTGGACGAGTTATATCTGATTTGAATTATATTAATTATGCTTAAGTTGAGGGCTCGATTTGGTTGAATTAGTTTTGAATTTAATTTAATTTGGGAACAAAAATTAATTGGATTTAGAATGAAGTTAGTGTGTAATAGTTGAATTATGATTATTGAGATTATATTAAATACTATTGAATGAAATTATTATGAAATTGATTTATTTAATTTGGAGTTATATTTGATTTGTGATATGAGGATTTAATTTGTGATTTATAAGTTTGAGCATTTCAATATAAATTTATGGTTAAATAATTATATTCTATATTAACAATTGATTTTGTTTAAGAATTAGCATATAAATTTTTTTGTCTTATTTTATGGTCATTAATTTTAAATTATTTGGAAATTAGATGTAAAAAAACTTGTGAAGTAAATTAGTACATTATTTAGATTGATTTGGTGATCTTTATTAATGAAATATTTGACCATAAATTGATGAATTTAGGGGATTATCGAATACATTGATGTTAGAGTTAATTACATTTATTATGGAGGATATACGTTATAATTGAGGTTATTTGAAAATTAAATAGTTAATTTAGGAGTCATGATTAGAATTGATTTGGGGTTAAAAGTATTAAAGGATTTTCTCCATATTATCCTATGATGATTTGATCTAGTTGTTATTCTTGGAGGATGAATCATAATTGAATGAGATAGATGGTCTATTTATTTAATTTGGAGTTATGATTTAATATCTTTATTATTTAAGGATTTGATTTATGATTATGCGTTGAGAGAAGGGTTAGATCAAAAATATATATCTTTGAATCATACTCTCTTGAATAGTTCTTGTTTTAGTTGGTTGAGAAGTCATTTAGCTCTATTTTTGTTGATGAATCTTATGTTGTGATTTTTTCTTATTGGCTCTTGTTGAACGTTATTCAGTTGATATTTTTAGACTATATTTTATTCTGTTTTATATACTCATGATTGGTTATGGTTGATAAGGGGATATGATTTTGGACTATCTTATCCCTAGGGGCAGATGGACTAGTATTAGTAGGACTCTTATGGGATTAGCGAGTTGTCAAATGTGATGATCACTGATCTTTGATGGTGTAGGAGGTGTATCAACTGTGGTTATGGAGTACAAGTGGATATGACTCAAAGATTTTAAGAGTATACCCACATTGAGATTGGGAGTTTTGAGAGTACACCCATGCCAAGATTAGGAGTTTTTCCAAGTCTGTGGCCATTTAATCTCTGAATTATTATATTAATTATTTGATTATATTGATTGATTTGGTTGTCTTTTGTTGGTGGTGATGATTATTTTTTTATATTATGTTGTTTTATCTCCATAATTGTGTTATTATAATTGAGATCTATTATTATTATTATTATTATTATTATTATTATTATTATTATTATTATTTATACTTATTTTAATTTTTTTGTTGGAGGAGAACTCTCTATTGAACATATTTTTGGTCCATAGTATTTATGGTGGATATTCATGTGAAAAATTAGTCTAGAGTTATCTTGATTGAGTGATCAGATTTTATGTCTTTTTATTTTAATATGGTTGTATAATATTATAGTCGTGTATCTTCAAACTTTTTGTAATATTTGTCATTGAAGGTTTATATTATTTGACTTATTTTAGTGGTTTATATATTTAGGATTTGAGATGTTATAAAGGCGCTCTATGTAGATTTGAGGTGCAGTTGATTTTTTATTTTATAATGAACAAGACATGGATTATTTCTTCCTCGAATCTAATTTTGAGACTCAAAAAGCAAAACTCTATTATATCCTTTTACTTTATTTTATTTGTGTATACCTATTATGTCTCCGCAATGCCATAATAATAACAGTTATTCCTATTTTCTCTTGCTTTTGTGGTTATCTTGTGGTGATTTATACATAACAAGCTAACAAAAAAAAAATTGTCCCAATTTTCTACACAAACCTCAAACTTCAAGAAAGAAAGATCTTGTGGGGTTGGATTAGATTTGGTTTCAATTATTCTTTTTTTTTTGTTTAACTTCCAAAGAGAATTGGTTTCATTTGGATAATATCAGAAGATGATATCTGGATATTTCTAACTCATCAAATGACCTTATGTTTTAAAATAAAAATGTCAGAGACTATTAATAAAATTGAAATGAATGATCATAAATATTTTTTTAACTTCCAATATTGGCTCTTTCATATTCTGTTAATGATGTATTCTCATGCGCAATTAGTTAAAGATTTGCATCAGTCTTGGAGCATTAGGCGCACTCGTATCTATGTATTACAGACCACGGAAATAATGCTTCTTGCAATTGTGAATAAACTGGGATTCGTCTTAGTTGTAGTCGAGCTACATATTTACTTGGGCAGAAGCCCAGAAGATGAGCATTTTTGCAGACATTTTTTCCTTTAATTTTATATGTTAGTTTTTTATACTCGTAGAATCAATGCTATGACTTCTGAGAAACCTACAAGTATACAAAAACTTTTTATTTCCAAGTAATTATTTGATAATAATTTTTCTGCCTGAGGACTTTCAATACGCTTTCCAGACTGAAGTGGAATATATGTTGAATTCTTCAATTGATGCTTTATTTATAAGTAAATAAAATAATATAAATATATTTAATATTAGAAAATGGTAAGTTAATTAAAAAATCAATATAAATTTAAAAAACAGCATGACAATAAAGGATTTTATAATTATAATATAATTAATTTAGGATTCATTTAATATATTTTTTCTTTTTAAATAGTTTGATAAACATAAAATACATATTTTCTTAGAAACATAATTTATTATTTTAAAAATTAATATAATAATTATTATATTTGAAATTAATTATTATATTTTATTAATAATATTATTATTATTTTAAAAATTAATATAGTAAAATTAATTCAGAATTTATTTATTATATTTTAGCTAATAAGCTAAAATAATTTGATAAATTTAAAAATTATAATTTTTAAAAATTATTTATTTTTAGTTAAATAAGAAATTATAAAAATTTTAAAATTTTAAAATTAAAATTAATTTAAAAATAAAGAAAATTTTACAAAAATAGCCTAATAGTTATATAAACCCTATCATTTAATTTGTGGACCCTTCCCAATTTCTAGAAATTAGATGAATTTCTCTCAAAATTTTTGAAATTTAAAATTGGAATTGAGAAGGGGTTGAATTATCCAATTTTCTCAATTTTAGATTTTGAAATCGAACCAAACACAGAAATTAAGAGAATTGACCCTTCAATTTTCCAATTCCCTCAATTTTGAATTTCCATAATTTATCGACACAAGGGAATTAAGGGAATTTGTCAATTCTATTCGTTCCGAGGAATTGAGGGAATTATTGAAATTGTCTAATTCCAATGTTTAGAAGAATATTTTTTGAATGAAATTAGAAATTAATTAATTCTCTTAATTTTAAAAAATATACTAAATTTAATATTAAATTTGGTACAAAATAAAAAATATAAATATAATTTATAATCACAAAATATATATTTTTAAAAAAAATTATAATTTATTTATAAGTAAATAAAAAAAACAATATATTAATATTAGAAAAAATTAAAAATAACCCAAAAATAAAGAATTATATAATTATAATACAATTAATTTAGGATTTATTAAATATAATTTTTTATTAATAGTTTAATAAATGTAAAAGACATATATATTAAATTTAATATTAAATTTAGTACAAAATACTAAAAAATATACATAAAATTTACAAACATAACATATATACTATTTTTTAAAATAAATACTTTATTTATAAATAATAGAATAATATAATATATTAATATTAGAAAAACTAAATTAATAAAAAAATTTAATATAAATTTGAAAATGGCCCAAAATAAATAATTTTATAATTATAATACAATTAATTTAGGATTTATTTAATATTTTTTTAAAATAATTTGATACACTTAAAATACATATTTTCTTAGAAATATAATTTATTATTTCAAAAATTAATATAATTATTAAAATGGCCCATAAATGGAGAATTATATAAGTATAATAAAATTAATTCAAGATTTGTTTATTATATTTTAGCTAATAAGTTAAATAATTTGATAAACTTAAAATTATAATTTTTAAAAAATAATTTTTTTTAGTTTTATTTTAAAATTAAAATCAAGTAAATTAATTTAAAATAAAAAATTTTAAAAAATACCTAAATGCTATATAAATCCATCATTTAATTTGTGGGCTCTACCGCAATTTCTAGGAATTAGATGAATTCCTCTCAAAATTTTCAGAATTCAAATATAGAATTAGAAAAAAATAGGAATTATCTAATTCCTTCGATTTTGAATTTCGAAATCAAATCAAACACCGAAATTAAGGAATTAGATTTTAATTCCTCTAATTTCTTCAACTCCAGACTTTGGAATCCATCCAAATAGGCCCAACCAAGTAAGCTATGGCTTAATTTATAAAATTATATGGACTTATATTATAAACTGAATTTCTCACAGGCAGAAAAATAAAAAGATTTTTTTTACATATAACCCCCATAATTTGTTTTATTTATCAAAATTTTTTTCTCAATTTCAGGATATATTTACATTCTTTTTTTAAGAAATTTATTATCTATAACCTCTGATTGATATTTAAATAAAAATTTGGTCAAATTTTTTATTTTTACTCCTAATTTTATAACTTAATCTCTCAAAAATTTATGGATTATTTTTTATGCAATTTTTTTTATTTTTTAAAATTGTTTTCTTTCTCCTTAACTGCGAGACGACACAGGTGCGGATTGGTGTGACATGGGCTGGTGTGGGTGCGGGGCGCCGCCAGCACGGGCCAGCACAAGCACAAGGCCAGCATGGGTGCGAGAATTGAGGCCGGGCAGGCGCGAGCAAAAGAGGCGAGGACCGTATCAGCCTCGCACCCATGCCCACGCCCGCCAAGCTTTGTGCCGATTTCACACCCATGCTCGCCCCTCGGCCGTGTCGCTCCACCTCGTGCTCGTGCTTGTACTAGCATTGGCCTCATGCCTGCGCCTACTCGGTTTTGCACCTCGTGCTTGTGCTAGTCTCACGCCCACGCCCGCCTTGCGGCCACGTCGCTCCGCAACGCACCACCTCGCACCCAAGGGGAAAAAAAGGAGAAAAAAATTAAAAAATTTCACCTAAAAAACAATTAATAAGTTTTTGAGGAGTTAAATTGTAAAATAAAAAAATATAAGTGATAATTTTGACCAAAAAAATTAATTAAATAACAATTAAGATGGTAGATAATATATTTTAAAAAAAGAAAAATTATAGCTATATATTAAAATTATAAATAAATTTTGATAAACAAAATAAATTTGGGGGTTCTGCATTAGTACAAAATAAAAATGAGTCTTATCCCACTGAGTTGCACCATTGAAAGAGCTTGGCTCTCTTCCAGTGCACCTGGCTTCACTGTTTATTCACCATTGAGAACAAACACATATCTGTCCTCAAAGACATGGATCTGTCCTCAAAGACAATGGCTACACTGCTTCGGCGTGATCCTTCTCGAGCTGCTCATCGGGAAGGCGGTCCAGAACAGTGGAGTGAAGCTATCCCAGTGGGTGAAGTCAGTGGTGAGGGAGGAGTGGACAACGGAGGTGTTCGACAAAATGCTCACGGAGGAGCCCGCTGGCGATTCGGCGATGGTGAGTTTGCTTAGGGTGGCGCTCAAGTGCATGGAGGTCGAGGACAGTGCCCAGCCGAGCATGACCCAGGTTGCCGCCATGATCAACAGCAAGCCACTATACTGATTTCATGTATTGAAATACTTCCTGCATTGCAGCTTTTTCGAGGAAAGAAAACTCCTTGCAACTGGTAACCTTTTTATTCATTTATTTGAAAAGTTTTCAACTGCAAATAGATTTTTGCTACATCAAATACTGTGAAAGCTACTTCTACTTCATGTCCAATTGCTTCATTCATGGCGGGATTCAAGAGCATGGGTTCCGGCAGATGCAAGTGTCACTGTCCCCACAGTGGCCCCTTCCACCGAAATAATGGCTCTTACAGAATTGTTGGCAGCTCCAGTTATGGCATTTGGTATTTTGTATTTCCCAAGTGCACATGCAGCCAGGAGAATACGGCGGCGGAGGGCAGCCATCGGCCTCAGCACCTCTCATCAGCCATCCTGCCAATAGACAACAAACTCAAGCCCTTCTTTATGAAATAAACGCAAAGAAAAAGGAGATGTTTTTCTCACCGTTGGAGAAGAAGACAACGAGCAGCAGGAGGAGAGGAAGGCCAATGCAAGATTTCTTCATGACTCTTGTTGATTGTATCACAGTGTAGAATATTAATGTACTCTATATAAGAGGTAAATGTATTATAAATCAATTTCTACATTATGTTTTTTTGTAAAGAAATATGCATATGATATGATTGATAATTTGTTAAAATATAATTATGGCAAATTGTGTCCAATTAAGAGATTGAAATAAAGTGAGTTAAGGGTTTAGAATGGAAAAAAATAATTTTAAAAGGGACAAATACTTATTGCTTAAAAATAGATATTAAATTTTAAATTTGAAAATGGTAATTACTCATGGTAATAGTATATGAACTTAGCAAGCGTGCTGTTAATGTATATTAATTCAAATAAGTATGAGAAATTATAACCCAACAATAAAAAACTAAGATTAAATTTATGCGATGTAATATATGAAGTAACCGAAATTTTTTATAAAAATAATATTACTATTATTAATAAATGCAACTATACATAACTCAAAAGCTATTATCTCTTATAAATACTATTTTTTAGTAAAACAATATTTTTTTAAGAAAATAATAAAATTCAAACGAATATATATATATATATAAAAGGTGAATACAACTATCCACTATTATTGATATTATAATTAATTTGTTAAAAATTATTTAATAGCTCTGAAAGGCAGTAAACTAAATAAAACCATTTTGAGAGGTAAAGTGTATACAAAAGATAATACTAAAGAAGATAATAGACATGCTCATCCATGTATGTGATATATATATATATATATATATATATCTCTATAAAGTATTGATATTTTCCCTCCTTGGCTCAACAATATTAATTTTGACCATTAAAATTAACAAAAAATATTAAAATTACTTCGTTATTTTATAAAAAAATTCTTTGAAAGTTGAAAATCGCTAGAAATTTAATAAAATTTCATAAAATCATAAAAAAAATCTTAAAAAATACAAAATACAAAAAATCCCTAAATTTATAGAAAAAGGACAAAAAAAAAAGTTTTTACTAGAACTAGTATTTTCTATTATTAATAAACATAACAATGCTGAAAATAATTATACATAATTCAAAAGTTATTCTCTTTTATAGATACTGCAATTAATTAGCTAAAAACAATTAATTGATCAGAAAGGCAGTAAATAAATCAAACCATTTTGTGAGGCTCAGTGTAAACAAAAAATAATGATATTATTATTAAATAAGAGAATAGACCTGATCCATGGCTGCGATAGAATCTTTTTTTTGTTAATCATTAGAAACCATGGGCCTGGTTTTAGATTTTGCTAAAAATTGGAGTTTTTTGCAAACAATCCCAAAATTCGATAGCTCCAATCTTGAATCTGCTTCCGGCTGCCCTAAACCCCAAAACCCGGCCAATGTTGGAGGTGGAAGAAGAAGGCAGGCCCAGAGGTCAAGTACAGGTAGTAGCCATGCCTAAAAATCAAATCTTTTAGCCCATTTGGATTCTTTTTTTGTATAAATTACATTAATGATTCTTCCTAAGTATCAGTTTTCTGGATTGAAGCGAACCTAGGGAATTCACGAGAAGGTAGCTTAACCTCTGATCCAGAACAAAAGCATGATGTTGCTTCTTCTTCGGAAGAAGATCTCAATTCCTCTTCCATTTCATTGTTCCAATTGTAGAGGCTTTGTTATGGTTTCCACGAGTGCCACAACCCAAAACCCTGATTCCAAAACCCCATTCATTGTGGATTACCTCATCAACTCGTGTGGCCTCGCTGCAGATCAAGCCTTGAAAGCATCCAAGAGCCTCGCCCACATCAAATCCCCTTCAAAACCAGACTCTGTCCTTCACTTCCTCAGAAAAAATGGGTTCAGTGATGCCCATATTAGGACACTCATCTGCAAGCTACCAAGAGTGCTCTGCGCAAAGGCGGAGAAAACCCTCGAGCGCAAGGTGAACACGTTGCGAGAAGTCGGATTCTCAGGGTCTGAGATCCCTAAGCTTGTTGTGGTCATCCCGCAGGCTCTTACATGCAGTGACCTGCGGCCCAAGATGGAGTTTTGGAGAAGCCTGATCGGCCCTGATGAGGACCTGCTAAAGTTCTTCAGGAGGGATCTGTTCGTCATCAATTACAGCATCGAAAAGACCATTAAGCCAAATGTATCTTTACTAAGACAATATGGCATTTCTGATCGCCAGATAAGCAGGATGGCTTTGCACTGCCCGAGGTTCATCAGTAATCCTCCAAACAAGATGAATGCGCTCTTGGAGCGAGCTAGTGAGCTGGGGATTCCTCCTGATTCGAAGATGTTTGCGTATGCGCTACAAACCGTTGCTAGCATTAGCAGGAAAACTGCTAATGCAAAACTCAAACTATTAAAGAGTCTTGGATGGTCAGAAGTGGAGACCTCAGCTGCAATCAAGAAGTTCCCATCTCTGTTAAACCTTTCAGAGAAGAAGATAAGGGATATAATGGCATTCCTTGTTGAGAAAGTTGGGCTGGATATTTCATCCATTGCTAACTGCCCGGTTCTTTTGGCATTCAGCTTAAAGAAGAGGTTAGTTCCTCGGCATTATGTCTTTCAGGTACTCAAGTTGGAAGGGCTCCCACTAGGAGGAGTCTCCCCAGAGGTTCTATTTTTTATGACAGAGGTGAAATTTCTTGAAAAATTCATTCTTGCCCACAATGAGAAGGTTCCATGGCTTCATGAGGCGTATTCTGCTGCATCCCTTGGAAAAATTCCAAACTAATGCCATAACTAAGGATTGAAGGAGGAAAAATAGCTCTGCTCTTTTACTTCTACCGGTGATTGTTCAGATTGAGTCTTAATTGCTTATGAACTGGATGCTACCCTGCATTTGAGTGCTCATTGTTCACTGTTTCAAATATTGGTTAGTTTCTTGTGTTAACAATGCTTTGGAATACCCTTTCTTAAAATGGAATTGGCAATTTTGGCCCCTCAGGACAACAGTTGCATGCTTGACATAACCTCCCTTGTTGTGTTGGTTTCTTGATTTGCCATGCAGGTCTATTGCTCTTATTATCTCTCTCTCTCTCTCTCTCTCTTTGTAGCAAAATGTTTGTATTACATCTTTCACTCATGTTAGAATTTTATCTGCCAATATTTTCTTTATATTTTTGAGTAGCAACAAGGACATATCCTTGGACCTTCACAAATTTGTTTTATGTTAATAGGTGAATAACCAATATATGCTGTTTGCACCATGAGTATTGCGTGCTTGGTTCTATAATTGATTCCTCTAGAGCACTATTTTATTGTGTCTATAATTCCCTTCAATGTCTGAAGCAACCATAGTCTAGAAGAAGAGGCTAGGTCGAACAGGCTGCCATTGATACTTCACTGGTATTAGTTTTTTCTGTGCTTGCCAAAGCTACCACCAATTGCCAGTTTTGGTCATTGTTTGTTTTATTTCTTTTGCCATTTCCACTCAATAGGCTTATAAATCTATTGTATCTACAAGTTATACTGATTTTCATTGCTTTGTTTGTTAATTTCTCAAAGAGATCTCTTGTACAAATCCTATCATGAACATGCTTGCACAAGCTGACAAACCTGCAGCAGAACAAAGGATGAGAAACAAAATACAAACCTGTTCATGGAATTTGGATGTTCTTGATGTCAGTGACGAATGGAACTTGTTAGATAAATGTTTCAAATGTGGCCAGAATAGGCTGAAAATTGAATTTTGGGATGATGTTTGGAAAGAGATGATTGTTTGTTATCTGTTTCTTAGGTTAGCCTTTTAATTCAACATTCAATTGCCATTTGGATTTTATTTTTCATGCAGAGTTTCACTGGTCACACTTTAATTTTATTTTCAATCTTTTATTTGTGTAGTGGTTGAGATTGACAGAAATCCTTGTCTGCAGAAGTACATAGGATGATTATTGCTATTTTGGGTTCTTACATTCATTACTTCTATGTTTGTAAGAAAATAGGGTTTTTGGAGATAGTTTCTTTTTTTAATAACCATGGACAAAGTAATGGTTGTTTTGCTTGGCTTGGATACAGCTGCATGATGATGAATACTGGAAGGACCTCCAGATCGGCTGAGATTGCCAAGGAGATAAATTGTTGGAGTGTATGTCCAAACCCTTTAGCGGATCAACTTCCCTCAAAGTTGACCTAGCTGTTGATGCCAAATGTTGCAGAAAGCTGGTGTACAGACAAGTAGAGACTCGACTTGGACCTGAACTTTGCTTCCAGGTTCAGCCCATTGAGCTCCATTGTGGTGCTGAAGATCAGTGCCATGGAAATTTGGCAAAACCTACAAGCACTAGACAAGCAATCCCAGCATCCCTGGCTGGTTCAGTCAGGTTGACTCTATGTTTTGCCTTAAGACTCTCTAGACTAGGTTTAGCTCTGAAGCAAAGGCAATGGTTGGTTGTTGATCATGGCATCAGCGTCCTCAATGGTGTACTCACTTGTTTTGTATGTTATGATGCTCATTTTAATTAAGATGGGAATTTTGATGAGGGCAGAGAATTCCACATGCATCATATTGTACACAATGAGTGTACTCAAAGGCGATTATTGGAACATGTTTATACAGGTAAGTTGCTTAAGTGTCTATTAGTTAATTTTAGTAGATATAGGTGACCGTCTTGCTGCTGAGCTAGTCCCGTTTGACTGTTTAATTCCCGTATTTTTTTCCTAGGTCCACTTAATTACGAAAATAATTATTTCTATAACTAAAGTTATAATTTTATAAAATTAAATCTAAATTTATAATTAAAAAATCACTTAAGCTTTGTCTGGATGCCTAGGTAATTTGCTGAGACATTGTGACTACCTTGTACACAATTACTGGAAGACTTGTACTTGATTTTAGTGTGTGTAGGAAGGTGTTTCTTTATAAGTAATTTGAGACAAATATTAGTATTTTTAGCAAAAAATCATCAGTTATATGGCAAATCTACGAAAACCTATTTTATCATTATTAACAAAAAATCACTTACCTTGTACACAATTACTGGAAGACTTGTACTTGATTTTAGTTTGTAGGAAGGTGTTTTTTTATAAGTAGTTTGAGACCAATATTAGTATTTTTAGCAAAAAATCACCAGTTTTATGGCAGATTTACGAAAACCTATTTTATCATTATTAACAAAAGATCAATTATCTTATACAACAAAGCAAGTAATTTCTTATTAAAAACTCTTAACAAATATGAGACATAATGTTATAGGGTAAAAAATTAATATACCAAAAACAGTGATAATTTAAGTATTGTAAGTACAAAAGCAAACTAAATGTGAATAAATTGGGAAAAATTTTTATTTGAGTGGCCCTACATCCAATTGGATACTATTCATTCATTAAAAAATAATTGCAGAAGCAAGCAATTATAAGGCAGTCTTCCCTATTTTGAAATAGAAGCATAATGTGAAAAATAAAGGAACAATTATAAATAATAAAAAAAACATAATAAATACAACGGAACTTGTTGTGTATTTTTATGATAATTATAGTTTGAAACTATTTTTTTCTATAATTGCCCCTAAAAGATGGATCATATGCATCAAATGTTTGAAACTCTTGTTCCCATTCTATCCTCCACATTTGTATATACAAGGGTTCCTTCTCTTCTTTAACAGTATCCACAAAGAAAATATCCAGTAGATCAGCAAACTTTTTTGTCAGGATGGAACAATTAGGTCAAGAATTTCATCCAGAGCAGTTTCTCTGCACAAACTTCAGAAATTTTAACACACATGGAATATATCTTCCCATTCTTTTGGTTAGAATAGAAGCATTCACCTCAGTTGTGGCCCTCTGACAAATCACCGTCATATACTGTTAAGCTTATGAGCAAACGGTGATAGAAATGGGAAATTCTTGTGAGGCTGAATCCAGTTTGTTCTACTTGCCTGTCAAAATCTTCATTAAAACTCACAACATCCTTAATAAAATGTTATCCTTGAAGGTGACAATATTCTTCAACATCTAGAATGCCCCACGCCAAACAAAGTGAATCTGCCAAAGACAATAAACTGCATCAGTAATCACAATGTTTTATTGGAATGGCATAGAGGATAAGGATAACACCTTTGTTCCAAAAATAGTCACTGGAAAAGAAATAATGATCTGAACAGACATCATGGATTGAAAATACATATCAATAAATAAAAACTCAAAAATCTTCCAGTTTCTAAGAACTGAAACTTGAGTTCAAGGTTGATCATGGTCAAGATGCAATTACACAGAATGTTCTGAAACCTACCTGTCACTAATTACACAGAACATTCTGAAACCTCCCTGTCACTAATTTTTAGCTAAGCTATATACTTAAAAACCTTGCTCTTGTGTTACAAAGGTTGATATATACCTTACAGCATCCATGACATAAGAAAATTTAGAAGCTCTTCCACCATCTTGTTTTTCAATATGATTTTTTCAAGTCTAATAACAGGTATGTTTACTCTGGAAGAATATTTGCAACTAACTTGTCAATCAAAATAGAGTTACTGAAAAATTGATTTATCTTGGTTTAGTTTCCCCTGACCATATCTACAGGAAGAAGCTAAAATTAAACCCCAATCAGCAACTAACTCAGGATTTTTTTGCTAAAAGTCAAAAGAGGATACCCAAATCGATGATGACAAAAACTCTTTTTGGGAGGAGCAACAATGTGTCAAAAAGCGGAAAGCAGACATAGTTATTCGCTGTGGCCACGTACTCTCTTTGGAGTGTCATCCTTGCAACATTGTATATGTATTCTTTAAAGAGCAGAAGACAATACTGTGGTGTCAATGGACTAAAATTTCATGTCACCCATAAGAAAATCCATGAAAAAATTGTACGAAATCATCTCTGAGATATCTGTAGAAGTAGAACTGACACTTGTTTGTGGAAACTTTATATCCATCATATAACCACTCGTGAAAAATAACATATCTAAATTCTTTAGACCAATACATGCCTATTTGCAATCTGATTGGAAACAAGATTTGATAATATGAACACAATTTTTTGCCAGATGCTACAACTAAAAATTTCCCACATTTTTAAGTGTTTTGTATGAGAAAACACATTTCCAAATTTAACTGGCTGCATCAATTATTTTCATGTACCTTCAGTCAAATGCTAGTATGGCCACAGGAATATAAATAGAGGTCCGATAGCAATCATAAACTAATTACCCAAAATGCCTGAAGATAATACAAACTACAATCTTCAGAGACTTCAGTACATTTGTTTAAAAAAAAAAAGTTGGGACAATTATTCACCTGCTTAGGTTAGCACAGAGACTTTTTAAGACTCTCCGACCTAAATGGCCATATTATTTGCCATATCAATCATCCCAAGGAAATCATCAGGCATGAGATAATATGAATGCTATTTCAAAATGATTGAAGAAAGCTACAAACAATGGATCAACTAACTGCACGAGTATAGAAAAGCATACCTCAACTAAAATCTTGTCTTCAGTCTTCTTCTTTTTCAACTCTTCTGCTTACCAAAGGAGACGTACAAATCATGAGTTCAGGGACATTCTCTTTATGGTGGAAAACATATTTTTTCAAGAACAGTTTGTCCGGCTCTATCATGCGGGCCAAGAGGCTATTGTTTCCACTATCAAGCCCTTTCTCCTTCAAGATCTGCATGACACGATGCCTGGGAATCAACCTCTTCTGCAAGCTTAACATGAGAAGCACCGGGTTTTCAGCGAGGTAAGACACTTGCAAACCTGCTTCCTTCACCAGGAAATCAAATTTTTTGCGAATCTCATTGGCAGAAACTGTCAGAAAAATCGGGGCGTTTCGGAATGCAGATAGGAATTCTGCTTCTGACCACCCCAAGCTCGTCATCAGCTCCAACCTCTCCTTGAATCTGGTTTTGCTACGGCAGAGAGCACACAGGGCCCAGAGAAACATCCCCGATTCACGAGGAATGCCAATCTCCTCGACCCTCTTGGCCATTGCCCTCATTGTCTTTGGTATTGTCACGATGAATGTTGGATAGTTACGCAGAAGACTGCCGATCTTAGCGTCAGAGATACCATAATCGTGCAGCAACGACAAGTTTGGAAGGATCCTTTTTTTCGAGCTGTAAGAAAGAAGGAATTGGTACCCTCTGCTGTGCTTGATCAAGAGCTCATTGGAGCCAAGGAGGCTCTTCCAGAGCCTGATCCTTGGCAACAGTTTGCAGTTCAAACTCAGAGTGGAGTTCCAAGAGAAGATGTTTCTCAAGGGCATTTCGTCAAACGTGCGACAGGCATTTGAGAAAAGACGGAGCTCGGCATAAACGTTGACGAGATTGTTAGTAAGGTAGGTGCTGGAGTGGAGACAAGACTTGATGAGGAGGCCGTGGATGAATTCTCCGGCTGAGTGGCTCTGGTAAAGGAGACATCTTTGGAGCAGGGAAGGGATGGAGATGGGTAGAACGTTGTAGGGGGGCATTGCCTAAGAATCCATTAGGTTTCTTTATCGCTCTTGGAGTTCTTGATTCAGAGACTTTATGGTGAATTGATAAAAGAGGAGTCTCGGAAAGGATTAGGTTTTCAACTCTTTTGAAGGAGGCGGGAGGCGGGAGGCGGGAGGACGGAAGAACTGAGAATTTCTGGTTATTTTGCATGTATGCCCTTTGGAAAATATTTAAATCCATCTGTGTACTTTTTAACTTTATTTGAACCTGGTCTTGCCCCGGTTTTATATAAAAATTTCTGATTGTTCTGATCTCTTGCGTCCCTAAAAAATAATGATAATAACAACATAACAATAACAATAATAATAAACTTTCGAATGTTTTTTTGGAATGTTACATCTCAGTCCGGGCAAATCGTCTTTTTGGAATTTCAACCCCGATCATAACTTTTTAATGAAATTTTTGCGGATATGCCCTTAAAAACTAATGAATTAGCATTTTTGTTTTTCTAATTTTTTTTCATACCTGTCTAGATCATCTGGTTTATGCCCCTCTATTAAAATAATATTTATTTTACTAATAAAATTATAATATGATCAAAGTAAATCTATATATGTATCTGAAAAAGAGCCAAACTCAAATATATAAAAATTTAATTCAATCGTTGTACTCTCCTTTTATAAAAAATAAATATTATTTTAATCTTTATGAGATAGGCACAAAAAACTATTTAAAAAGATATAAAAAATTGGAGAAATATATGCCCTAATTTACTGTTTTTCAGAGGGACATTCATAAAAATTCTCTTTAATTTTAGAGGCTTAAAAATTAGCTGAATTATATATATCCTTTGACGTTTTTCATAATGTATTATATTTTTTTTAAAATTTTAGAAGAGTTTTCAAGTCCCTAGGTTAAAGAAAACTATTTTTTTTTTTGCGGAGACTTAGACTTGATATATTTTCCAAATAGTTATAACATAAAGAATCAAATACCTTGTATAAGTGTTAAAAAATTTGATAATAAATATAGCAATTTAAGGGAGTTAAAAATTTAGCTACAAATCAAAATACTTTCCATAAATACTCTTATCTATTACTCTATCAAGTACAAATTTACACACCAGAAGAAGTGAGTGAAAAGAATAACGGAAAAATATTACTTTGCTTGGCATGAGACTCCAACTATAAATTTCTGAAAAAATTTGGGAAGAAATTTGTATGAGATGAATTAAAAAATAAAAGTCCTAAATATGCTTTTCTACTTCACATTATGTTATTCTACTTTTTGTACGATCTGTTTTACGCAGAAAAATGATTCCAAGATTAGAAAAGTAAACTAAGTTAAAAGATAAAATAACTATTTTACCCCTTAATTCAACTATGAAAAAAAGAAAAGTATATATAATTATAAAAAAGTTAGAAGGTTATATATAAATTTATTATTTTTCAGAAAATTGTACCTAAAAAAAAACTCTTAATTTTTCTTCTTACCCCTTGTTCTGGTTGATCTTTACCTCTTCACATACATTTCCTCAAGACTCTGCTTTCGTTTTTTGCACTAATCCCACTTTTGACAATTTGCACAAGGATGCAAATTTGTAAGCCATCTCGAAAAAATTAAAACAAAAATTAACTCTGCGTAAATAACAAACAAAAAGATTACCCTGAAAATAGGGTCAATATGAAGAGATATATATCAAAAAGTAACATGAAAAATGGAGTTAGATGCCATTTCACCTGCTAAACAGTTAGTCCAACATCAATGTTTTCTACCAATACTTCAGCTAGAATAAGAATGAATATTGTTACATTAACGGAGTAAGTACTTCCATAATTCATTTCAGATTGTGCAATGGCAGCAAACACTTGCTCGATCAAGAACAGTTTGGTCCGTTCCGGCCTTCCTGCATAATTTACAACTAATGCACATGAAACACTCGAATTCTCCCACAATATGATCTCCTTTAAATGTTCCCCTACCCAAGAAGCCTGAAAGTACACTTCAAAATAAGAAAGCTAGCTTGGATCAACATGCCGCAAAACAGTTTCCTCATGCACAGAGAAGCTAACTACTGACTAGACCTCTTGGTATTGTTGAGAGGGAATAATAGCATGACGAAATCATATCATTGACTGCAACATACTTCAGATCTTCTCCAGGACAATACACCAGTTGGATTTGTCATAAAATGTATCAACAATAGCTGCATTGTTCATACCAGAAACTAACCTGATAAGTTGAACAGGAAAGGGAAGAGTTAGTGGATCGGGAAAAAAATCTGAAAACCTTTCAAACAAGAAGATGCAAAAGAGTTATTGTCCCATAACAAGCTCAATCCTCCAAGGAGCTAACATCATATCAAATCACAAAAGTAAAATACCAGGATAAAAGGGTTGTTCATTTTCTCACAATCACTGTACTATGAGCAATGCGTTGGATTGTAAATCAACACAATGCAACAAACAATTGAACAGGGTCCCTACAGCTAAACATCAATGATAAATTCATGACAAATATTACCAAGAATTCCAACATTAGGCAGCATGAGCATAAAAAAGCCTATCAGGAACTCTATCATATCTTCCTCAAAGGTTGGACCAAGAAAATGAAGCATTCATAACTGAAACTGAATTAATCCAAAATCCTCCCTAGTCATTAGAAAGTTTACTGCGCTCATTTAAATTCTGTCACTCTTGCAACAAAAGAATCAAAGTAGCTCGAGATTTCCATGCCCTCAAGAGATCATGCTTACATTTCCTGCACCTTCCAATACATTTACAGCATCCGATAATCATCGTGATAGATAAGGGACAACCAATTATTCAGTAATTCATTCAAGAATGATACAAGAAAAGCTACAGACAATAGTCATATTGTGATTCTTAAATACGGAAATTTCCTCTCTCAATGATGCTATAAATCAAGAATAACAACACCTCTAGCTCCATTGATAGAGAAGCTGTTTCCTAAGCAGAAATTCCTAGTTTAGACCCCTACCTGGAGCATTTTTCTTTGAAAACTT
Organism: Trichopus zeylanicus subsp. travancoricus; assembly: GCA_005019695.1. Classification (NCBI taxonomy): domain Eukaryota; kingdom Viridiplantae; phylum Streptophyta; class Magnoliopsida; order Dioscoreales; family Dioscoreaceae; genus Trichopus; species Trichopus zeylanicus. The sequence goes on from RXID01022595.1 coordinate 236,400, forward strand.
TGTGTATTGTTTTCTTCCTCGCTTTAAGCAACGCTAGCAATTGTAAGCCCTGGGTTGCTCAAAAAAATGATGATATAATATTTAAAAATATTTTTCCTTTGACTTTTCATCATTAATTGACTAATTCGGAAGTTATCAACAATTGGAAAACATACGAACAAAAGGAAAACTGCATTGGAAGTCTGCGAGTTGTAAATGAATGGAAAAGACCTTGAAGCTATAGTACTCACATTTCTAATTCACCTTCAGCAAAAACATGGTAATACCGGTTATAAACCATTGCACCCTTCTTATCATTTTTCTTTGCTAGCCCATTTGCAAGAGCAGAAGCAGTCGCACCACTAATTTCAGCACGGTGATATGGCAAATGCCACGGAACAAAATATTCTTGATGGGTTTCTGTTTTGACACCATTAGGAGATGATAATCTATCAGATATGCTTGAAGAAAAACTAGCAGCATCCTTAACTTCCCCATCTGTTCTTTCTTTGCCATTTGACTGACTGGGTAATTGCTTAAGCTCGTTCTCACGATGCTGACAATTATCATCTGTTTCTGGGATGCTTTCAAGCGTGCTAGTTGAGGTATTTCGAGCTGGAGCACTGCTAAGACTTTTCCATTCTTCATCATACTTGTGGCAAAGAGGGGTCCATTTTGTAAGCAGTGACTTATCCTCTTGCTCCACAGCCCACACAGTAATTAAAACAAGACCACCCCTTCGAACAACCCGGACTAACTCTTCTATTGCTCTCTTTCTCCTGCTTTCACTGCTCAAGTGATGCAGCACAGCAATAGAAATAGCAGCATCACCAAAATCATTCCTGTATGGAAGGTTTACAGCATCTGCGACCACAACTTCATGCCCCCTGCTAGCACATATATCAATAAGGGGAGGACTTATGTCGCAACCAATGTAAAAGCAATCCGGATTCAATCCCAAATACTTCCCATTACCACAACCAGCATCCAAGATAACAGATCCTGGCTTCAACAAATTCAAGAACCCAGCAACTTTAGGCCACTTTGCAAATCGTGTAGAGCTAAAGTGCCGAGCGATGGCATCATAAACTCGGTGCACATACTTCTTCTCAATTTCTGGTGTCAATTGAACACTGGCAGGGCAATGGTTCTGACTTCCCGACTCAATGCCAACAGAAGGAACACCTGCACTCATGTGGTCTTCATCTGCCATGCTTATATCACTACCACTGTTGAAAAAATCACGCCTTTGTAGATATGAACACAATCTGTGCTGATGAATAGCTCTCAATGATCTTCTTACGATTCTAACAACCATTAAATTTCTTCATATCTAAAAATTATTTCTGCACCCAAAACCAACAAAGCTACTCTAATTAGCAGAAATTCCATAAAAAGGAGAATCAATCGCTCGGAACCGGAGAAAGGTGGTTCCTTTCACTACATTACATCGATAAATTCAACAAGAAATCAATAGCAAAACCTAGAAAAGGTGAAGAACAGAAATTGATAAAAGATTCAATAGCAACTCGAATCTGAAGGAAGATTGTACCTTGGGGATTCCAATGAGCGGCAATTGGAAACAACGGGAAAAAGGGAGAAGGACGAGGCGATAATTGGCGGGAAAGCGCGATCGGAGTTTCTCCGGCGAGAGGAGAACGATCGGAGAAGGTAGGGTTCGGGCGCCTCCAACTCTGGGCCCCTGGAATATAATCTGACGGGTCGGGTTAGAGCTCAGTTTCGCCCGAAACCCGACAAGCCATTCTGTTTTAGTATTTTGGTTTTATTAGTACTTCGGGTTTGGATTTCAACCCGGCTAAAACAAAACAACATCCATTATCATAAATTTACGGAAAAGCACATGTATTATCAATATTTTTTACAAGATCACATTTCGTGCAAAAGTTATTCGCAAACGAAAGAAATAATTTTTTTAAGAAGACTTTTGTAACGGTGTGAATTTGAATTTCGCCTTTGTTAAACTCGAGAAGAGAAATAAGAAAAAAATACAAAAAATAAGTATATATGCTTCGGAATTGAAAGAATTAAAAGAAAAGGCATAATTTTTTTCTGTGAATCCCAGCAGGTTCACTCAATTTTTTTTTTTAATAAAGGAGATAGCTTGGAGAAGAGCCGGAGCAAGCCAGAAGACGCGGGAGAGAGAAAACTCTCCTCTCCCACCGCTTAAGATATAGACGGATAAAAATGGATTTTTCACAAAATGAGTCAAATAAGCTCATTAATTATAATTAAGGTCAATAAAGATTAATTCAAACCAATCAAAACGTTTAATTTCTTATGATACATTGAAGTGAGCCGATCGGGTTAGAAGATTAACAAGAATCAAATCTCAAATTAATCATAAGTCAATATACTTAAGGTAAAAAATCACCTTTTAAATCTAGCATCATAGGAGTTACAAAAAACCCAACTTAACAATTACATCGAGTATCCATTAATTTTGGATATTTTGGTATAAGCAGATAAAAATCTAGATTGTTATAAACTTCTATTATGAAGTAAATTTCGGTAAATTTGAAATCTATGATGATTTATCATAAGTGATCCGAAAATATTACAATCCCTGAATCATAGGATTTTAATACGCTACACAATTTATAAAATACGGTTGTCTTCCAAAAATAAAAAACTTATATTTCTCTTATCTCAACAATAGACTTTACATATCTATAATTAATATAAGTGTACGGTCATTGTCAAAGAGTTTTCAACAGTTCTCCTCACTTTTCTTTTATTGTAAATTAATAAAAAAACTACCTAACATTGATCTCAAAAAAGCTCTCAAATTAAAATCGATAAAAAGCCAAACTCCATCAATAACTTTAGATTAGATTTAATCCCAAAAATTTATCATCCTCTAATCAATCACCTGAGATAAGAGAATATATTATATACATAAATAAATATTTCAATTTATTACAAATATTCAATTGAGCATATTTATTAAATTTTTTTATTTATATCCTCGTCAATCATTAGACTTTATATATTTAACTTAATAGTCATATTAAGTCGATCATTATATTTTATATTGTTTGAATTAAATTTCATAATCAAATTTATTAAAAAATAAAATCAATAAATAATATATAAGAACGCAAAACTAACGGTGTGGTTTACAAAGTTGTGAGAACTTGAAGCGGCTAGTGGTTTTTATTTATATATATATATAGTTAAATCATAACTAAATGATTATAATTTACTCTTGTTATATTCATTTAATCAATAAAATCAAATGATAATAGAAGATTTTTAGAATATATTTAATCGATGTGATTTTTTAAAAATTTAAAATTTAAGACGAGTAATTTTTTTACTAATAAATAAAAAATAATAATAAACGGTTAAATTCCCATGATTTTTCTCTTCAAAACAGCCAAAGTGTGAATATCCACCCGTAATCAATTTGAATATGCAGTGCACACAAAATATTTCTTTTACAAATAAAGCTGAGATGTTGTAAGGACAATCCTACTCATTCCTCTCTTTGTTTGCTCCATTAATCATAAAAAGGACTAAATCGTATATAGCTTCCTAAATTTTTATAAAATTATATATTTTTATTTTAAATCTAAAAAATTACATAATTTTTGTGAAGTTTCGGTCGCAATTGTAAAAAGTTTAGCTCAACACGTAAAACTCTGATAGCATCCCTAGCCCAAAAACCCCAACCGGCTGGACCAACGTTAGTCCTGACTCATCTCTCTCACAAAGGAATTTCATTCTAAAGTTTATCTTCTTGTGTTTTTCCACCGATCACATGAGATTTCGCTCACCGGACAGTTCGAAGATAGCAAAAAACTACCGAAGAAGATGACATAATATTTTATAAATATTAACGCGAGTGATGGCAAAAAAATTATTTTAAAAAAAATTTCATAACATCACCAATAACCTAAAAAAATATATAATTTGAGCAGATTTTATGGAGTTATATGCAATTTACCCTAACACAAGAACCTCTCATTACAGATGAACTCAGAAGCAAAATAAAGCATACAAAAATCTCACATTTCCAGTGAATTTGTAATTGTTGGATTCAGAATTCGAGTAAACCAAGTTCGAAGGTATATTTTTCTTCGTCAAACCGGTCGTAGAAGTGAAAATGGGAGATGGACCCTGGCAAAGCTGAATTCAAGCAACATTCATTCATTCAGGCCATGCTCAGCAGAGGAAGTTCTGAATCTTCTGATTGTTGCCCTGGCAGCTTAATTTGGAGATTACTTTTCCATTATTGAAATCAAAGATTTAAAGATGATGAGTTCAAATCTGCACTAAACATATGCACAATCCAATTATCGTGTTTGATCATTTGAACATTAAAAAAAAAAAAACTTCTTTTGGGGCTAAAAAATTCCAAAATTTATACTTGTGATAAATGCCTCCTTATTTTTTTTAAAAAAAATTACATATAACTTCCCCACATTTAAATAATTAGATATAATTTTATACATTTTCCAGGCTCTTTTTTAAAATTAAAATTTTCAATGTTGGCTGAAATGTTTCAATTTCAACTAAAATACTTCAATGTCAACAATCGATTTTAAATTTTTAAAATATAATATTTATATTTATATATTATTTTTATAACATGAGCCTTTTTCAATCTAGCGGTTAAGAAGTTAATGAGTTTGAATCCTAAGGGAGGTAATTTTTTGTTTTGTAATATTTTAACTACTTTTTATTCAAAAAAATTTTATTTAATAATTTTTTAAAATTATATGAATATAAAATCTTTTTATACTTTTTTCAAAAATTTTCAAAATTTTTTAATTTAAAATCAAAATTTAGTCAAAAATTTAAAAAATAATTTAATCAAAATTGAAACAAATTGGTTTTGATTGAAACAGATTAAAACCACCAAACGTATTAATTTCAGTAGACATCAAAAGCAATCCTGAAATCAGAACTTAAAATCACGTTAAAAACCTCCTACTACATGTAACAAATATTCTTATTTAAGGATTTATATACAGTTAAACAAACCCGTTGTTATTCCCCCTCCTCGACCAAGAAGATACAGTAAAAAATTTTCAACGAGCATTTACTCAGAATCATATCTAGGCACTGTCAGAGTGTGAAAACTTCTCGTTCAACACCAAATACAATTCAAGTTCCAAACCAGACAAATCACTACAATTCCGAACAACAACCAATCCTCATGAGCAAGTAACAAGAATTCCAAGAACAACAACTTGAAGCACATTTTGATTCACAGATTGAATTTGCAAACAAGAATTCCAAACGAAAAAGGAAATGAGGAACAAAATGCAGTCTCAGTGGAGGTCTCTTCCACAGTGAAATAAGTTACTCAAATACCGCGCCACATGTGTAAAAATAAGCCCTACTTGAAGAATGTTAAATTGCAGCAAAATAAGAATTGTGATTAGGAATACTAGATGAGTCAGTGGGCCTGCGCTATTCTATCTGAACTATCTCACCACTTGAATGCTTGAATTTGCATATCTCCTTGAAGAAATCATCGGCCGTCTCATTACAGTTCCGCATCCTAGAAATCCTAATGATCATTCTCCGCAGCTTCGGGCTGTGCTTAACCAATGACTGGAGAGTGTTCAGCTTCTGCTCAGCGTTCAGCGGCGACCGAACTGTAACAATAACCTCCTCCAAGCAAGGAGTTGAGGAACACAAATCCACCTGCAACACCAAGTTACACCAATTTATGACGGAGCTAATGCATATGAATGTGCAACAAAACATTGTTTCCAAGCACACACATTCTTGAGGTTGGACTTTTGGCACAATGCCGCAAACATCGCTCCGTGAATTTCAAACTTCTGCAGCTTCTGATGCCCATTAAAGAACTCGACCAAATCAACTTGTGGGAACGGTTGAAGGGTGTCGACATCTCCAGTGAACTCAATCTTCATAAGCAAGTGCTTCACTTCACTCGCGTAAAAGAGAATGGAGCTAATTGCATTCCAGCTCCACTGCACTCCCCTCAGTGACAAATAATCCAATCCAGGAAGCCTCCCCACATCTATCCTGTACACATTGCCTGTAAAAAAAACGCAAATGACACTAAGATTAGGATCATGATAGCATTTCATCGAACAACTGACGTGCATTACTTACCGGAATTCTTAGCAATGGAAAGACTCTTCAAGGAATGCTTCTCGTTAACACGAATCCAAGCAAAGCCCTGAATTTCAAGAACTTGAAGCGCCGGCGAGCTGAGATACAGTGAACAGTCCGCCGGGCCGAGGAAATCGAGTCGGCATTTCTCCAACCGCTGCAATCCAATCGAAATCGAGGTACCGCCATCGCATCCAAGCAGGGCCAGCTCAGTGAGGTTCGGGCATGCCCGAATCGCGCCCTCCAGAGCATCGTCCCTCACCGCTGCCCCGACAATCTCCAGCGAGCGCAACCTGTGGAAGCCATTCCATTTCGGCTGCTGCGTCAGCGAAACGCCCCAGAGCTTGAGCTCCTCGAGGTTCACCGCGACACCAATGGCATTGACGCGGGCGGCGGCGGCGCTCGAGCCAAGGATCTTGTCGGCGGCAGAGCCGTCCATGCGGAGCTCGAGGCTGCGGAGGGAGTGGCGGCGGATTAAGAGGGAGGCGGCGAGGGCGGAGGCAGAGAAGGGGCAGTAGACGATGAGGTGTTCGAGGCGGAGGGCGGAGAGGATAATGCGAGAAATGGAGGGGTCGGCCTCAGCACGAGGGATGCCGTCGAAGAGGCTCCGGGGGAAGAAGAGGGTGGGGAGGAAGGGCACGGCGTCGCGGAAGCGGCGAGAGACGGAGGCACATGAGAGGATGTCGCGGGCATTGCTGAGGTTGGAGAGGATGTGCTGCACGACGCCGTCCGGGATGGAGTTCATGGGCGGCGGCGAGGTGTTCGACGGAATGCCGATGAGGGAGAGGGAGAGGGAGGAATTTGAAATTTGAAGACGGGGCTAGATGCGTCTGCGAGATTTGAAATTTGGAATCGGGCCGTTTGGCAGCGTCTCTTTCGTGGGATTTCAACTTTGAACATTTTTGCGACTTCACCCTTCTCTTAACCTTAAAAAAAAAAACTGATATAATTACTTTGTAAACCAAAAAATTATATATAATTTATTTGATTACAGTTTACTTATAAAAAAGTCCTTTATTTAAATATATCATTAAAAATTTAAATATCAAAAAAATGTATTTTTTTTTAACAGTCTATATTCAATGTAAAATGTCCAAATTGTTCCAGATGTAATAGTTTGTTTGGTTCGATTCCGATTTTAGGAATCGTTGAATCAAGAGAATTGAGTGATTTCGGGAAATTGAAGGAATTGAAAAAATTAGATAATTTCAGTATTTGGATGAGTATTTACTAGAGAAAATTAGAAATTGGCAAATTCATAAATTCTAAAATTCCGTTGTTTGGTTGACAGATGAAATTGATCAATTTCATACGTTATTAAATTCTTATGTTTGATTGACGTGGGAATTGAAAATTAACATATTACACAAATAATAATTTATATATAAATTAATACAGAAATAAAATAAACTTAATATAAAATTTTGCAATTAGAGAAATATGTGTTAACTAATTAATATTATTTAATACAATATTGTTATTTTCATGAAAAATAAATTTTTTTAAAAAAATAGTTTCTTTTTTATCATATTTTATTTGTAAATAATTAGAAAAGTATAATAACGTTATTATTAAATATATAAAAATAATAAATATTAATAAATATTTTTAAAAGATCAAAAAATGACAGGCTATGTAAGTACCTTATAATCAATTACAGATTTTTTAATATAATTTTATAATTATCTTGTGAAATAATTTTAAATAAACATAGAAAATAGATACTTATTTTTTGAAAATAATTTATTTGTAAGTAATTTGAGAAATAAAATAATTTTAATTATGAAATTATTGAAATAATTTTAAAAATTAATAAGATTTTACAAAAACACTCAAAAATGAAGGGACTTCAGTTTCACTATATATACAAATATCATAATAAATATAAATACACTTATCAGAAAAATCCTCATCGTTAAGGTATTTACAATGGGATAAGTTCAAAAAAAAATTGTGAAAAGTTCGGAGGGTTTTTTGCAAAACTCCATACCAATCGTCCTGCTGCTCCAGCGCCCTTCTTCCCCAAATTTTCAGACAACCGGCACGGGTTGGGGTGAGGTCGGGGTGTAGTCGGGGAGCGGTCAAGGCGCGGTCGGGGCGAGGTCGAGCTCCTCAACAAGGACGACGGGCACGAAGGAGGATGACGAGCGCGGTCTTTGCTGGGCGCACTGGAGCACGAACAAGGACGACGAGAACGACGGGCATGAAGGAGGACGACGGACGCGATCTTCGCTGGGCACACTGGAGCACGAACGAGGACGACGTGCACAAAGGAGGACGATGGGTGCGATCTTCGCTGGAGTTGGAAAAGCGGAAAACGATGGAAAAGCTGGGGAAAAGTTGCTGGAAAAAACTGGAAAAATAGGAAAAACAAAGGAAATTCGGCTGTGGGACCCACACGAATTTCCTCTGGAATTGCTGTCTTTAGGAGCTTTGGCCAGGGAAAGAAAATGGGGAATGGGAGGCAGATGAGAATCAGCTGATTTTCTCGATTTCGATTTTAGAAATCAAACCAAACACAAGAATGACTCTCAATTTCCTTCGTTTTCTCGATTCTGGGTTTCCGAGATCAAACCAAATACACCCTAAGACCCGGCAGCGCGGCTAGGCCTTGCTTCATTACAAGCCAGAGAACTATGGAGCTGCTCACCCTCGCTCTCCACCGCACCGCCTCCCGGTAGTCGTCTGTGACGCGAGATCTCAGATCGGCGTCTCTTGAAAAATGGCGGACGGCGTTCCGTTTTGAACACCGGATATTTTTGCGGCGTTTTCTGGACCACCGCCAGAAATATCAGGTATTATTGAAGTGTTATATGGCGTAGAGGCAGGAGAGCGAGGCCACGGATGACGGTAAAAGTGCTCCCTGAAAAGGATTAGGTTTCAAACTCAGATTTTCAACGCGTTTAACAATGAGTTTTATGTTTCCATGAATGAATCAAATTATTATTCTTGGTCCTCCGCATCACGACACTTTATATCCGCCACAAAAACGCATCGATGTGTGAGCAACAATTAACATATACAACATAGGTTTAAATAACAAATAGTGTAAGACGTTTTTTTTCCGGCCATCAATTTAATAAATAACACATCTTCAAAATCAACAAATATACTCCGCAATTTATTTCAAAATTTTCTACCTACAGCCACTTAATAAAGGAATAAAAATAACTAAAATAAACAAAGACTCCAATTACGGGTGCCTCGCCCGTGCTGCCATTTGCCACCATAAACACCAGCCAAAATTTACCCTATGAATGAAAGAAAAATAATAAATGAGATAAAAATCATTCGGCAGAAAGTTAACCCTTCTAAATAACAACAACGTCAATAAAAAAAAAATAACATCAATAATAATTATTATTACGAGAGTTAACAATATTCACAATAAAGAAGAAAATACAAGAAAATAAAAAAATTTATTGCATCCGCAATAGTTAATGATTAAAGACTATAATTATTAACTCTTGTATAGATTTTAAGGAATTGATCGTATTCTAAAGGGCTATTTGGTCCAATTTCGGTTTTAGGAATCGTGAAATCGTGAAAATTGAGTGATTCCAGATAATTGAATGAATCAGAAGAAATTAGATAATTCTTTGGATGATTATTTACTGTTGTAGGGAATTGGGAAATAGCCAATTTCTAAATTCTAAATTTCGTTGTTTAATTGACAAATGGAATTGATCAATTCCATAAATTATTAAATTCTTGTATTTGGTTGACGTGAGAATTGAGAATTAGCATATTATATAAAATATTAATTTATATATAAATTAATATAGAAATATAATAAATTTAATTTAAAAGTTTGTAATTATAGAATATATGTTAACTAATTATTATTATTTTAATGTAAAATAATTTTTTTAAAAAAATAGCTTCTTTTTTATCATATTTTATTTGTAAATAATTAGAAAAGTATAATAATGTTATTATTAAATATATAAAAATAAAAAAAAATATTTTAAAAAGGTCAAAAAAAGGCAGATTATGTAAGTAACTTAAATCAATTACCACATTTATTTATATTAATTTGTGATTATCTGTCAAATAATTTTTAATAAACATAGAAAATATATATATTTTTTGAAAAAACAATTTATTTGTAAGTAATTTGATAAATGAAATAATTTTAAAAATTAATAAGATTTTACAAAAAGACCCAAAAATAAAGGAACTTCAGTTTCACTATATATATAAATATCATAATAAATATTACGATGATTTATATCTACTATAAAGACAACTTAATATATTAGAAAAGACAGCTTAGTAGGTTAATACAAAAATCTACTCAAAAAACGATTTAATACATAATTTAACTTAACAGGTTATTACAAAATATATAACTATATATTTATAGCATCCATAAACTCCTGAAGTCACTCAATTCTAACATCATCATTCATACCATCGATCAATGTCATGTCATCAACCTCGTTCTCATGTAAATGCCTACATGCAACTTTCAGAAATGACTTACTAAATTGTTCCCCCTTAAATTTCATTAAAGTTGGATACACGGCTTTTTTTTAAGAATCTTTTCCAACTGTTTAAAGGGCGGCTGCAACATCAGGCATGCAGGGACAGAAAGAAATGTCCAAGTGGCAACATACGAGGAAGAGAACAGCCAAATATTAAGAGGATGGCTATCTGAAGGAGAAACAGATACAAGTTTCACCTAGGCCTACTGGTTAGCATTATTGCTTCCTTGTTTCAATGTAGCTCCTCCAACTTATAATTTTTATTTTTTACTTGGTTTTCAACGATATGACTCCTCTTCTTCTCACAGGACAACTTGGACGCGCAATGGGGAAGGCAAGCAAATGGCTAAGAAGCTTGCTGCTTGGGAAGAAGGTGGAGGAGGACAAACCGAAGAGGGATAACCGACCATCTGGATTGGCTCCTGAGATTAAACCAGCTCCTATGAGAGTGCCATCCCCTAGAGGGAAGAGATGGAGTTTCCGGAGATCAACAATGATAGGAAGGGACATCAAAGCTCTAGAACATGTTCTGAGTGCTCCCACACAAGAACCACCAGAGTCACAGATCAATCAAAAGAATCAAGCTGAAGGCATTGCTGCAGCAGATGCCCTGACTGTGGCCGAAGCTACAAAAGTTATGCTTCATCTCACGTCTCCAGCCAGGGGTCATGAAACCAGTTCAATTGAGGATGCAGCTGCCATCAAGATACAGTCTTTCTTCCGAGCTCATCTGGTAATTCCTATATGCTATCTTCAGCAGATCTAGCAAATTTTATGAAGTAGTGGAATCAGAGAGTAAAAACCAAAAGGCGAGACTATTGAAACCACTATGATATCAAACAAAAATTAACAGAAGTAGATGAAGATTTGGCTCCTGCACTGGAGCACGGAGGAGGACGACGAGGACGATGGGCACAGTCGGAGCGGCGCGGTCTTCGCTCGGCCCACTGGAGCTCGAAGGAGGACGACAAGGACACGCTGGAGCACGGAGGTCTTCACTCAGGAGCTGGAATCGCCGAGAAGGACGACGAGGACGACGACGACGCGTTGGAGCATAGAGGCATTCGCTCGAGAGCTAGAATCACGGAGGAGGATGATGGAAAAACTGGGAAAACAACCGGAAATGACAGGGAAAATATAGAAATAGACGGAATTCGGCGGTGGGACCCACGCGAATTTTCTTTGGAAAGCTTATTTTCTGAAGCTTTGGCCAGAAAAAAAAAAGGAATCGGGGGCAGCCGGGAATCAGCTGATTTTCCGTCGATTCTGATTCTCAAAATCGAATCAAACACAGGAATAGCTCAATTTCCTCCATTTCCTCGATTCTCGATTTCCGGAATCGAATCAAATACACCCTAAGCAGAATTATATCAAAGTAGGTATAAATCAACATATGATTGTGATTATATCTCCTTTTGAGTGACATCATATTATATAATACTTTCATTTGGTGATAGAGCGGTGATCTCAACTATTTACATAATGAGTCATCTCTTAATTACAAAAGATCAACTGCTATTTTATTTAACAATCTTGCTAATTTTTTTTCTAAAATAGAGAATCATTCACTAATATCAACCTAAAAAAAATCCTATTGTCTTTGTTGAGGTACAAAAGATCATAAATACAACGAACATTGAGTTAAATTTATTAATTAATAAAAAAATTGATTCAACCAATAAATTAAAATAAATTAATTGATAAATAAAGAAAGATTTAAAAGTATCAAAAGATTTAACAAGAAAAATTGAGTCCAATAAGGTATAAATCAAATTTGGATTTCAAGTAAAAAAAGTTGAGTGATTAAGGGGCCGTTTGTTTCGATTCCCGGAACCGGGAATCGGAGGAATGGAGGGAATTGAGAGCCCAATTCTCTCCATTCCGGTGTTTGTTTCGATTCTCAGGACCAGGAATCAGGGGAATCGGTTATTTCCCAATTCCCCTAATTCCCCGTTTTAATTCCCTCAAAAAATGAAGGGAAAACGCGGATTTGGGTTTTCAATTCCCTGGTTACTGTAGCACGCTCCGAGATGAAAACCCTAATTCCGGGTTAAATTCGCACGAATTCCCCCCCCAATCGTCTGCGTCTTCTCTCCTCCGACCAGCATCTTCTCCGTCGTCCGGCTGTCCAGCGGCTTCAGCAGCCATCGAGCGGCTTCAGCAGCCGTCGAGCGGCTTCAGCAGTCGTCCAGCGGCGTCTTCTCCGTCCAGCAGCTTCAGCCGCCGACCAGCGGCTTCGTCTCCGTCCAGCGGCCGTCCTGCAGTTTCTTCTCCGTCCAGCGGCTTCAGCGGCCGTCCAACGGCTTCTTCTCCGTCCAACGGCCGTTCAGCGGCTTCAGCGGCCATCCAGCGGCTTCTTCTCGGACCAGCGGCGTCTTCTCCATCCAGCGGCTTCAGCGGCCGTCCAGCGGCTTCGTCTTCGTCCAGCAGCCGTCCAGCGGCTTCTTCTCCGTACAGCGGTCGTCCAGCGTCTTCAGCGGCCGTCCATCGAATTCCTCTCCGTCTAGCGGCCATCCAGCGAATTCCTCTCCGTCCAGCGGCCATCCAGCGAATTCCTCTCCGTCCATCGAATTCCTCTTCGTCCAGCGTCCAGAGCCTTCTTCTCCGTCTAGCGGCCATCCAGCGAATTCCTCCCCATCGTCGAAGCAGCGGTCTAGGCCGGTGAGCTCTTCTCCTATCTCTTCGTCCTTCGTCCCTCCTTCGTCTCCATCATCTGATTCCGATTTTAGACTTAAAAAGATGCATTAAGATCACTAATTTCTTTTGTTTATGCATGTAATTTTGGGATTGATTACTATAGATCTTCTTCTAAGTTGATCTGGATGTTACGAGTTTTGATTAATTTTTTTTACCAGCTCCTTATGATTATCACTATCGGTAATTTCTGCTCCTATTTCTATCTTTAATTTCCTTCTACCTTTCTAGGATAGGAGCACATAATAAGTAGCGGAAACAGACAATAGAACAGCTGCGTTAAGCTCGACAAAGAGGCATTTGTTGATGGTATGAATGATGAGGACAGAATTGAGTGGCTTCAAGAGTTTATGGATGATATAAGTATGTAGTTATATATTTTGTAATAGCCTGTTAAGTTAAACTATGTATTTAACCATCTTTTGAGCGGACTTGTCTATTAACCTGCTAAGATGTCTTTTCTAATATATTAAGTTATTTCTGTAGTAGATACAAATCATTGTAATATTTATTATGATATTTGTACATATAGTGAAACTGATGTTCCCTCATTTTTGGGTCTTTTTGTAAAATCTTATTAATTTTAAAAATTATTTTAATAATTTTAAAATTAAAATTATTTTATTACTCAAATTACTTAAATATTACTTATTTTCAAAAAAATAAGTATATATTTTCTATATTTATTAAAAATTATTTTAGAAGATAAAAATGAAACTATATTAAATAAATCTGTAATTGATTATAATAAGATATTTACATAATCTTTTTTTTATTTCTTAAAATTATTTATTATTTTTAATTGTTTTAATATATTTTTCAATTCCTTACAGTAAAAACTCATCCAAACATAAGAATTCAATAACTTATGAAATTGATCAATTCCATTTGTCAACCAAACAACGGAAAGGAATTGACCAATTGCCAATTTCCTACAGTAAATACTCATCCAAACACTGTAATTATCTAATTCCCTCAATTCCTTCAATTCTCTGAAATCACTCAATTCCTACGATTCCACCATTCCTAAACCCGGAATCCAAACAAACGCGCCCTAAATATCTCCATACAGGTCAACTCTTAAAAATAAATAAAATAAAAACTTACCTCATCCATACCCACTAGAATGTGACAATTGTCCCATCCTACATTATGAAAACCATCCTAATTATTTCAAAATTTCAGTACTACTATCTAGACTAGGATTGTAGGCTTGTAGCGGACCACTTAAATCATATATTATTATACCACGATTTATTTAATATTTTAAGATGAGATAATTAGAGTTACAATAAAAATAATATTATTGAATGGTTATAATGAGATATTTTAATAAATAAATTAAATTTATTTTAATTTTCCAGGATTTGATTATTTTAAAAATATATTAGAAAATTTAAATAGCATAAACTTCTAATAATTGTTTCATAATAGTAGAGAATACACTATCAAAAAAGATGAGCGAAGTTACTATCAATGACAGAAAAGACCGTGAGTTATAAGAAAGTCGAGACCGAATCGAGGTAGGTGATTTTTATATTATGTTAAAGTCCTCTACTGATGGGTTTATTTCTTATTATTTCTTTGATTTTAATTTGTTTATACAAAATTTATAACGAGAAAATCATGGACAACCATTAGTATATGTATAAATGATAAGTTCATCCAAAATCTAGGGTAGATGCTTGCTAATTTTTTTGAACTTAGATACTTGTATTGGGAGAGGATTTAATTGTAATGATATTTATATCAAAAGGGTCTTGTTGCAATTAAATTTAGGGTTAATTACCTACACCCCACTAGATTTTTCTTAATTATCAAAAATTCTCCAAAATTTTCATAATTACCTATATCCCCCTCTTTTTAAAATTCTTTACCTATAATCCTGATTATTATTTAATCAAATTTTTTTTCAAAAATTCTATTTTTACTCTTCGTAATTTTATAATTAAATTCCTAAAAAATATATTATTTATTATATATATAATTTTCGAATATTTACTTACAACACCTTGAAATTAATTATATTTATAAAAAACCCATGATATTTACGATTAAACTTTATCTTCTCTCCTGCTACGCTACCAAACCCTGCGCCATTGCTCTGCCAGTCTCTCGCGCCGTCGTTCCCCCTGCTCTCTCGCGCCCTCGAGCCCCCGCTCCCCCGCAAGCAGATTCGCACCACCTCCCCCGCCAGGAGCAGATCTGCACCCTCCACGAGCAGATTGGCCTCCGCCTGCCCCGTCGGCGAGCAGATCCGCACCCCCTGCTAGCAGATCGGTCTCCGTCTGCTCCTTCGACGAGTAGATCTGCGTCCGCCCCCACCCCCCCCGCCCCCCACACTCCTTTCTGTGAGTGCGGGCATGGGAACCACGCCAGCAAGGGTGCACGAGCTCATGACTGAGGATGAGAGAGTCCGGTGCGAGCATGGGCCTCAGGCCGGCGAGGGCGCACGAGCGGGCAAGCTCGCGGGTGCGGACGCCCGAGGCCGACGCTCTTAGAGTGTGAAATATCGCGTTCTTTTTTCGGGAATCGACTGGAAGAAAGGGAAGAAATCCAAGCACATTGAGCAGCTAGAGAGATGATTGCTTCTCTGCAATATTGGAGCTTGTCCATGGTTCATCTCCTTCCTCTTCGCGCCGCTTTCACTTCCTAGTCGAAGTCCCTAGCTTCCGATGCCCTCGTCAAGCTCAAGCTAGGCGAGATCGGAATGGTCTCCGTTATCCCTGAGGAGCACCTCCGCCGCAAGGTAATTCTCTAATCCACTTTTCCCGTTCCTGAAAATTATCTTTCCCGGGATTTTCTATACAATCCTTATATTTAATCAAGATTACATAGGATCTAAGATTTGGGAAGTTGGTGTTTGATTGATTTCATAACCACTGGAGAAGGCAACATTTGTAGATTGAATAGATAACTAGTTGGAGGTGGTCACCGTCCTGCGGTCAATACTGGTTCATGTTGCCTATGAGCTACTTCTCGTTAGGCATCAGTGCCCCAACATCAGGACTGTGGACGAGTTCAATGCTGGCCATGCTGTTGGTGCCATGAACATCTCTTGCATGTTCAAGGTTGGATTAGGGTTGACCAAAAACCCTAACTTTTTGGAAGACGTGCAGCGGCGTTGTCTTAGGGGCGCGTAGTATGAGGATGGGGGTGGCAGCATGTAGCGGCGGCGGCGGTAGCGACGAGTGGCGGTGACGGGTTAGGGTTAGCGTTTTGGGATGAGAGACGAAGAGGATGAAGAAGATGGGTTTTGTTTTTGGTTTTGCATTGGTTTTGGTTGGTTTTGGTTTCGATTTTGGTTCTGTATTTGATTTTCATTAGAGGTGTTTTTGCAAAATGATATAAGGCACCGTTTATTTGAAATCAGGATCAGGATTAAAACTAGTAAACCACTTTTGTAAAGTAATATCTTTTTATAAAAATTAATGCTTCAATAATTTAAAGTTTGAAAAATTATTTAATTTTTTATAATAATTCAATTTAATAACAGTGTAAAATAAATAATATTAATTTTATAAAAAAAAATAATTCTGAAAAAGGATGATCTCGAGACTGATCCCAAATCAAATGAAAACTAAAGGTTTAAATTAATATAATAAAGGGGGTTTCTTGTAAAATATATCTATTTAATTAATATTTGATATTATAATTAATTATTTATATTGAGGGGTTTTTTATAAATTATCAACTTAATTTGCTTTTAACTTTTAATTAATTATAATCTATGAGTCTATTTGTAATTCAAATGTTCCGTTTGGCATAACTTTCTTATTTAAACTCCAGATTCAGTGATTCATGATTTGTTTGATTTGCAATTTTACGTAAAACTTGTTGTGAGTATGAAATATTGATCTCAATCTTTTATCATTTCAATTTTGGTTAAATGATTTCTTGGATGTTGTAATTATCTTTTAATTGGTAATTTCAGTTGATCACAGTTGTAGAGAAGTTAATTTGAGGAAATTTATATTAGATCATCATATTTCTATGAATAAACAAGCTAGTATTGGTGGGTGCAATTCCTTTACGGAATTAGCTAGGTCATCTTTCATTATAGCGAATGAGCACCGCTCATCACTATATGGGGAGTACATGGATACGACCCTCGGGGGATTTTGAGAATACATCCATCTCATGATGATTTGTATTCTTTCAGACGATCCATTGTCATATTTTATTACAAGATAATTATTTTTCTGAAGTATGCATTTCTTCTTTATACACTGTTGATTAGATGTTGGTTAGTGGTTATTGGTTGTTGATTAAAGTGGCTTCTTGACAGTTTGATATTGTTGGTTATCTATAGATCATAGTGTATTTGATACTCCTTCTAAATTGATTATCAATTGTCCTTAATGTTGATACTCCTTGTTGGTTATTCCCTATGGTTGATGCTTCATATTTGTTAGTATTTCTTTTAAGATCCAATAGTATTGTAAAACTTTTTTTATTATGATTATTTCCAATGAGCTTATTTATTATATGATTTGAGGGTATATTGACATATGAGGTTGTTGTTACCTCTTTCAAGTATTCGTGCAAATGATTAATTGATGTTAAAGGATAACATGCTACATCATGATAAGAAGAAGTATTTTTGTTGAGAATGAGATATTATTTTGCTTTAAGTTGTAATAAAAATTATTGGTAGCAAACATTATTGTTGATGTATTAGTTGATGTTCTTATTTGAGTTATGTTAAATATTTTTTTACTTGCCTATTCTCTTTATATGGTGTTATGAATTACAGGATGTTGGTTTGCATTAGTTGCAGGCTTTGTGGCGGGTAGTGACAAGGCATGACATATATTACTAAAAACCTTTTAAAACACACTAAATTATATTAGTAATAGCTAGTTTTATTGGACCATCATATGGTTCGAATGACCAAACATTTGTTTTGGACATTTAAGCTCAGCAAAAAAAGTCATAACAGCTAATTTTCTTTCTAATAATTATATTAGGACTTGAAATTTGTTTCTAATAAATTTTTTATATCTTTGATTATCCTTTAAGAGAGATCAAACTCTTTAACTTTACAAAAGTTCTAAATCTAGATTTAATTTTCAAATCTTCGTACTCTTATACTTAAACTCCCAAGTTGTTAGATTATGTAAGGGATGAAATTCCAACATCAAAGTATTTTTTACTCGGTTGGAGAAACACTTGTACGGAATTAATTTTATTAACCAAACAACACTTGTAAGCTGATTTAAGTTTTTAAAAATGAAATAAAGACGGTAAAGTAATTACGATTGATTATCAAATTGTATAAAATTATTATGCACTTTTTTGTTATTTTTTATTCTAATATTTATTATTATTATTATTTTATGGATTTGTGAATCGAATTAAGTTTGAAATTAAAACTTATCTGTTTTATTTTAAAAACTCTACTTCACCCTTCTCTCCTCTCTTTCTTGCGATTGTTTTTCCATCTTTACAAGCGATGTTATATTGCCGCTGGTGGTGTTAACGAGGGAATCCTAGAAGGTATAGAAAGTTAGAAACATCCTTGAGCGAGTGGCATCGGAAACGATTTATGGAAGATCTTGATGAGCTTGGCCTTCTTCAGTGCGAGGGCGATATCGGCGTCCATCTTGGCGCGGAGGTCCTTGAAGGCAGCAGCGATGGGAAGGCTTTTTGAGGGACTCGTTGGCGTCGCGGGGCCTGCAGTGGAGTTGCTCGATCTCCTTGAACTCGTCCTTGATGGCCTCGACGTCCTCGAAGAACCTGTCGAGGATGGCGCCGGAGGCGAGAGAGGACATTTTGACGTTGCCTTAGGCAAGAGTTGGAGACGCGGCGGTCACACGCCGATGACTCTTCTTCTCTCCAACCATAGGAGTATATTTGATGAGGGCAATTTAGTATTTTTATATTTTTATTTAAAATTTGAATTTATGACTCAAATTTTTTGCGGACGGCTAAAAGCTTCTCTTTTCCTCTCTTCTAAGGCTTTCATCAACCATCGAAGTTGGAAGGATTGGAGCTCATTTGTGTCCGATCGAATGAGAGTTCAAATTTCACCCAATCGTCCTTTAAATAGAATTTAAATAGACACACATTTGGTTAATTACAAGTATATCAAAACTCCTATATTTACTCAGATACTCTTGCAAACTTGTTTTCTTTTACAGTCCCTCCAGATTTAGCATAGTTAATTGATGATGAACAATCTTTAATAAAAAAAAATGCTACATAATTCGGAAGCTCCTCGTAGGAGAATACATGAAATATATGAGACTGTTTGGTTTCAAATTAAGATCAAGATCAAAGTTAAGGTTAAAAGAAAAATTAAAATGTAAAAAGATAATGCGATTAAAAAAATTGTGTTTAGTTACTGTTTTAACCGGTGAATAATTCAAATTTTTTCTAAATTATTTTACCCTCAACTTCTATTTTAAATATCTTTTCATCTTGGCCGTGGACTCCGTAGATTTCAGACTTCTTCCGGCACAATGCAGTGAACATCGCTCCGTGGATTTCAGACTTCTGCAGATTGTGATGTCCATTAAGAACTCGACCAAATCAACTCCAGGGAACATTTGCAGTCCGATAAACTAAATCTTTGTAATCAAGCGCCAGACTTCACTCGCGCAATGGAGAACGGGGCAAATCGCATCCTACCTCCACCGCAGTCGCTCAGTGACAATTTATCCAATCCACGAAGCCTTCCCTCATTTATCTTAGCCGCGGTGCATGGAAACAACAGAAAGGGCACCAATATTAGAATCAACAGCATTTCATCCAAAAGTTGACATGCATTACTCACCTGAATTCTTCGCAATGGGCAGGCTCCTCAGGGAATGCTCCTCGTTAACATGAATCCAAGAGAAGCCAAGTCAAGCTGGCACTTTTCCAGCCGTGGCAATTCAATCGAAACTGAGCTACAGCAATGGCATCTAAGCGGCGCCATTTCAGCAAGGTTCGGGCACACTCGTATCGCGCTCTCCAGGGCATCGTCCCTCACAGCCACTTCGACAATCTCCAGCGAGCGCAACCCGTGGAAGCCTTCCCACTTCGGCGGCTGCGTCAGCGAAAACCCCCAGAGCTTGAGCTCCTCTAGGTTCACCGCGAAGCCGATGGCATTGACGCGGGTGGCTGCGGCGCTCCAGCCAAGGATCCTGGCGGCGGAAGGAGAGGGCGGCGGCGAGGACAGAGACGGAGAAGGGGCAATGGACGACGAGCTCGAGACGTGCCACGTAAGATGCGGGAACAGCCACACTGCTGAGCTGCTTTCACTCGCCTCGAAGTCCCGAAAACCAGATTGTTCCGGACCAAGTGACGCACGCGCACCGCTTTAAGGAATCTCGAGGGGAAACGTACGGGGAGAAAAAAAGAGAGAGGAAGATTTCATGTAAAATAGCAGCAAAAGCTCCCAAAGAAATTTTCATTCTACACAAAAAAGGTCCTCGTACATTTCGTCTCAGTTAGCTTCCCTGAAAATAAAAACTCTATAAAAAAAATAAAAAATTAAAAAACTTCACTGCTCTGAGTTCGTTTTCCGGTTAGGCTCCCGAGTCGAATGACTCGAATCATCACCCGGTTCGTTCACTGTGCGTTGCGCTCTCTTCCCATCCTCCTTGCACTCCACGTCCTTCCTCGTCTCTCCGTTGCCGCCGCCGAACGGCGATACCGGCGTGGCCAGGAACGTCGGCCGCTTCTCTCCGGCCATGATCACCACGATCTTCTCGAGAACCCCAACCGGAATCTTCGCGTCGCCGCCGGCGTTAGATTCTGCGGCCTCGGGATCGGGCCTGTTGCGGTCGCGGTAGGGTGAGGGCTTCCAGTAGGAGCAGGAGAGGAGGAGGAGCGCGAAGGCGATGAGGCTCAGCATCGCCGTGAAGCCCCCGATCAGGAAAGGCGCCGGATAGCGCCACGGGGAATGATGCGGCGGCGTTCCCGTCGCACCCGGGTGGGCTCCGGCTGCGGCGAATCCCATTTTGTTTTCTGCAGGGTGGAAGTGAACAGGGCTGTGTGCTTTTGTGATGGTCTTTATCGTAGTGGTATGGTTTCCAAGATGCTTCCCACGAGAGAGGTTTTAGCTGCATGAATAGCAAGTTGAAGGGCTATGCGTTTGGCCGATTCCGTTTTTGCAGGAACCCGAGAAGTCTGTTAGTTAGAATTGGCCTAACAACAGATCTCTCGAAATTGACGGACGCTTACTCCGGCAAAAATGGAATCGGCCAAACACAGCATAAGCTGGGGCCAGAATTATATTTTTAAAATGTATTTTCGTCCAATAAAAGGATCACTTTTAATTATTTTTAAGAATTAATTAAAAGTAAAAAAAAAATAATTCTTTCACACTTTTGTATATAACCAAAAGCCTCTAAATAAAAGGATGATGCTTTAAACAAGCCCATTTAGCATCAATAGCGGACAGAGAAAATTTTCTCAGTGGGATCAATTGGTTCGAGATTTTTTAGATAAACAAAACACAATGTTGTTGTACAAGAAATGTGAATTTCATTCTTGTTTGATATTTTGAATTACCTTACAAAATATTGCTTCAGTTTTTGTTTTATCTCTCAAAAACTTTGGAACATTCTTAAGTGGATGTGCAACAAACACAGAGTTTGCAGTTGCTTGATACAACTTACATCCAAAGCAATAGATCTCCCTGTATTTTGATAATTTAAGGGAGATTCCCCTCCACTCGACCACACCAGGGACGATAAGAAGGGAACATTCTCATTATACATGTAGCTGTCCCTCAAACTCCGAGCTCGCCATGATTAACTTTCATAATCAATGTCAAGTGGGGCCACAGTAATTAAGGAAAATTACTGGGCCCAATTAGTGTTTGACGATTTAGGTTTCGATCCAATTTTGATAATAATTTTTTAAAACACAGTTAAACCAATTTTTTTATTACGACAGGCCAAATTTGGACTCAGTCGAGTATGTAATTGCCGTGCGTTTCATCGGTGTTCGACACGGGTCCCAACAGAAACCGTGAACCGACCACTGCTCCCGGGGCCAGCTTCGGGCGACCCAAGCCGGTCGACATTTCGTCGAACAGGTGCTGCGCAACGCTCCATCTCCTCTCCACTTTAAGAAGAGTCCAACAACCAAGCAAACAAAGCAAGAGTCATCCCTAGGAATGGAGGCCCTCTTCGGCGAGCTCTCCCTCCTTGCCAACCAGGCCCTCGACCTCGCCGCCTTCGACCCCTCCAAGATGGAGGACCTCATGGCCCTCTTCGAGCAGGAGGCCTACGCCTACTACTCCGTCACCGCGGCCCAAAACCACAAGTCCCAGACCGACGCCGAGCGGGCTGTCAGAGAAGCCGAGGCCTATATGGAAGCTGCCATGGCGGAGGCCATGGAGGAGTACCGGCGGGCATGCGAGGAGGCCGACCGTTGCTGCGAGCAGGAGATTTCGAGTCTCGTGCTCGCCGCGGACGCGGCCAAGAAGCTCGGCCAGGCTGTCGGTGCGGCGGCCTCGAATGTGTCGAAGAAGTACCTGGATGCGGCGGTGGCCAAGGCCTCGGCCGCTGCCAAGGCGGCTTTCTCCGGCGCTTCCAAGGTGCATCCGTCGTCTTAATATTTGTTGTAGTATCCGTGAATTGTTGAATGACATTTGGTGCTCTCCGTCGATCTAGCAAGAAAATAAAGAAAAAGTTTCTTTCTTTGTTTTTTTCTGCAAGCAATGGGGTTTGTGTCTTCATTTTTGCAAATAAGTCCAAGATTCCCGCGTGCTTTCTGAATGAGTGCGCACAGCGGGTGAGACGTCTTATCTCATAAATAAGAGACACTAGAAGGTGGTGGACTAGACCAGCAAAAGGAACAGTTTTTGGGCTGTTGGGGCTGCTGGCCAATCATGGTCCGGTTTAGCATCTTTTGGGCCGAGCTTTTGTCTAAGGTGATCGAGTCCAAATCTGGTAATCTGTTTCGATTTTGATTTAGTAACGAACGTGATCCTGGGATTAACATGATTAAAATTGTAAGCGCTAGTTAAAATCATCACGCCAAAAAAAAAGACTAGTAAGATTTTAAGATTTTTAACGAAATAAAATAACTTAAACAATAGTTTAAGTCCCATCTGAATTTGGGTTGGGCGTAAATAATGAAATTGGGGCCTCGTGAATCAAGTGATCTGCAGCTGAAAAGCCGTCAAATTGGGTGTCGACTTCGAAGCCGTCAAAAGCATATTCTTCTGCAAAACTGACGAGCCTCGTTCAGGGGAGCAACAGGGATTGGTGGAATCTCCCGTTTCCTCTTTCTTCTTATTCTTCTTCATCAGAGCCAAGAATCAGAGAGAGAGAGAGCGAGAGAGAGAGAGAGAGAGAGAGAGATGGTGCTGTGGGTGTTCGGCTACGGCTCTTTGATCTGGAAGGCCGGCTTCCGCTACGACGAGCGCCTCGTCGGTTTCATCCGAGACTACCGCAGAGTCTTTTACCAAGGCATTCATTCTTCTTGTCTGCCCATCTGATGTTTGATGTTTTGCTTGACTGACATTTTTGGCGTGGGCTTCGCAGGAAGTACGGATCACAGGGGAACCCCAGCTTTCCCTGGCAGAACCGTCACGTTGGAGCCTGTTCCTGGCGACGTTTGTGTATGTTCATCATTCTTTCTGTATAGATATATTACCTGCCTTTTGCCATGTCTGAATGAGATGAACGTGATTTCCCATGCTCCATGGTGATGTAGTTGATAATGTTGATGAATTTTGATCCCATAAAGGATGAGAAGTGGATGGAAATGATGTGCTATTTACTGGTTTGATGATTTTTCGCTTCAAGGGTCATATCTATAGTCTCAGTGGTCCATTGCGTGGCGTATTTGCAGCTAATATCTGCTTTTGCTGATAAAATTGTAATTGATCTCAAATTTATGTGATGAAACTCAAAACTAATTCCTGTTTTATCCCAAGAATACAGTGGGGAGTTGCTTACAGAGTTTCGGGAGAGGAAGATGAGAAGATTGCTCTATCGGTAAACCGATTAAGCTGTTAATCTGATTTTGATACTGATCATTTGCTGTCCACAATATTTGGGCCTTTTGTTTCTACCTTTGTCCCCTTCTGAAGTTAATTCTGTTATGCTTAACCTGAAATTTTTCTAGGAAGGATGTGAGACTGCTAACTTCAGTTTTCATCTCCAATTGCCATGACAAGGAATTGCAATATCTTCTATTTAAGTTTCCCAAAGTTATTGTTATTGATAAAAAAATGCTCCTGCTATCTATATGCTGTATTGATTCTAATAATGTCAAGAGAACCATACAGGTGCCATTCAATCTCATATTGCGTTTTCTCTCTTCTGTCGAATTTTCGCTTTGGGATGTTGATATTCCTAATCATTTCATTTTAGACATTAGACTGACTTATATTTGCCTTATTGATCACCACAACAATTGAAACAGCCAGATTAACAATTTAGCTTGCCTTCTTAGAGATGCTATTGAGGTCTAGTTTAATGTTGTATTAATGTTTTGATTTTAACATAGATTTTGTTTGTAAGTCCAGATAATGGGTTAGGATTTATTGTAGGATTCACATGTGGTTCAGGCAAAAAGTTACCTCTATTTGTTCGCATAAGAGATATATTGATATATATAACCTAAATTTGATTTGAAAGTGTTGGTATTAACTTATCTTCCATGGGGCTCATTTAGGCACCGTTTGATTTGGGATCAGGATCAGGATCAATATTTTTTAGAATTATTTTTTTTTATCTTATAAAATTAATATTATTTATTTTAGATATTATTAAATTAAATTATTATAAAAAATCAAATAGTTTTTCGAATTTTAAATTATTGTAGGGTTAATTTTGATAAAAAGATATTTATTTACAAAAGTGATTCACTAGTCTTGATTTTGATTCTGATCCTGATCCCGAACCAAATGGTGCCTTATGTATCAAATAATGCTTGAATCCAAGTTTACAATATGAACGATGAATTCCTTGGGAAATGATGCTTTTTATGTCTTAGCATTAACTAAAAGGATGTTAAATACATCTTGTATTAATAAAATGAAAATTGTTTTCACTATTTTGCAAGCCAGAACCTCAATAATGAATTTTCCAATTGATTAAGAAGGACTATGGACATGATTTTTAATGCAATACTCGTTGCTTTGCATAAAATTCCGGTTTTATGATGTGCAGAACTTTTGTCCATGTTTCATTTAATGTAGACAATAGCTTCTGCAAATGAAAGAAATAGCATTTATCTCTGATGAATATACACCATAGTATTTTTCCTCAGTTTCTTTTAACATTTATTTTTTGTGCCTTGCAGTATCTGGAAGTGAGGGAAAAGCAGTATGACAGGAAGGCTTATGTTGATTTCTTTGCTGTAAGTCATGTTAATTCCAATTTATGACTTCATGTTATGCATAAAATTTAACTAATGGTGTGAAAATTTTTTCAGGATCCATCGGCAACTAGTCCATCTCTTAGTGGAGTGTTGGTGTAAGTGGCAGATTGCATGAATAATCATTAATGTTCTAAGCTGGTGAGCCATAAGTTGATGATACTGTCCATTCAGATACATAGGTTCAGCAGACACAAAGATTAATACGAACTATTTGGGCCCTGCATCAGTTGAAGAAATAGCTAAGTAGGATGCTTCTGCTCAAAATTTTGTATATAATTACACCAAATATGTTGCACATTCATGTAAGACTTTAATGCTCTGCAGGCAAATTATTCATGCTGAAGGCCCCTCAGGACCCAACAGAGACTACCTTTTCCAGCTTGAAGAAGCACTTGACCAACTTGGTAAGTTCTGTTGTATTGTATGCATTCTGCTTGTTTCTGTAACAGTATGACTATTGTTGTTTTCATTGATTTATGCAGGACGTGAAGATTCACATATTAAAGAATTAGCAGATACAGTTCGAAGGATTCTGTCAAGAGTCCATGACTAGATCATGATTGAATTGGGCTTACCTTTTGAAAATTGAGCATGGCAGGGCATTAAACTGCTCAGAATGCTTAGTTCATTGGTATTAATAGCTTCCAATGATTATCCTCGCTTTTAATTATTTGTCACCATCAATGCGCGAGGAGGAATAAGCAATTATCTGATTCCAATGTAGGAAGGAAAGATTTGATGCTCGACCATCCATTAAGCAGTATTTCTGATTTGAATATTCCATATATACTCTAGCATGTCCACCCATTGTTGAATTCTTAATTAATGACTATTTTAAGTTTGGAGGGGTCGATCAGTACTATTCTTTGTGTTCTGTAACTGCATTTCTGTATCTTGGTGATCTCAAGAGCAAAACTATGTGCATTGCATTTCTTCTCACTTTCTTTGTTTCTAGTGTTAAGCTACAGAACATATTTGCTTATATCTCATCACTCCTGAAAGTACATCAACTCTAAGATCCGGTCTTAGATTTTATATTTTGGCATTATGATGAAAAATTGGTTCAATTCATGTATTATTGAGAATATTATTATTTTTGGCACAAAAATTAGGGAACTGAAATTTCTTCACTACATTTGATGCAACTTAATTCAGCAATATCCCAATCTTTCTCAGATTAACTGATGTTGAAATGCATTGCATTCTGTTTTTAGAGTGTGAAATGCATTGTACTATCATTGGAGCAATTTGGTACTAGAACTCCCATAATGGGTTGCTGCTCAACTAAGGAAGTTTCAATGTTTATATATTTATATATGTTCTTTATGACTTTTGGTAAAAGATGCTTCAATGTTTCAATACAAACATGATGGTCACTCCAACTGCACTCTTGAATCTGAGATGTTTTTAAGTTTTCTTTTTTAAAAATCAGTTAACTATATCTTGTGCACATACAGCTGCTAGAAAACACTGTTGAAAACTTTTTTTAGAACATTATTGAACTTGATAGTTTGTTATCTAAGCAAAGAATCAATTAGTAATTGGAAAAGGGATGAAAAATATCTGAAATAGAAAGCATTTTTGTACATATACCATCCTAAATATTTTTTTCTTTGTGATAAGAATCAATGCTGCCAGGGCATGAGGTTTCCATATATATGAGGTAGAAAGGCTGATTGTGAAAAAGTTGAACATTATGTAGTGTATATAATCCGGCATTGACCTCGAATCAGCTGGGTGATTTTCCTCAAGGTTTTGACATAAGGTATTTTATGCATGCCTCCTTGAAATATATATTATATATTTTCACATCAACCTTTGATATTTTCAAAATGATGCGCTAATGCTATTGAAATTTTTTTTTTATCAACCGAGAACTGTTAGCCATCTAAAAATAATACAATTGATGCTATTTCCGTAGTTTAAAAAACTTTTTTGGGCTCTGATTACGTGTTGACATGTCGGCACCTGGCCTTATGAATTGCATGAAATTTATGTAATATATATATATATATATATATATATATATATTAACGACGTTGTTTGTGGAATTTCGGCTGATAAGTAATTTTTGAAATGTAACAAAGCCTAAATAGTGACATTTTTAGGGGGGTATCTTCAAAACCCAATAGCATGTTATTCGGATTGGGTTTAAACAAGTTATACGGCAAATCCGACCCGTTTTATAAACGGTTCCGGCTCCGAATCATCCCTTCTTTTTCCGACTCCTCGTCGACGTATTTTCTGGTGGAGCACCACGAGCGTCTTGGCGTTTCTCCGGCGGCCGTCCGGCGTAGATCTTCGTGGTCTCCCCCCCGCTGCGTCTTGCAGCGGATGATCTCCGGCTTCGCCAGCTCGATCGGTATGCCGTCACCTTTATCAGTCCGAGCCCGCGCTTGCAGTAGGTCACCGGCTCCGCCGGCCTTTTCCAACCTCTAGGTAATTTTCCCTGGAATTTTTAATTTTTTTGTTTTCTCTCAATTCCGAACTCCATATAGGGGTTTTGTGCAAATGTGTCTTGCATCCAGTTTTGCAGCGAAGGGGTTTGTCAATTTGTCGCGTCGTCGTCTCCGTTGGTGCCGGCGAGGCGGCGATGAGCGGAGCTCAGCTGTGCGCTGTGCTAGGCGAGCTAGGGTTTGGCGGCCACGAGTCCCTCGATCCTGACAGTTTCGAATGGCCCTTCCAGTACGATGATGCCCGCCCCCTTCTCGACTGGATCTGCTCCAGCATCCGTCCCTCCAACGTCCTCTCCCCCTCCGAGCTCTCCCGGTACCTTCTCGTCCTCGATTTCCAGTCCAGTTCTTTTGTGATTCTCTTTGCGATTTCCCTATCATGTTTTCTGCAATTTCTTCGACAAAAAAGCGATTTTTTTTCATTTACATTTTTTGTTGGTTTTCTACTCATTAAAGTTCGTTCTCTAATTTCTGGGTAAGATGATATGGTTTGATTTTTGGCAGGTATGAGCAGTTTGTCAATGAAGGAACGCTACTAGAGGTGCCATTTTGATGTGATTAATTTTGAACTTTGATAAGTTATATTCTGTGTCTATGTTTTCCATGTTATTGATTGGCCTAGGGGTGAAATAGTTCATGAAGTTTTTAACATAAGTTTGAAACTGTTGATAAGCAAGGCACCGTTTGGTTAGTATTATGATTTTTCGGAATTATTTTTTTTGCAAAATTAATAATACTCATTTTACACTGCTATTAATTAAATTATTATAAAAAAATAATTAGTTTTTCGAATTTTAAATTATTAGAGAGTTAATTTTAATAAAAAATATTAGTTTACAAAAATGATTTACTAGTTTTAATGTTGATCTTCACCATGATTCTGAACCAAACAGTGCCTAATGTTTTAGTAATTGTTCTTATATTGAATTAGCCTGAGCGTGTAGATAAAATATTAAATTTGAGAATAATTCTTTCTTGAATTTTAAAATGGCAAATGAGCATTAAATTGCTGAAATGTTGCTGCCAATTTGTTTGTGAGGGTTACTGGTTACTGAATTACTTAGGCATTTTTAATAGTTTGCAGAATAGTGGCACTGAATTAGACTGTGTTTTTCTGCTAGCTTTGCTTATGCATATTGCTTATTAGTTTGTTTTGGTCTTTACATTCATGTTCAACAATCCAGGATTCTTCTTGTTTGAGTACTTGTAACAGGCTTCATCATGAGATTATCAATGAATGATTCATTTGTAATTAATTTTTGGTACACCAACTCATCAAGAAAAGCTGTTTTTAAATTCTCTGAGTGACGATTCTTTGAATGCCTCTGGATACTTTCATGTGTTTGGTTCCTTGGTATCTTTTTTTTTTATATATAATGTACCAATATGGAGGGTTTAGATTATTCTTGTTTGGATGAAGGGGTGACTCCAAAATGGGCTGAGGGTGTACTATTATTGAGGGAAGTGGCTAGAATATTAGGAGTGCAACAAAACCCAATGCTGGTTTGGATGAATGGAGAAGAAGAGTTTGTTCTGGACCATATATAATCTTATAAGTATTTTGGACTTAGGGCAGGCTAGATTGTGGTCATATGCAATTGTGTTATTTTAGAAGTCAAGGCACTTCATATAACATCTCAACTTATTTCAGCTAGTTGTAGTTATTGCTGCCAAAGAAACTGTGTCTTTTTGACTTTTTTTCCCCATGGATTATTCAAAACCAAATTTGCATGGTTTAAACATTGGTTTAGTGTTGCAGGGTGAGGACTTGGATTCTGCCTTTGATAGCATTTCTGCATTTTCAAGCAGGAGAGATAACCAGGAAGCAGTATTTGGAACTGAGGAAA
This sequence comes from Trichopus zeylanicus subsp. travancoricus, assembly GCA_005019695.1. Taxonomy (NCBI): domain Eukaryota; kingdom Viridiplantae; phylum Streptophyta; class Magnoliopsida; order Dioscoreales; family Dioscoreaceae; genus Trichopus; species Trichopus zeylanicus. The sequence goes on from RXID01022595.1 coordinate 266,307, forward strand.
GACTAATAGATATAAGGTAACTTCCTCCAGTTGCTTCTTTGTGAATACCTCATTAGCTACATGTTCAATCCTGCGGAGTGCTGCTTTATGACTTTGGTGTTGTCCAATATAACGCTGATATATCTGCATGGCAATTGCTCCAATATTATAATTTTTCTTTTTTTTTTTTTTTTTGCTTTACTGGATCATGAAGACATTATCTTTTCCTTTTCTAGGGAGACAAAATTGGCTTACAAAGCAGAAGTTCTAGAATTGCAGAGGCAGCTTGCCCGCCAACAATCTCAATTTGATCTTCTAGCAGGCCATATTTCAGCTTTGATACAGGGAAGGAGGTCCCGTGTAACTGCAACTTCTGCTGTGAATGGACAACTCATCGCATTAGATGAGAAGCTTTCTGCTAGAAATTTAGAGGTAGATCCCATACTTCTAAATTTCTAATAACAGATTATTCAATTCTGTTATCTGTTGGCACTCTGTTTGATAAATTGGATGGCTTTGTTGTGTAATTTGGTGTCCCAGAAAAGTACAATTGTTGCACTAGGCATCAGTGTTAGGCCATGTTATCACTTTGGTGGCATTTGTCTTCGTATAAAGCAGATTTCTTTTGTCTATTTTGGGTTTGTTTGAATGCATCATGTACTGTTTTTGGCTGTCTTTCTCTTCACATTTTATATCCCTATTACGTATCACACAACCCAAACTTTATTGTGTAGATTCTCCTTCTCTTACTTTTTGGTTGCCAGATGTAATGTGGTGTGTTAGTATGCTTGGCTTAAAAGACTTATAGCACTTATTGACTTGAATTATTTTTAGATGAATGCAGTTCTAGGAAAGATTGCCTCTACTGCACATGAGCTGGCTCACTATCATTCCGGTGATGGTCTGTTTTTCTCTTTCTATTTTGGCTGAATCAATAAGTGAAGTTTAATTTCCTTTTCTTTCAATAATTTATTATATGAAACCATGGGTATAGTTGTAGTAATTAGCTTATTTTCCATGGTTGATATATTGTTGGTTACTTAGTGTCTGATACACTTTTACTTTGATCTGACTGTGCAGAAGATGGTGTCTATCTGGCATATTCCAATTTCTGTTCTTATTCAGTTGAAGAATTAGCTTGTACCAAAGAACTGAACCAGTGGTTTTCAAAGCAATTTGAGAAGGTAATGTTCTTTACTTTAGCACTGGCTGGTGTCATTTGACTTGACATAAGAAAGATAATAGAGTTATTTGTGACCAGTTGCTGAGTATTATATATTTATTTTACTGTATGACGGGATCTTCATTTGACTACATATAACCTAAGAGATGACTTATAATTTCTAACTCCATTTTTCTGTCCATGACAATAATGGTATAAGCATTTATTGAGAAAAAAACCTATAAATATTTGCAAAAGGTTACTAAGGAAAAAATTGAGTGATCATAACTTACTGAAGACAGGGCACAGAAGCTGCTGTTCTATTGTTCTGTGTGTCCGATGGATTTGAGTTTTGCTTGATTAGCTAATTATGATCTTATTTGAATGAAGCAACACTATATATCACTGTATTGTTGAATGGAATCAACAAGGCGCATTAAAAATTTATACCTTGGTTGTAGGGTTTTGGTTGGAACCATGAAATTATCTATAGTTTTAATGCGAACTTAAGGACATATATGAGCGGGAAAAATGATTGTTGGCCTATATATAAATATAAATCGATTGTGATATAGGGTGATCTTTGTTGAAAAAACTGAAAATAAAGCTCAAAGATACTCATTTGGTACTCAAGTTGTACATATTTGGTTGCACATTGAAGTACATTCCTATACTTGAGAAATCTGGATTCATTATAACTCAACTAAGAAGTCCAATATTGTATAAAATGGATTATTAATAAAGTCTAAGTAGGAGTTTAATTAGAATGAGAGTTTTTTTATTTGAAGGAGAGATACTAGAGTTTTGTATTGATTAACTTCTCTCAAAATAAAGTTTTCTTCTTTCTCTTTATCATCCTCAAGAAACTCCAACTTTATGTTTAGAAATCCTAGAAATTCAACATGGCAGCATAGATTCAAGAATATTATTGCTGCTGCCAGGGACGAGAAGAAACTTTGTTCCAAAACCATGACAGAAAAAATAAAAGTAAAAAAGTAATATATCACCCTTGGTGATAACTACGGAGTTTAAGTGACCTCCATAAGACTAGCAAGGTTTAGTAACTATTTCTAGTAGGTAAAAGCCATGCAAGTATTTCTCAAATTAAAAGAAAAGAGGTTTTACATAGAGGGAGAACAATCTAAGAAGCCAATAGAGAAGTCGTTCAGGAAAGCTGATTAAGTCATGATCTTACTATAGAGCAGTATGGAGCCATAGAGCAGCATGGAGCCATAGTTAGTACCAACATGATGGATTGTGATACAATCAAATAAATCTGAAATGAAGAAAAAAGACTTTACTCAAATAAAATAATGTTTCAAGAGTATTTGAAATTATAAAAGGAATGTTAAAAATCCAACAAACTAGAAAATCCTTAGAGGAATACTTTGTCAAGATGAAAAGACTTTGGAGTAAACTAGATATGCATCAATCTCCACATTTAGTGTTGAAAAGTAGAACTAGTACGAAAAAGAGTTTGGAGTAATTTTATTTTTATCTACTATAGATAAATTAAGAATCAATTCATGTCAGAAGAAAAAGCGCTCTTAATAAGTGGCATGTATGCAAGACTGTAAAGAGTAAACTTACAACTCTCTAGTCACAACATTAATTTTGAAATAGCAGTGCTGTAATGGACAACAATAGAAATTTTGGAAGAGGAAGATAAAGTACAAGAGAACGCTATTCAAGAAGAGGAAGAGGAAGATACATGAGTAATCTCAAGTGTATCCATTGTGGAAAAACAAATCGCACAGTTTGAGTGTTGTAGGACAAACCTTTCACAACACACATTTGATAAATACCAATATTAGGTTATGAAAATCAAAAGAATCCAAGCAATGTAGGACCAGTGTTTACACCACAAATAATGCATCTATTTAAATAGTAAATGTCAAGTAAGTCTTGTTAGTCTTAGCTAGCTTAGGACTCGAGATTAAATCTCTATGCATCATTAACTCAGGAGCTACTGACTATATGTCTAATAATCCAAATTTTTTACCTCATTATCTAGTATCAGAAGCCAAACATATTCTTATGGTTAATGGTGAACAGGGTCTGATAAAAAATAGAGGGAACATTCAAAAAGGAATTTTAAGCATATCTTTAACCCTTCTTGTAAATCAATTTTCTGGCAACCTATTTTCTGTGAACCAATTAATCAAAACTTTGAATTATAATGTGATTTTTTTTTATCTATTTTATTATATTTTTAGCACCTTCGTGAGAGAAAAATGATTAGTAGAGGAATTGAAGATGAAGGCTTGTACATTTTTCATTTTGGTGGATAACAAGATAAAGCATATGCAAGACAAAAGGAATATATGCTTTTGTAGCATTATAGATTAAGACGTCTTTTTTTTTTTAAACTTAAAAACTATGTTCCTTAATTGTAAGTCTCAAAATAAGTAAATATATGAAATCTGTGAACTTGTTAAATATCACAGGAGCACTTTTTCATTCAGAATCAATCAAAAAAAGCTTATAATCCTTTTTTTTACTTTATAGTGATGTGTTGACAATTAGGTTTGTTTATTTAGATAAATTTAAATAATTTGTGATATTTATTGATGATTTTTTTAAGATGACATATGCCTACTTGATAAAGAACAAATATGATATTCATAGAATGTTTAAATTATTCTAGAAAGAAGTTCAAAATCAGTTTAACATTACTAATAAAATTTTGAGAGTTGATAACGAAGGAGAATATCTTACAAAAAAAATTCAAAAATATTTTCATGATAGTGAAATTTTTTTCAAGTCTTATGTCTTGCCACAATATAATAAGATGGTGTGACTGAGATAAAGAATATACATTTATTAGAAATAGCCAAAGTTATTATATTTCAACAAAATATAACTTATTAATTTTCGGATGATATAGTTCAAATAGCGTGTCATATTATTAATAGAACACCTTCAATTTTTTTTTGTGAGAAAAAAATCCTTTTCAGGCTCTTTGTCTTGAGGAAATAGCATTTGATGTAGAATCTAGAATCTAGAATTTTTGGATGTATTTGTTTTGTTTAGAATTATAGTTTTAATAAAAATAAACTAAAATCAAAGGCTATAAAATGTGTCTTCTTAAGATATTCTATAATTCATAAAAAAATACAAATATTATGATTTAATAAAATGTAGAAAATACATCTCCATGGATGTTATCTTTTTTGATGAGGTTTGCAATTTCAACAAAATTCAAAAAAATATTGCTTTTTTAGATAATGAACTTATTTATAATCATAAAAATTTTCCAAAGCTAGTTCTTCTTATATTAATTAATGATCACCGATTTATGATACAAACAAAAGAAAACAAAAGAAAATTTGATATTGTATGTAATAAACGATAAAAAGAGAATACATGCCAAGAAATCAATGATAACTTGATTAAAAAAACTGGTGTCCTCCTTGGAGAAGAATGCCCCTTATATAATGAATACAAGTTGAAGAAAATAAGGCATATCCTAAACAAGGAAAATATTTACAATTATTACAGGTATAAAATCAGCCATAGAATCTGCTAACTTTGGTATAAAATCACCCATAGAATCTGCTAACTTTGGTATAAAATCAGCAATAGAATCTGCTAACTTTGGTATAAAATCAGCCATAGAATCTGCTAATTTTGGTTTGCAATCAGCCATAAAATCTGCTATTTTTGAATGACTAGCTAATTCCTTTGACATCCTCCCTCAAATTGATGCGGGTAAGTCAACAAGCATCAATTTGCTAACAAGAAAGTTATGTCGCTGTCGTGTCATTGGTTTGGTGAAAATATCCGCAATCTGTAGAGTAGTGAAGATATGTGGGAGAGTGATAACTTGGCGATCATAGGCCTCCCGGATAGAGTGACAGTCAACCTCTATGTGCTTTGTGCGTTCATGGTAGACAGGATTGGCTGCAATTTGGATGGCACTAGTGTTGTCAGCATGTAAGGGAGTAGGTTGATCTTGGGTGAAATCAAGCTCTGTTAAAAGACCACGTAACCAAATGATTTCTGAGCATGCAGTAGACATGGCACGGTACTCCGCCTCAGTGGATGATTTGGAGACCGAGTCTTGCTTCTTGCATTTCCAAGAGATAAGAGCATCACCAAGAAACATACACCATCCGGTAGTTGATTTTCTTGTGTCCGGACAACCAGCCCAATCTGCATCACTATAGGCCTGTAGTTTGAGGGAAGAACCAGTAGGGAAGAATAAGCCATGACTTTGTGTGCCCAGGATATATCTGATGATGCGGCGGACTGCAGATAGGTGGAGATGCCGAGGGGCTTGCATGAACTTGCTGACAATATGGACAGCATAAGAGATGTCCGGGCGGGTGATAGTTAGATAGATAAGACTTCCAACCAGCTTGCGATATAAAGTGGGATCCTCAAGAAGTTCCCCTTCACCCCGTCGATATTTTACATTAATTTCCATTGGGGTGTCAACAGAATTAGTGTTTGTGAGTCCTGCTAGCTGAACCAAATCCATAATATACTTGTGTTGATTCAAGAAGATACCTTGAGGCTGATGATGCACCTCTAACCCCAAAAAATAGGTGAGTGGGCCGAGATCTTTCATGTGGAAAGTAGAGTGCAACAAATTCTGAAGTTTAGATATAGCCTCCATATCAGAACCGGTGATGACAATGTCATCCACATAAACAAGAAGAACAACTATGCCCTTGGATGTCCGTTGGAGAAAAAGTGAGGAGTCATACTGGCTTTGTGTAAATGAAAAACTAAGGAGGGTCGATCGAAACTTTTCAAACCATACTCGTGGTGCCTGCTTCAATCCATACAAAGAGCGTTTTAGTTTGCAAACTTCATTAGGGGAAGAAGTGGGCATACCGTAGGGAAGTTTCATGTAAACTTCCTCCTTGAGATCACCATGCAAGAAAGCATTCTTTACATCCATTTGATGTAAAGACCATGATTGTGATGCTGCTAGGGCGAGTATTGTTCGTACAGTGGTCATTTTGGCTACTGGTGCGAAGGTCTCTTCATAATTTAGGCCATACTCTTGCTTGTTGCCAAGAACCACCAATCTAGCCTTGTAACGTTCTATGGATCCATCAGAACGAAGCTTGATAGAAAACACGAACTTACTACCAAGAGGTTTCACAGATGGTGGACACGGTACAATATCCCATGTTTGGTTTTCTTCAAGTGCAAGAAGTTCTGTTTCAATAGCTCTCCGCCAACATTCATGCTCCATAGCCTGCTTATAGGATGATGGAATAGGAATAGAGGACAAGGTGGCTGTCAAAGATAAAGGAGAGGTGAAACCATACCTATCTGGTGGTTTACGAACTCGAGTACTTTGTCTGAGAGGTGCTGGTGCAGTTGTTGGAACAGGATCAACATTAAGGGAATGAGCTGGAGGGGGCCCGAGAGGTGCTGGAATCTTGCGTCGTTGGTAGACTATGAGAGGCTTTGAAGGCATGGAATCTTCAGAATAATTAGTAAACATTGGCAAAACAGAGAATGAAGGAGAAAGGTCATCCTTGTGTGTGGAAAAAAAATACTGATTTTCAAAAAAAATCACATTTCGAGAAACCCGAATACGTCGTAGGTTGGGATCATAACAAAGAAAACCTTTTTGGTGCACCGAATAGCCTAGAAAAGCACATTGAACAGCTTGAGCTGTTAGTTTTGTCCGTTCGTGTGTAGGAAGATGAACATAACACACACAACCAAAAGTACGAAGATTAGAGTAATTTGGGGTATGACCAAATAACCGAAAGAAAGGGGAAACATGATTCAAGGAAGGAGAAGGTAACCTATTGATGAGATAGACAGCAGTTGAGAGAGCTTCACACCAAAAACGAGAGGGTACAAATGACTCTAATAGGAGGGTGCGAACAACATCTAGAAGGTGTCGATTCTTTCTTTCAGCCACCCCATTCTGTTGAGGGGTTGAAGGACAAGACCTTTGAGAAATTATACCATTGGTTTGTAAAAATTCTTGAAATAAATGAGACATGTATTCTCCCCCATTATCAGAACGAAGAATTTTGATACTAGCAGAAAATTGGGTCTGAATATGTGCATGAAAAAGCTTAAAGACAGAAAACAATTCATCTTTAGAATGCAGAAAAATAAATCCATGTGAAGCGACTATAGTCATCAATAAAAGTGACAAAATACTTGTAATTAGCATGGGAAGTAACTGGCGCCATTCCCCACACATCACTATGTATCAAATCAAAAGGCTGGACTACTTTAGGTGTGTGAGTGGGAAATGGCAGAACTTTACTTTTTCCAAGCCTACAAGAATTGCAATCAAATTGAACAGTACTAAGAGATGGTGACCTTTATTGCCAAGTAAACCAGAATTTAGCAAAGTATAAAGCACATTAGAGTTTGGATGTCCAAGGCGTTTATGCCATGCTCGGTAATCAACATAAGCAGAATTGCAGGTGATAATAGATGAAGAGGAACATGAAGACATAGGAAACTGAAGAGGAAAAAGACGTCCAATTTTAGGCCCCTTGCGATCATCTTCCCCGATTGCTGATCCTGCACCACACAACCAGATTTAGAAAATTCCACTTTACAATCATTTTCAACTAATTGTCCAACAGAAACAAGATTAGTGGTAAGGTTAGGAGAGACAAAGACATTGGTTATGGATGAAGAAACATCACCAGTGGCAGTGATAGGTAAGGAGTTTCCATCAGCTGTATAAATCTTGAGATTTCCAGGATATTTATTTACATTTGTGAGGAATTTAATATTGTTTGTCATGTGATGGGAAGCTCCAGAATCAAAGTACCACGGTGAAGGTTTAGAGAAAGGTTTACCTGAGAGTCCTAATGCGGAAAATGTAGAAATGATCATTTGCTGAATCATTTCAGGTGTCACAGATTGAATAGGAGCAGGAGCACTTTGTGTCAGATGAGCTTTATCCTCAGAACTACCAGCATTAGAAGAACCAACTGAGACAGTGTATGCCGTTCCAGATCTCTTGGGAGGTCGAATAGGACATTCCTTGATAATATGTCCATCCTTTTTGCAATAGTTGCAGAATTTTTTTGAACAACTTGAAGCATAATGGCCAAATTCTTTGCAGCAATAACACTGAATAGTACTCATGTCCTTACCTTTTGACTTGCCTTGGGCTACATAAGCCATAGGAATAGGAATGGATTTAATTTGTTCCATGGTGGCTTGAGTGAGAAGCCGTTGTTCCTCACGAAATAAATCATTAAGACATGCATCCAAGGATGGAACAGTTTCCCGATTCATAAGATTAGATCTGGTGCTTTCAAATTCAGATCTCAATTTCATAAGAAATTGATCCCTCTTAGTAGTTTCATGTACAGATTGAACAGAAATAAGACCTTCGGGAGGTAAGGTAGCATAGACAATATCAGTATATTCAGCCCAAAGATTCATGAAGATAGAATAAAAATCTGAGATTGAGAGACTGCCCTGTTGAAGACTTGCTAGCTCGTATTCAAGTTGAAACCGACGAGCAGTGTTGTGTTGACTATAGAGTTTTTTCAGATAATTCCACATTTCAGCTGCAGTTTTGAAGGGTCGAAGATTCAAGATGATGTTGGATTCTACAGATCCTAGAATCCATGTCATGATTTGAGCATCCTTGACTTCCCACTTGGAGTGCTCATCCTTGTCTTTGTCAGGTGCAGGTTTGCTGCCATCAATATGACCCCATAGATCTTTACCTTTGACAAATATCTTGAAGTGAAATGCCCAGGCTGAGTAGTTTTTGCCATTGAAACGAATCAAGAATTCATGCTTGTCTGAAGACATGAGGCTGAGATAACTTGATCAAAATAACTAAGAATAATGAACTGAACTAGGACTGAGAGAAAGAGACACAGGAGAATTCAGAACTCAAGCTCTGATACCATGATAACTTGATAAAAAAAACTGGTGTCCTCCTTGGAGAAGAATGCCCCTTATATAATGAATACAAGTTGAAGAAAATAAGGCATATCCTAAACAAGGAAAATATTTACAATTATTACAGGTATAAAATCAGCCATAGAATCTGCTAACTTTGGTATAAAATCACCCATAGAATCTGCTAACTTTGGTATAAAATCAGCAATAGAATCTGCTAACTTTGGTATAAAATCAGCCATAGAATCTGCTAATTTTGGTTTGCAATCAGCCATAAAATCTGCTATCTTTGAATGACTAGCTCATTCCTTTGACAATCAATTCATCAATCATCACTCAAGAAGATCTAAAGAAAATGACAAATTAAAGAAAATAAGTTGAGAGTTTCAATACCTTTAATATGCAAACATAATACTGTTTATCTAGTCTTGAGAAAAAAAAGAGAGTATATAAAAAATATCTAATAAACCAATTTGTTTTATATGAAAAACTCTTCTCTTAGACATTTTGCTTTAATTATTTCTACCATCACTTACAAAAAATAATGGTAGAAGATCTGAGAGATCGAAAGTGGAGACAAACTATGGAAAAAAGAATGAAGGCATTATATTGCAATGATACATAGGAGCTTACATCTCTTTCTGAAAGTACGAAGTTTGTCGAATGCATGAGTTTACACAATGAAGTATAGGTCAGATGGGAGTATAGACAAATTTATGCCAAGAGTTGTGGCAAAATATTTTACCCAAACATACGAAGTAGATTAATTTGATACTTTATCACCAGTGACAAAGTAAACTCCTTAAGAATCATACTATGTTTAGCAGTAAATATGAAATAAAGTATCACTTAAAGAGATGTGAAGAATGATTTCTTTCATTGTGACATTAGGGAGAAGAGATATATTACACAATCATTAGGCATTAACTATGTTAGTGGACAACCATTAGTTTGTAAATTAAAAATGTTATATGGTTTCAAGTAGTTTCTTAGAGTATGATTTGACAGATTTAGCATAATTTTAATTGGCTATGGGTTTTAGAGAAGTTAATTTGACCATTCAGTCTTTTTCAAAGAACACTAGAGAAGAAAAATAGTATTATTTCTGTATGTAGATGATATTATTATAATAAGAGATAATATAGAAGGAATGAAGGAGCTGAAGAAATATTTGAATACTTAGTTTAAGATAATAGACTTGGAAAAACTTCATTACTTCCTTGAAATAAAAATGGCTCACTCAACTAAAAGGTTAATATTATTACATAAAAATATATATTTGATTTACTAACAGTGATGTTTGCTAGGAAGAAAGAATATAGATATTTCTATAGATCCAAACATAAAGTTATATTCATACATGGTAAATCAAATAAACAATCCAGAATAATATGGAATAATTATTAGGAAACTCATATATTTGACCATAACAAAACTTGATATTGCATTTGCTATTATCAATGTCAGTTAGTTTATGCAATCTACAAGAAAATCACACGTGGATATAATATACAAGAATCTAAAATATCTTAAGGGAGCTTTAGACTTAGAGTTATGTTATAGGAAGTAAGAAAAACTAGACATACAATGCTACACAGATGTATTCTGAGTTAAATCAACATTTGATAGAAAACCAATGTTTGAGCTCTTTACCTTTGTTGGAAGAGAGTTATATGAAAAGAAAGAAATAAGAAGTAGTTGTAAGGTCCAATGCATTGGTAAAATACAAAATTCTAGTTTTAGGAGTATATGAAGTTTTTGTTATAATTATTTCTAAAGGAATTTGGCTATCCAATAAAAATGCCAACTAGACTATTTTGTGATAATCAATCAATACTATACACATCTTTAATAATCTTGTATTTCATGAAAAAATAAAATACATTGAACTTGATCTTATTTCATTAGGGAAAAGGTACTAAAGAGATAAGTGGAGCTTGAATACACTTTAACAACAAATTGGCTAGTAGATGTACTTTCTAAGGCTTCAGAGAAGAGAAGATTTATTAGAAAATATGTCCAAACTCGTCATGTTAAACATTTATGCACTAACTTGAGGAAAATTGAAAAATACCCATATAGGACTCAAGTTATATAAGTATGGTGGTTGCATATTGAAGTATAATTTTATATTTAAAAAATCTGGGTTCAGCACCTAACTAAGAAGCCCAAATTTGACCTAAAATCCAACTTAAAAAAGGAAACTAACATTTTATAAAATGGACCATTAGTAAAGTTTGAATAGGATTTTAACTAGGATAGGAATCTCTCCTATTTTAAGGAGAGGCACTAGGTTTTTCTGTCGGTTAACTTCTTTCATAATAAAATTTTTCTTTTTTCTCTTATCTTTTTTAAGAAACCTTGGTTTTTTGTCTAGAAACTCTAAAAATTCAATAATTCTATCACATCAATGGTATTTGTCTCTAAACGTGATAGTTTTTTAGTTTTAAATTTTTATTATTTCAGGGTCCACTTCATCTTGTTGCTGAGGAAGGCAAGTCTAAATGTTCATGGGTGAGCCTTGATGATATCACTAATTGCTTGATACGAGGTATGGATTTGCTTGTTATCTTTTTAGTTCTCACTTTTTATGCATTAGTTGTTATTTGTTTCATATCATCATTGTAATGATATTTTCTAATGATTTTGTTTATTGTGACTTGTTAGTTTATGTAGTATGATGATAACTTGATCAAAAAAACTGGTGTCCTCCTTGGAGAAGAATGCCCATTATATAATGAATACAAGTTGAAGAAAATAAGGCATATCCTAAACAAGGAAAATATAGAGAATTTACAATTATTACAGGTATAAAATCAGCCATAGAATCTGCTAACTTTGGTATAAAATCAGCCATAGAATCTGCTAATTTTGGTATAAAATCAGCCTGCTATCTTTGAATGACTAGCTAATTCCTTTGACATCCCCCCTCAAATTGATACTGGTAAGTCAACAAGCATCAATTTGCTAACAAGAAAGTTATGTCGCTGTCGTGTCATTGGTTTGGTGAAAATATCCGCAATCTGTAGAGTAGTGGAGATATGTGGGAGAGTGATAACTTGGCGATCATAGGCCTCCCGGATAGAGTGACAGTCAACCTCTATGTGCTTTGTGCGTTCATGGTAGACAGGATTGGCTGCAATTTGGATGACACTAGTGTTGTCAGCATGTAAGGGAGTAGGTTGATCTTGGGTGAAACCAAGCTCTGTTAAAAGACCACGTAACCAAATGATTTCTGAGCATGCAGTAGACATGGCACGGTACTCCGCCTCAGTGGATGATTTGGAGACCGAGTCTTGCTTCTTGCATTTCCAAGAGATAAGAGCATCACCAAGAAACATACACCATCCGGTAGTTGATTTTCTTGTGTCCGGACAACCAACCCAATCTGCATCACTATAGGCCTGTAGTTTGAGGGAAGAACCAGTAGGGAAGAATAAGCCATGACTTTGTGTGCTCAGGATATATCTGATGATGCGGCGGACTGCAGATAGGTGGAGATGCCGAGGGGCTTGCATGAACTTGCTGACAATATGGACAGCATAAGAGATGTCCGGGCGGGTGATAGTTAGATAGATAAGACTTCCAACCAGCTTGCGATATAAAGTGGGATCCTCAAGAAGTTCCCCTTCACCCCGTCGATATTTTACATTAATTTCCATTGGGGTGTCAACAGAATTAGTGTTTGTGAGTCCTGCTAGCTGAACCAAATCCATAATATACTTGTGTTGATTCAAGAAGATACCTTGAGGCTGATGATGCACCTCTAACCCCAAAAAATAGGTGAGTGGGCCGAGATCTTTCATGTGGAAAGTAGAGTGCAACAAATTCTGAAGTTTAGATATAGCCTCCATATCAGAACCGGTGATGACAATGTCATCCACATAAACAAGAAGAACAACTATGCCCTTGGATGTCCGTTGGAGAAAAAGTGAGGAGTCATACTGGCTTTGTGTAAATGAAAAACTAAGGAGGGTCGATCGAAACTTTTCAAACCATACTCGTGGTGCCTGCTTCAATCCATACAAAGAGCGTTTTAGTTTGCAAACTTCATTAGGGGAAGAAGTGGGCATACCGTAGGGAAGTTTCATGTAAACTTCCTCCTTGAGATGACCATGCAAGAAAGCATTCTTTACATCCATTTGATGTAAAGACCATGATTGTGATGCTGCTAGGGCAAGTATTGTTCGTACAGTGGTCATTTTGGCTACTGGTGCGAAGGTCTCTTCATAATTTAGGCCATACTCTTGCTTGTTGCCAAGAACCACCAATCTAGCCTTGTAACGTTCTATGGATCCATCAGAACGGAGCTTGATAGAAAACACTAACTTACTACCAAGAGGTTTCACAGATGGTGGACACGGTACAATATCCATGTTTGGTTTTCTTCAAGTGCAAGAAGTTCTGTTTCAATAACTCTCCGCCAACATTCATGCTCCATAGCCTGCTTATAGGATGATGGAATAGGAATAGAGGACAAGGTGGCTGTCAAAGATAAAGGAGAGGTGAAACCATACCTATCTGGTGGTTTACGAACTCGAGTACTTTGTCTGAGAGGTGCTGGTGCAGTTGTTGGAACAGGATCAACATTAAGGGAATGAGCTGGAGGGGGCCCGAGAGGTGCTGGAATCTTGCGTCGTTGGTAGACTATGAGAGGCTTTGAAGGCATGGAATCTTCAGAATAATTAGTAAACATTGGCAAAATAGAGAATGAAGGAGAAAGGTCATCCTTGTGTGTGGAAAAAAAAATACTGATTTTCAAAAAAAATCACATTTCGAGAAACCCGAATACGTCGTAGATTGGGATCATAACAAAGAAAACCTTTTTGGTGCACCGAATAGCCTAGAAAAGCACATTGAACAGCTTGAGCTGTTAGTTTTGTCCGTTCGTGTGTAGGAAGATGAACATAACACACACAACCAAAAGTACGAAGATTAGAGTAATTTGGGGTATGACCAAATAACCGAAAGAAAGGGGAAACATGATTCAAGGAAGGAGAAGGTAACCTATTGATGAGATAGACAGCAGTTGAGAGAGCTTCACACCAAAAACGAGAGGGTACAAATGACTCTAATAGGAGGGTGCGAACAACATCTAGAAGGTGTCGATTCTTTCTTTCGGCCACCCCATTCTGTTGAGGGGTTGAAGGACAAGACCTTTGAGAAATTATACCATTAGTTTGTAAAAATTCTTGAAATAAATGAGACATGTATTCTCCCCCATTATCAGAACGAAGAATTTTGATACTAGCAGAAAATTGGGTCTGAATATGTGCATGAAAAAGCTTAAAGACAGAAAACAATTCATCTTTAGAATGCAGAAAATAAATCCATGTGAAGCGACTATAGTCATCAATAAAAGTGACAAAATACTTGTAATTAGCATGGGAAGTAACTGGCGCCATTCCCCACACATCACTATGTATCAAATCAAAAGGCTGGACTACTTTAGGTGTGTGAGTGGGAAATGGCAGAACTTTACTTTTTCCAAGCCTACAAGAATTGCAATCAAATTGAACAGTACTAAGAGATGGTGACCCTTTATTGCCAAGTAAACCAGAATTTAGCAAAGTATAAAGCACATTAGAGTTTGGATGTCCAAGGCGTTTATGCCATGCTCGGTAATCAACATAAGCAGAATTGCAGGTGATAATAGATGAAGAGGAACATGAAGACATAGGAAACTGAAGAGGAAAAAGACGTCCAATTTTAGGCCCCCTTGCGATCATTTTCCCCGATTGCTGATCCTGCACCACACAACCAGATTTAGAAAATTCCACTTTACAATCATTTTCAACTAATTGTCCAACAGAAACAAGATTAGTGGTAAGGTTAGGAGAGACAAAGACATTGGTTATGGATGAAGAAACATCACCAGTGGCAGTGATAGGTAAGGAATTTCCATCAGCTGTATAAATCTTGAGATTTCCAGGATATTTATTTACATTGGTGAGGAATTTAACATTGTTTGTCATGTGATGGGAAGCTCCAGAATCAAAGTACCACGGTGAAGGTTTAGAGAAAGGTTTACCTGAGAGTCCTAATGCGGAAAATGTAGAAATGATCATTTGCTGAATCATTTCAGGTGTCACAGATTGAATAGGAGCAGGAGCACTTTGTGTCAGATGAGCTTTATCCTCAGAACTACCAGCATTAGAAGAACCAACTGAGACAGTGTATGCCGTTCCAGATCTCTTGGGAGGTCGAATAGGACATTCCTTGATAATATGTCCATCCTTTTTGCAATAGTTGCAGAATTTTTTTGAACAACTTGAAGCATAATGGCCAAATTCTTTGCAGCAATAACACTGAATAGTACTCATGTCCTTACCTTTTGACTTGCCTTGGGCTACATAAGCCATAGGAATAGGAATGGATTTAATTTGTTCCATGGTGGCTTGAGTGAGAAGCCGTTGTTCCTCACGAAATAAATCATTGAGACATGCATCCAAGGATGGAACAATTTCTCGATTCATAAGATTAGATCTGGTGCTTTCAAATTCAGATCTCAATTTCATAAGAAATTGATCCCTCTTAGTAGTTTCATGTACAGATTGAACAGAAATAAGACCTTCGGGAGGTAAGGTAGCATAGACAATATCAGTATATTCAGCCCAAAGATTCATGAAGATAGAATAAAAATCTGAGATTGAGAGACTGCCCTGTTGAAGACTTGCTAGCTCGTATTCAAGTTGAAACCGACGAGCAGTGTTGTGTTGACTATAGAGTTTTTTCAGATAATTCTACATTTCAGCTGCAGTTTTGAAGGGTCGAAGATTCAAGATGATGTTGGATTCTACAGATCCTAGAATCCATGTCATGATTTGAGCATCCTTGACTTCCCACTTGGAGTGCTCATCCTTGTCTTTGTCAGGTGCAGGTTTGCTGCCATCAATATGACCCCATAGATCTTTGCCTTTGACAAATATCTTGAAGTGAAATGCCCAGGCTGAGTAGTTTTTGCCATTGAAACGAATCAAGAATTCATGCTTGTCTGAAGACATGAGGCTGAGATAACTTGATCAAAATAACTAAGAATAATGAACTGAAGTTGGACTGAGAGAAAGAGACACAGGAGAATTCAGAACTCAAGCTCTGATACCATGATAACTCGATCAAAAAAACTGGTGTCCTCCTTGGAGAAGAATGCCTCTTATATAATGAATACAAGTTGAAGAAAATAAGGCATATCCTAAACAAGGAAAATATAGAGAATTTACAATTATTACAGGTATAAAATCAGCCATAGAATCTGCTAACTTTGGTATAAAATCAGCCATAGAATCTGCTAATTTTGGTATAAAATCAGCCATAAAATCTGCTATCTTTGAATGACTAGCTAATTCCTTTGACATATGAGGTGTTACTATTTTACTGTGAGGCCAAACTTGTTTAAACCTTGAATTAGTCGTACAAAGTTTTTTTGGTTGAAATTGGGATTCAAGTTGGGGTGTTCAAAATGTCAATTATTTGGAGAAGTGGTGCTAACTTGCTTAATGAAAGGGCAAACTCAATGTGATAATTTTCATGGCAGGCTTTTGGATTAAGTTGAGCTGCACGCCAACCACCTTCATAGATGTGGGCTTTGGATAGTTGGATAGTTGTAAAGATGAACAAGACTTGGAAAACTTTTACCTTGATGCAACTCCTATGCAAACATTTATGCATATACCAATTTCGAACTAAACTTTAGTTCACATATTGAAATTAAACTATGGTCTCACACACTAGCATGGCCAGGTTTGTAGGACCCAAACTATGACTCATGCTTTCTGAAATATGGGTGGTACTAGAAAAATAGACTTTGTTGACACTTGTCAATGTGTATATTTGTCATGTTCTATCTTAAAATCAACAATCTTAGTTTTGGTTACTTCATATCAGATAGTTTTCATTTTTGCGATGTTATCTATATCTTGAATTACTTATAACAAAAATAGATTTTATATCCTTCCACATTAGTTTTGTCAATTGGCTTGGAACTTTTCTAATGAAAGTGCCACATGAACAAAAGAGATCTTTAAGCAAATTTTATGAAATAAGGCTGTTTCATTTTTTTTTGTTTCTACTTTCTCAGCCAATGGATTCGGATTTATTATTATTTTTTAAAATAAGTGGAGTCTACATAAAATAGAGGTTATTAGCTTTTTTTTGACAAGTAGGGGTGAGCAAAACTGGTAAAACGTACCGGTTTTATAATTTTCAAAATCGGAACTAGATTCTAGTTTTTGAAAATTTTAGAACCGAAACTGTATTAGTTTGAATTGAGAACTAAATTTTCTGTTTTAGTTCTAAACCAATTTTAAAATAGTTCTAAAACCAGTATACTGATCAAACTATTAATTTTAAAATTTAAAATTTATATTATAATACTTTAAAAACTAATATAATTTATAAAATAATATTTTATGGTATTTTTTATAACTATAATTTTAATGGAGATTAAAAAAGATATTAAAAAATTATAAATATGGAATCAAATTTTAATATATATGTAATATATATACATTACACACACACATATATATAAAATAATATATTTATTTAAGATAGGTATGGTTCCGATTTACAAATTTTTTGTAAAGTGTAAAACTGAAATTGAAGTTGATTTTGTAGTTCTACAAGAATTGAGAATCGAAATCGTACCGGTTTATTTTGAGAATTGATTTTTCAATATGGTTCTTATCCAGTACGATACGATATACTAGTTTTCTCCTTTTTTGCTCACCCCTACTAACAAGTAGATCTTTTGTTGCATATTTTAGTCTGATTTAGATCGCATCAATATGACTACTTATGATCACTAGCCATATTAATAATTCATACAAGAGGCCAGCTAGTGGCTTAGGTAGGTGAATGCTATTTGGGGCCCTTGGCCCTCTTTTTCCAAATGGTTTTTGGTGAAAAGGTTGTTCTAGCTTTTGTTTGATCTTGACTTAACTTTGGTATGTGCTTTCTAATTGAATTTGAAAGATACTCGTCATGGATGCAAAAGAACCACAAAGATTTTCAATGCATCTTAGTTTAAGAAAGGATGAGTGCAGTAGAAAGTTTATTTGCATCCAAAATAGAAATCAATGACTAGGGTTTTGGTGTGTTGGTGATTGGAGATGGTTGGACATCCTCGTATTGACTTCAATTCCCTTTTATTCTATACATGTTCTAGTTGATTAATCTAAGCTACCTGAAAGAGCTCTGATCTTTGACATGCCTGTTGAAAAAGCATTTGTATGATTTTCTTTCTCAAATATGAAGGTTTGAAAGTCTTTAGAGAGATACTTTCAAAATTTAATATGTTTATCAACAAATTCTATCTTTCTATGGCATGGAAAATACTCTTTTTTTTAGAAATTGCATCCTTTATAGCTATGAAGATGACTAAAGTGATTGACCTCTACTTTCGAGTGTTTGGTGTCCAACATCAGGGTTACAGGCTGGAGATATCTGCTTAAATTTTTTTATTCTATCGTATGTCCTCATTGACATAGTTTTGCCTAGTTTTGATACTTTTTGACAAGAATTGTCTTTTGGCAGCACTGTGTTATGCTTGGTGTTACCTCTGAGGATATGTGTCTGCGAATTGCTCTAGAAATAGTGTCATTCTTCTGTTTAGACTTGTTTCATATTCTTAATGTTGGTTTGTATGTATTACTGCAACACAAGGTATATTCATATGCCTTGTTTCAACTTTTGTTCTTGAAGAGCTTTTGACTTCCTTTCAATCCTGGTAATACAGGAGATTCTGAGAAATCTCACCATCATCGAGTTGCAGAGCTGCAACGGCTTCGTTCCATGTAAACTATTTGTTTTATCTCTTCATTTGTATTGGAATGGCTAAGTTAAATTGCTTTTGCAATGCTTATTTCTTTTGTCAATTTCAGCATAACATCAAAGGATGAAGAAAAACTTTCCAAACTTCACAGTTTTGCATGTTAAACTCATTCAATTACTTGAAATTCTTGATTTTTCTATTGCTATATTTCATACTTGTTTTTATTGCCTTAATCTTTGGTAGACAGTCTGGAAAAAAGTGGAGATGCTTCAAAATGCTCTTTTTGTTTATTGATTTCTTCAACTGTATATATAAGTCATCGGTAAGCATACTAGAATATGCAATGGAAATTGTTTTAGTGGCAACATGTAGGTGGATACTGAGCATAAGATATTCTTCCTCTGTAGAATATATATATTTATGTTTAACATTTGACTTTTGGATTTTTCTTGAATACTGAAGATTAGCCATTGTAGTTTTATTTTCCTTTATTTAATCATACTTGATTCTAGAGCTGATATTCATTAAAACATGACATAATTGTTGATTGGTGGAATAGCTGTTTGCTGATAAACGATACCATTCAGAGTATCTAATTTGTGCTCCAACATCTATCAATTTTGTTTACCATCTGCACATGCATTGGATTTTTTGTATTTCTTGATGGCAACTATTCTTTTCCAGTCTCGTTGTAGTTGAATTCGATGGATGGACAATGGTTGATATATCCATGAATACTTTATGCAAGGATTTTAGCTGGCATCAGCAGAAATAGCAATTTTTTTGGTAGCAATCAGAAATACGAGTTATCCTGGATATCCTGGTACTAGCAATCAGTAGTCATCCATTAAATGCCTGATTAGTTGATGATGGTGGTAGACTTTGGCATGGCAGTTGAGAGAGTTATGTTCTTTTTTATTCTCTACAGCATGTTTTGAGGATAATGGATTTAACATTCTCGTTATAGTTTAAGTCTCATATACTAGCTAATATCTGGATGTCCCAACTCTGGCGCTTTCTTCTAGATTTGGCATGTGTTCTCATAACTTGATTTGTCTTGTTGAATGTGGGAGTTTTTGCTAAATTTAGCTTTAGGTGGAGTGGTACTGTTAGCCATTCAGTATCAGTGATCTACTCTTTTATCGTGCCAGTTGCTCTACTGATTTGGTGTTAGGCTTATTTGACTTGGCTCTAATCCTGGCTTCCACTATAGGTGCCTATTCAGCATCATATGCTGACAGGAAAGTAGAAATTAGAAAAATAGTTACAGTTATTGCTGATTATACATGTATGCACTTGTGCTCCAGGGCATTAATGGTGGAGGCAATGATATGCAAAGAAACCAAGGATACCTGGTTTTTCTTTATTTTATTTTTGTATGACTATGTATTGGTGGACAATCTTGGTCTATTCCTCACAACTAGCGAGCAAGTTATCCATACCATAATTTGGGGAGATTTTTGCCTCACAACATCCATAAAATTCATTGGTAGAGTTATTTTGTGTATAATTTGTACTGCAATTACCGTCATGAGTGAGCATAAATTCACTAGTTTTGCAGACACTAGGAAGTATTAATTTGATGATATCTTTATGTGTAATATGGCTGCATGAATTGCTAATAATTTGGTGGAATTGGATTTTCTTTTGATATCATTGAAGTATTTGTTTGTTACCTGATGTACTAATTTGTGTTCTACTTCAGGTGCTGGTTGTTTATGTCTATATACAAAATGCTGACCTTGTCAATTACACCATTGTGAAATACATGCAAAACTTTTATCCTTAGGTGTAACTGAGGCCCCGCTGTTTCTTTTTTGATTCTTATTTCCATTGATACTCTTAAGATCCTCTATTCATTTTGCTTCTTAGGTGGAGTCATCTTCCTTCCATTTCTTCCTTTATTTTTAATTAGCTTAAGCTTTCCTGAGACCTTAATTTATAATTGATTATTTTGACCTATTTTATGTATCAATAACTTAGTTGGAAGCTATTTTCTTATCCTCAACTTTTGTTGTGTTTCTAACAGAATTTTCTCTCATTTGTTTGACAAATAGAGGTAGTATATCATTTCCTTTTGTGGTGCAACAGATTTGCTACTAGTGAAAGGCAATGGATAGAAGCCCAAGTGGAGAATGCCAAGCAACAGGCTATTCTTTCAATGCTCAAATCCCAAATATCATCTGATGAGGCTCATATTCATCGAGATATTCATTCTCTTAGGTATATCTATCTGAAAAGTTTGCTTATGCAGTCATAGAATCTAGTTCCTCTCACCCTGATTTATCTTTGTTCTGATATATGATCATGAACCTTTTACATTCATTACATTTTAGGCATGAGCAAAATTTCCACTGACTTTTAGTTTTCCCAATGTGTAATTTTCTTACAATGCAGAGAATAGGCTGCCTCACTGTGTAGAATAATGCTTTGAAAAGCAATAGTTATGTTCTGCATTTGATCAGTCTTCTACTTTGGCATGAAGAGTTTCATGATGCAAAATATTTCAATTTGAGGGGGTTTTCAATCCACTTATTGGAGATTGCTTATTTCTTGAATGGACATC
Organism: Trichopus zeylanicus subsp. travancoricus; assembly: GCA_005019695.1. NCBI lineage: Eukaryota > Viridiplantae > Streptophyta > Magnoliopsida > Dioscoreales > Dioscoreaceae > Trichopus > Trichopus zeylanicus. The sequence goes on from RXID01022595.1 coordinate 287,649, forward strand.
TGAATTATATTTTTACGCACAATGACATCCTTGTGTTGTTATGCTCTTGCTGTGGTTACCCAAGCCTCATCAGGTAAATCGTCTGATCACAGGGGCTATAATGTCCTTGAGAAAAAATTTTATGTTTTTCCAAAATTTGTGGGTTTATAGTTTCGGCACATGTTCCTGATATCTCTTTATTATTGGAGAAAGAAGACTGAAAATGTCCTTGTTGTATTCAGTAATCTAGAAATCATAGCCGCAAACTTCTTGGTCAGAGGCTAATGGATTGCAATTTCAATTTTGAATATAACACAGGAAATTTTGTTTTAATAGGACCATTTCTTTCCATATGATATAAACACCAATTACATTTTTAATAACTACTGGCTATTTGAGTTTCAATTGAGCCATTTATGAATTTTATAGATGTGGTCTCACGAGCGCATATGTAGTATGTAGTTGTTTGTCTTTAAGGTTAAATAATCATATGAGATAAACACGGATAACACTTTTAATCATTACTTACTGAATATTTGAACTTCAATTGAGCCTTTTGCGAATTTTATAGACTTAGTCCTACAAGCACATTTGTAATATAGTGGTTTTTCTTCAATGTTAAATATCCAAGAAATTCCACTTTCATGAGGCAAAAGGATATCAGTCTGAATGCCACAGCTTTAGAATGCATGAAGATGTTTGTTTGTTTGTAGTTTCAATGATTGCTAGGACAAATACCAGAATCTGCTGCTGGGCTCATGTAGGGAGCCTGAGACTTGTAGGTGGTCTGGTTGGTTTAGTTTGGACCAAGCCAAATATCAGTAGCACTGACACCAATAGCACTGGTGGCTGACCTGACATCTCAAATGCTGTGTGACCTCTAATATTTAATCAACTATTTAACATCCACACATGCCTCTTTCTTATGGTATATAGTTCCTGATGATTTTGAATTAGTAACAATTAGGAGTACCTGATTGACATGCCATCTAACACATTAGATGGTGGTTGAGATATATAAGTTCTCTCCTTGTTATTTCCTCTGATCCAAAATAACTGTGTTATGATTGTAGAGGCTAATTTTACCTTAGCTTTTACGATTTGTTTGATGAACTGGATTGCTTGCCAAGCCTAGTTGAATGAATTGAAGTTTGCATTAATGACAGAGTTGTAGCTTTGAAACTACTCGAAACTAGTAAAGTAAGCTTGTTGATGGAACTAAGCTTTTTTGAAGGATAATATAAACTACATCTTTTTACATGCTTTCCTCATCCTGACTAGACCTTTTGTTAGATAACCTATTTCACTGAATGAAATCAAAGCAATTGGATCTTAACTTGAGGACAATTAAGAAATAGTTAAATTGGTAATTGCAAAGAAAGGAGGGAATAAAAGGATGGCAGATTATATGTTGATATTAATTCTGAAAGATCTTGGCAAGCATAGCACCCTTGTAGCAGATGGTTTATTACGTAAGTGATTTTCTTTACAACTTTCAGTATTGTTGGTGGTGGTTTCATTCCGTAGAAAAGCTCTTCAAATGTCCAAAATAGTCCATGTGGAACTTTGTGAACTTCCTCGAAGTATTATAGGATCAATGCCTTATTTGAGCTGTATAGTCTGATTTATGTACATTAGCTTTCCCAAAATTTCCCCCCATTCTGTTTTGCTCACTGAAGTTGCTCACTATACTTTGTTTAATAGTGAGCAGCTGACTTCGACATATCACAATTTGGAAACTGGAAAGGAACTTCTGTATTGCATTTGGCAATGGGTTGAACTTGGAATGGGTTTGGTATCTGCATTTCATAATTGGTGTTTGACCACATTTGGGTTGCAAGATCAGGATAAACAACACTTGGATTTATTTCATAAGGTGTTATGCTTCCCTTTTTAGGACCATAAGTTTAACCCATTTGCATTTGGATTAAAAAATTGGGCGGTATAAAATGCTTTATTCTAGTTTTAACCTGTCATTAAACAGAAACATAATGCTCACAAAGAAAAATTATTTCTAGCTGGTTGCGCTTGTAATTTATTTTTGATGTTGCAAAGTATGGTTAATTGACCACTGCTCAAATTTGTTTGCTGATAACTCTGGCATTTTACTTGTAGCAAATCTTTTTCTGGTGAATATGTTCTTTTTCAAGAAGATTTTGGTGTGATTTACTTAGATATTTTGTATTTTTGTGTATCACAGGAGAAAGCATTCTGAATTGTCTGGAGAACTTACAAACCTTCATCGGAAAGAGCAAACGTTTTTGTCTGAGGTTTGTACTTAATTCTATTCTATTTAGGTTTGCATGTTCAGTCTTTCTTTTAAAGTACTATCAAACTGCCAATACTGTCTGCAGTCACCTTTCATGGATGATTTATTTTTTTGATCCATACTTTTGATTCATGTCTTGAACACGGTTCAAATGATTTTTTGATTAAAACTAGGGATGTTACAAATCTTGTTAACCCAACTAATTTTGTTTGTGAGGATGAAATGGATTTTGACACTAAGTTGCTTTTGATTAATTAATGTCTTATATATTTCTTTGACATGCTAGTTATTAATTATTGTTTTGTGCTTCTCTCTGCAGACTATTCCCCGCTTATGTTCAGAGCTTGCTCAACTCCAAGACACATATATATTGCAGGGTATGTTGGTAATACATGATATCTATGAGTATTCAGATTCAGACATCCACATAATCTTTTTTCTATTTCTTGAAATTATAGGAGATTATGACTTAAAAGTTATGCGCCAGGAGTACTACATCAGTCAGCAGAAAACGGTAGGTTCTGAACTACTAGGTCACTGACATTTGCTAGATAAAAAGTACGATCCATTATTTATCTCCAAATGTCCTTGCTGAATTACATTACAGCTGGCTTTTAATTGATATTATTTGGGAAATATCTATCTTCCTTTGAAACAATAGTACTTCTTGGTGAAAGATTAGTCTCAGAGCAAAGGACTTACTGATGATTATGTAATCTGGAAAATGCAAATAACTGTCCAACAGTATCATTCATTCTATTTATCAGTTTCAATCGCACTAGCCTGTCTGATTTCTTATTGAGTATTGGAAAATAACTATTTTCTTTCAAAGATAAATGACTTATATTGGACCATGTAGCAAGTTGTTTTGTGGATGATGTATAAGGGTACTCAACATTGGGCCCTTCTTTTGTTGAGATAATGAGAGAATTAGGGCTCTGAGATTTAATATTTGCAAGTATGGTTGTATAATAAAGTACACTTCTATATTTGAGAAATCTGGGTTCTATCATGTCTCATTAAAAAAATCTCAAAATCAACTCAAAAAAGGGTAATTGATATAATATAAATAGGTAGTTAGAAAAACCTGAGTAGAAGTTGTATTGTAGAAAGAACAACATATATAAAGGATGAGATACTAGGCCTCGTTTGTTTTGGGATCGGGATCAGGATCAGTTCGTTTTAGAATTATTTTTTTCTTGTAAAATTAATATTTATTATTTTATACTATTATTAAATTAAATTATTATAAAAAATTAAAATAGTTTTTTGAGCTTTAAATTATTGAAGCTTTAATTTTCATAAAAAAGATATTAGTTTACAAAAGTGGTTTACTAGTATTGACTTTGACCTTGATCTTGACCCCCAACCAAACGAACTCCTAGGGTTTGAAGTATGTACTCTAATTATTTTTCTCTTAAAATAAAAGAAAATTTTCTTTTTCTTTATATCATGGAGAAAATCCTAGTTCGACATCTACAAAATTTTAGAAGTTGTGACATGATATCAAAGCTTTAAGACTTATAATACTCTCCAGAAACAGTAGAACTCTAGATTTCTAGACATTATGACATAATCAAAAGAAGACAATTAAATATCAATAATCATTGGAAACAATTCAAGACTTCAGATGGCATCAACTTGACTAGTTAGAGTGAAGAATTATTTTTAATGAGTCAATATTGTATAAGTCTTTGTTAAATTAAAGGGAAAAAGATCATATATCAAAGGAGATTCGTCTGAGAAGCCCACATAGAGCTGGCTCCGAGAAAATGGTCAAATCATGATCTTTCTATAGAACAACATGAATCTAATCGTAAACACCAATATGATGAATTGTGATACACTAAAGTAAATTTGGGAGGAAATTAGAAGGTTACTATATTAAATATAATGTTTCAAAAATTTTTGAGATCATAGAAAGAATGGTCAAAACAAATAGACTAGCAAGTCTTTACAATAGCACTTTGTAAAAATGAAGTCTCTTGAATGAATAGAATATATGTTAATCATCCAATATTGAGAAATAAAATCAATACAAATAAGAGTTTAAAGTAGCCTTGTTTCTATCTACTTGACAAAAAGTATGAGTCAATTAAAAACCAATTTATATTAGAAGAGAAAATACCTTCAATAAGTAACATGCATATAATATTGTAAAGAGTAAATATATAATTTGTAAGTTAGAATACTAATTTTGAAGTAGCAACTATAAACATTGATAACAACGAGAATTTTGATAGTGGAGAATACAACACACAATAACATCACTTAGAAAGAGGCAAAGATAATTTTAAGTGCACTCACTGTAAAAAAACCAATCATACAATGAACAGATATTTGATTCTGCATGACAGAACTCTTACATCCGATGTTTCATAAGTATTCAACTCGCATCAAAGACAATGAGGTTAAAGCTTAGTAAAGAAGAGTACAATCAAGTGATATATGTTAGAAAAACACTTTCTACCATAGCCAATACAAGAGTAAAAACAGTGCTAGCCTTATTGTGGATTATTGAGTCAGAAATTACTCACTATATAATTGGTAATTCTAAACTATTCTCATCAGTGTCAAAACACATTACAAATCAAACATGCGCTAGCTGATGTAGAACACACTTTAGGAAGAGCTAGAGAAAACATACAAAATGCATCACTGAACCTCTGTTTAAAGTATACAAATTGTATCATTGAATCTTTGTCCAACTCTTTTAGTTAACTAATTCTCTTATAACCTACTCAGTGAGCAAATGATCAAAAACTCTAAATTACAATGTAACCTTTTTCTCTTAATTTTGTGTTTTTCAAGATCTTCAGATGAGAATGATGATTGGTGGAAGGATTGAAGGTGAAGGTTTATATTTTTTGGGTCTTGATGAAAAACAAGCTAGAGCTTATGAAAGTCAGAAAGAGAAGTTACTTTTGTGACATTATAGATTATATTATTTATCCTTTTTTAAATTTAGAATCATGTTCACTAGTTATAAATTTTATCCTAAATCCACTTATGAAACTTATGAACTTACTAAATATCACATGAATATATTTTCTTCTTATATCTAATGAAAGAAGCTTACAACTTTTTTTTGTTTAGTTCATAGTGATGTGTAGTCATTGATGATTTTTCTAAAATAACATGAATCTATTTAATGAAAAATAAGTATAATATTAGCTAATTATTTTACAAAAAAAATGCAAAGTCAATTTAATATATCAATTAAAATCTTAAGGGTTGACAATGAAAGAAAGTATCTTCTAAAAGAGTTTCAAGAATACTTTCAAAATAGACATTCTTTCGAGTCTCTTGTTTAAACATTCTACAACAAAATGGTGTGACCGATAAAAAGAATAACAATATTCTAGATATTGCTATCGCTATTATGATCCAATAGAAGCTACTCTAGGACTTTTGGGGTAATACTGTATAAACAACATATTATCTGATTAGCAAAACATCATTTACTCTACTCTAAAATAAAAGCTCCTTTAAATTTTTTATTGATGTTCTACATCAATCTCAAGGTGTTTAGATGAGTTTGCTTTGTCTAAGACTCAGAAATAAGTAGGGATAAGTTTCAACCTAAAGTTATTAAATGTGTGTTTCTGAAACATTCTAAAATATATAAAGATTACAAGTATTATGATCTTACAAAACAAACATGTAAAAACATATTCTACTTTTATGAGAATAACAATGACATAACATTCATTGACAATAACTTTTAAAATAATTCAAATTTATTATCTCAGTCTATTTTATCATTGTTTGTCAATGCAATTATCTACAATGCTCAGAAAAGGGGACGAAAGATTTGATATTGCTTATGTTAGGAGATAGAAGGGAACTAACTAAGAAATCAATTTACCAATCACTATCCTAGAGAATCCAAAATAGAGACAAATACCTCAACAAACCATTGAAAGCTTAGGTAAACCTACTAGCCAAGTTTTTTTTCTCTATAGCTTTGAGAAAGAAGAGAAGCGCTTGTGTTAGAGAAAATTCAAGCTCTATTTACTAACTGAAACATGCATGTCGGAAAGTAAGATTTCAATCAACTGATGGATTCAAATATAAAACCATATATAGATATAAACATTGAAATCAAAGATCCAAAACAATATAGGAGAATTGTGGAAAAGTTCATCTATCAAATTATTATAAGACTAGATGTTGTATTCTCATTAAGTAATGTAAATCAATTTGTTCATTCCCAATAAAGCCACGCATAGAAGTCATGTATAAGATCGTAAGGTACTTGAAAAAAACACTTTGAATTAGGATTGTGTTACAGAAAATATAAAAATTTGTTGGAAGTAATCTAATTACTTGGAAGAATAAGAAGCAAGGATGTAGTGGTAAGATCTAATGTATAAGCAGAATACAATCAATAGCTTTAAGAACATGTAAATTTTTTGTTTACAATCATTTTTGTAAGAGTTACGGTATTTGAAGGGATAAACCACAAGAATCTACTGTGGCAATTAATTTTATATATCTCAAACAATCTAGTATTTCATGAGAGAGCCAAACGCATTGACTTTGCTCTTTATTTTGTTAGAGAGAGTACTAAAGAGATAGATTGATCTACAATATAGAGGAATAACTAGTGGTCGTGCTAAATTCATAAGGAATGAGTGCTTGACAACGAACATTTTCAACCTGGGCATACTTGATATTTATGCACCAACTTGAGGGGGTGTTGAAATAATAAAAAAATTAGGGGTCAAAATACTTATGTGATACTTAAAATTTACAAAAATGATTGTACAATAAAGTACTTTCTTATAATTGAGAAATCCAGGCTCATCACAATTCATTAAAAGAAATCCGCTACTAACTTGAAAAAGGGTAGCTGACATAATATAAATGGACGATTAGAGAAGTCCGAGTAGGAATTGTATTATTGAAAGAACTCTTATTTATATAAAGAATGAGATATTAGGATTTGAAATATGTACTCTCTAATTTTCTCTTAGAAAATATAACTTTTTTGTTTCTTTATCTTCATTACCAAAAAAACCCTAAATCGACATCCACAAAATCCTAGAAGCTGTAACATCTTTTACCTCCTAGTTAGGTTGAATGAATGACACCTCAGTTGTATTCCATCTCTAGTTCAAATGTGCTTGAAAAGGAAGAATAAACTGAAAGAATTTTTTTTATCCATTCATTTTTCTGCTCTATCCTGTTGTTTCTGTAAGCATTAGATCATGAGAGAGTACTGCACCAAAATTTGAACATTTCTATTTCATTTGCTTTTATTTGGTGCCTCATTATTACTCAATAAGACCTTATTTTATTTCTTTCTGTGTCCATCAACTGTATATTAATTTCATATGACTTGGAAGTAAGAGCAGAGATTTATTGCCCACTAATATAAAATATTGCTGCAATTTTTAAAGGCTTATGCCCTTCTTACTCCATTATTTTTAGGGGGATAGTAATATGAAATTTTCTTATTATTTTCTGGAACCATGCAGTTCATAAACCATCTAGTCAATCAGCTTGCTCGACACCAATTTTTGAAAATAGCCTGCCAACTTGAACAGCAGGCCATTCTTAGCGCATATTCCTTGCTTAAAGTTATTGAATCAGAACTGCAGGGATATCTATCTACAGCCAATGGTCGTGCGGTAAGCTGTCATCTAATAATTTTTAAACGAGATTTGCTCCATTTCACTTTTATGGTGTAACTGTTGTCTGACCAATCATGCTACTATTTTGGACTAATTTGAAACCAGTTAATCCTGATTTTTATTGCTATTGTATTACTGCTGATATCTACTAAAATGATTGGGTTCTGTACAATTTTTCTTACAAATTCTTAGTATATTGAATAGAGTCACTGCTTGTCTCTCATACAAGCTGCATCGGAAGTACAAGAGCAAGGTGCTGTTGATGATCGGGATACTTTCCTGCATGGTGTCCGTGATCTTCTGAGCATTCATTCAAGTAAAATTGTGCTATAATCCAACAAAGTATTTTGTGCAGTTTGAAGCATATTTTTGCTTAATTTATGCTTTTGTTGTAGATTCCCAATCTGTACTGCCGACATATGTGTCAGCTCAAGGAATAATCCAGCATATATCCAGCCTTCAGTCAGAATTGCTATCTCTGCAATTTGAGCTTGATAAATCCCTTCCAGAGGACCGTAGAAGATGCATCAATGAGCTGTAAGTGATGTGCATATTAGTGCCCAATCATGTGCATGGAGTAACTCTACTTGCATCTCTCAGAAAAACACATAGGAGCTTCTTTTAAATCTAACCTTAAGTTTAATGATAATAAAAATGTGCGCTCAATTTTAGGTTATATAAGCTTTCCCCTGGATTGTTGGCATATAAGCTTAATTGTTGGCAATGATTTTTTGAAGATTTCCTCTGGATTGATGTTTTAATCAACCTGGAAAAGATATACTTGTTATACAAAATTTTTATCCCGGTGTTCACTGTTCTTGTTATTGGATCTCTAAATATCTTTGATTGCTATTTCATGTGTCTTAATAGAAGTGAAATAATTTAGGATCAGAATTAATCAGAACTAACGTATGAAGTATGTTGCCTTTATGTGTTTCAGTTTCTACCGACTTATGAAGGTTTGGTCATGGTTGGGGTCTACTATTAGATAATGATTCAGATTTTTGTCCTGGAGTTTTTGTGCTTCTGCCATGAGAATAGTATATCAAGATTTTGCTATTTGTTTCAAGCTAAAGAATCATATCATGGTCTTTCTATATATTACAGTATCTTGCTTTTATTCTGTTAATCATGTAGGGATCTCACAGTTGTATTTAGTTGACTTCACAATGTAAGACATTGGTGGTATTTTTATAGTTCCATGTTAATAGAATGGGTGAAACAAATCTGAAATCACTTTCTTTCCAATTGGCAGATGTACACTTATTCAAAACCTGGAGCAGCTTTTATTTGCATCATCAACAACTGCAGAACCACTATTGACACCGAGGGTATTTGCTTCTCATGACACTGAATTATACCATTCATGCTGTCGATAATTTTTTTTAATCAAAATCAACATGATGTTTGTGTGTCCTTTTGAAATTTGATGGTATCTTTGGAGTTAAATTAATACATTTAAAATCTTTTCCTGTTGTTCATAATCAGCATATGATAGAGCACCAATCTCAAATTCTAAATCTTTTCAACAATCCCATCTCTATTCAGAAGTAAACTTTTGTTTATTTTTCTTAAAACTCAATCAGTCCTTCTATCTGTAAGATTTTGATTGTCTGCCTCTAAGCAGTAAAACTTAAGTAATAACTCATTTTACCACAGATCATCATCTTTTCTGTTACTAATGTCATCATGCTACAGACAAAGAAAGCTGATGTTCATGTATCATCAAGGCCTTTTTCCTGCAAATTGCATATGCTGGAAAAATGCAATTATTGGGGTACAACCTAGAATTGCATTAATTCATGTTACAGCCATTATTTTTAAGAGAATGATATTCTTGGGGGAGGGGTGATGTTAATTTCCTTACAGAAGCATAACCTAAGTTTATGAAAGGACCAGTTTTAGTCTCAGGAGAATGACTTGGGCAACTTGGCCTCACTGTCGTTCCTTTTCTTTTATAGACAATTTGTATCAATCTTCTTCATCAGATGCTGCTGGTCTCAAATGCCCATGGCAAACATAGTTTGGGTAGAAATCTAGACAAGAACATAGTAAATACTTGATTAGATAAGAGAAGTAGGCAGCACATTCTTCCTCATAAAGGTTTTCTATTGGAAAACTAACACAGATAGGATCATAGGAAGTTCCAGGTATTTTGGAGGCATTCACTGTTTTCTTTTCCACCCATTTGGTATCAAATCAGTGGATTCCTGTTTTTCCAACCTTTTAGAGCTCTGGAAATTTAAGGCGGATTAAACCTAAATGCACTTCATGTTTGCACTGAAGGTTTGAAGGTTTCTGATTATGTTTTCAACCAGGTTACCATCCAGTATATTTTGTGCAATGCATTTTGAGTCTTCTTAGATCACCTGAACACAATAGCCAAATTGATAATTTTCATGAAAAAAACCTGCTAAAATTGATACTTCAGGTTTAGCATCAATTTTGCAATCTTCTGGCAGTATTTTATGTTTGACCATCTAGTTATCACTACAATTGTTTGTTTTCAGCCTCTAATGCGTGCACTTGACGAAATGGAGAAAGTTAATTCACAGCTATCTGCATCTGTTGAAGAAGTAACAGATGTGCATCGTCAGAAAGCTGAGGTGGTTGTGCAATCTTCTTCCTCTATCCTTCTACTTCCATATTACTAGTCCAGTATTGAAGATGAGAAATAAAAGACCATCAAATATCTAAAAAAAGGGTTAAAAATTAGCTTTTATCTTTTATGCATGCTAAGAAAGCTAAGCTGCCTGTTGGACTTGTGATAGCCACATATCCACCAATTATTACAATTATAGTGTGCTTTCTAATACAAAATTGAAACACATCAACTGATATATGTAGATTGTGAAGCATCACCCTCATGAAGTTGGGCGGGAGAGGCAAGTGTTTGTTGATTTCTTCTGCAACCCTGATCGGCTTCGAAACCAAGTCAGAGAGCTCACAGCTAGAGTTAAAGCTCTGCAGCAGTAGGCTCTGCCTTCTAACGTTTTCAGCTGGATTCCAGAAACTGTGCTTGTTAAAAGTGTGTGAAATTGCAGGTCTTTGAGCCTATTGTGCTTTCAACCAACATCATGTACTACTGCCCTTTTGTAATGTAATGTTTTTTTGACGACAAGCAAATAGAGATTGTTGTGGGAGCAAGAAATCATTTTAGATGGAAGTTATCCTGTAATGCTGATTATTTTTATGTTTGTGATCCATTAGATAAACTAAACCTGAAGTTGTTAAGATTATTGAATATATGGACTATTATTTTCATTAAGGATTTATTACAAATAACTCTCTAAATTCTTTTAAAGTTACATGTTACTCCTCTAATTCTAAATAATTATATGTAACTTCCTATATTTTTTTATTTTTATTTTGAAAATCTCCCGAACAAATCTTTTAAACTATTTTTAGTTAAAATCAATAGAGATGTGAAGTTTTGAGATTGGAATATTTTTTGTGGTCTTCTCGCTTGTTATAAAACTGTCTGTGGTAATTATGTACACCCCTTATAATTAGGGTTAATTACGTATACTTCTCCGTAATTTTTAGAATTATCCACACTACCTCCATTTTTAAAATATTTACTTACACCTCTCTGATTATTATTTAATCAAAATTTTCTCTAAAAATTTTAATTTTATCTTTTGTTATTTTTACAATTAAACCCTCAAAAATTTATTATTTATTATTTAACTTTTGGATATTTGTAAATAATATTTCAAAATTATTTCGATTTATAAAAAATATTTTCTTCCAAATCATTTACAAATAAACTCATGAAATATTGTTAATTATAAAAAAGTCCAAATATTTATAAACGAGCGGCAAACAACGGTGGTGACGGTGACGAGGGTGGCGGTGTGTGGGCGGTGGCGTGCAGGCGCGGGTGCCCGATGCCGACTTGCAGGAGCCGACGCCAAAGGCCGGCGCACGAGAGCGGACGCTCGGAGGTCAGCACGCGAGCGAGGAACCTGAAGGCCAGCAAGCGGGTGCGGACGATCGAGGGGTCTATTCGTAAAATTTAGTTTTAAAATAAATAAAATTTGAACATATTTTTAAATAAAAATATTCAAGGGGTCTATTTTTAAATGCATAAATATTAAACTTGTAATTTTAAATTTTAAGTTTTAAAACCTATAATGTCTTTTTTGTAAAATTTTATTTAAAATATGATAAAAAATTTAGACGTATTTATAAATAAAAATATTGAAGGGGTCTATTTGTAAACGTATAACATGAACCTTGTAATTTTAAATTTTAAGTTTTCAAACCTTCAATGGCTTATTCGTTAAATTTACTTATAAAATAAATAAAATTTGGACTTATTTATAAATAAAAATATTCAATGGGTCTATTTTTAAATGTACAAATATTAAATTTGTAATTGTAAATTTTAAGTTTGAAACCTTCAATGGTTTTTTTGTAAAATTTTATTTAAAATATGATAAAAAATTTAGACTTATTTATAAATAAAAATAATCAAGGGATCTATTTGAAAATGTACAAACATGAAACTTGTAATTTTAAATTTTAAGTTTTCAAACCTTCAATGATTTATATCTAAAATTTAATTTTAAAATAAATAAAATTTGGACTTTTTGATAAATAAAAATATTCAAGTGGTCTATTTTTAAATGTATAAATATTAAACTTGTAATTTGAAATTTTAAAATTAAAAACCTTCAATGTCTTTTTTGTAAAATTTAATTTTAAAAATGATTAAAATTTAGACTTATTTATAAAAAAAATATTGAAGGGGTCTATTTTGTAAATGTACAAATATGAAACTTGTAATTTCAAATTTTAAGTTTAAAAACCTTCAATGTCTTCTTTGTAAAATTTTATTTTAAAAATAATAAAATTTGGACTTATTTATAAATAAATATGTTTTAGGGGTCTATTTATAAATGTAAAAATATTAAACTTTTAATTTAAAATTTTAAACCGAAAATCGAAAATTTAAACCTATTTTATTTTTTCAAATTAAATTTAATTATATTTAAATTTAGAAAAAAGAGATTGGAAGGAAAAATTACAGTGATAAGGTCTCAGAATTCTTTGGTGTTGTTGTATTATAATTGCAGCAAATATGATGTATGTTATTGTTGAGAAGGTTAAAATTTTATAAGCACTTGATCTTAGGGATTGAATAATAATATGTCCTGCATCATCAATTTTCTGTAGATCGCTAGTGCCCTCCTTAGTACGAAAATATATTTTCAATGAGAAGGAAACAAGAAAATGACAATTGATCCTGCGAGAAACACCCTCACAAATTTTTCAGTCTGCATTGACAATTTATAAAATCAAAACCAACAAATTGGATTGATGGGATGCATACATGGTAACCTTCCATAAAGAGAACTATATACTCAAATAAATAACCAATTTATTATAGTTACATGTTATTGAAATGTTCAAAATTTGCCCAAGATCCTCCTTGTCATTATCCTCTTGTGCACGGGAAGGATAAAAAAAGTCATCTTCTTCTCTTGTGTATCATAAGCTGCTACCTGCAAGTATCAAAGGACAGAATCATGTCATTATCTCTTGATGAAGAGAACTATGACACAGCCAAATAGCCATAGGATTTTACATAATTTAAGGAAATTATTTTGAAAAACCTAGAGAGCTAACAATGAATCCAAGCTCAGATATGATGAACCCCAGAGGTCAAAGCCAAGCGAATTCTGAGACCTAGTATTTACATAAAAATTAGAAGAAAAAAACGAATGACTTCATTATATCACAAAAATTACTAAACTTGCATCTAGATCAAAATGTCAGATTCCATTCTTACTTTCGAAGGTAGACGTCTTTCTTTGTTGAAATTGCTAAACTTGCAGCTTCAATGTCATCTATATTGACAGTAACATACTTTAGTAACCCTGCGTGTATACCTGATAAGAAGGAATAACTATTAAATAACCTCATATTGAGCAATCAATATAATATGAATATTAGAGCAATGAAGTGAAAGTGTCAGTAGAACCTAAGTAATTATCAAATAAAAGTTGAAAAATCACAACATTACAATTAAAAAATCACATGAAGGACATCATCCAACATCTGATGAACTTCTTGTAAAAAAACACAATGATATTTATTAATGTATTATTTCAAAATCACATAAAATAAGAAAAATAAATTCTCAATTTTTTTAAGAAAAACTCATATGGTAAATGCATACTAAAATCTGAAGTCATCAAGGTAGACCGTTTCCTTCCTCTTCCTCTGCTACGTCCTCTTACATATTGGTTTCCCACTAATTGTTAATTGCTGCTAGATTCAGAAGCTTCAATTTATTATTGTAGTCCAAGAGGCTCTTTACGCGCTCTCTTATTGTGTCCCACCTGACCATATCTACTGTAAGTATATATCGCTCTACTTGATATTTCCATTGGATCCTTAATCCTTTTCTTCTTAGGCCTACCAGGTTATCTTCTTGAACGTGGAGGAAGCACTTTCAGAGCATTTAGCACAGACACCCAAAGTTGCTTGTTTGGTAATGGAGTGATAGGAACATCATATATTCTTTTGTATGTCTCCAGAGTGTAGTAGTCATCAACAAAATCAATTGGATTAAGTCGAACATCAAGGAGAGCAATAATACCATGAACGCAAGGTACTCCTGTCAGTTATCACTACCTACAGTCACAAATCCTCTGCCTTATGTTCACAATCCATCGGCCTGTAGGATCACTGACCTCTGAAATATCATCAGAAGACCTCCAAATATGGTATCCGCCACGTGCCTGTGAAACTTTTCTAATAAAAGCTTCTATTCTTGGCACTAGCTTTCCAGACCAGTGGGATTCTTCATTTTTTTTCTTATGACGAATTTTATCATCCTTTGTCTGATGAAATCAAGTTGTTCAAGAAAAGGAAGCTCCCTGACATTCTGAATGAAATTGTTAAATGACTTAGAAATATTGTTAGTCACATAATGACATTTCACTGAATGATCAAAATGATTTCTACTCCATGCAAAATCATTTATTGCTTTCATGTACTGCCAATCTGGTATGGATAGATGTTTAATCCTCTCCATGTACTTGACGAATTCAGTAGGCAAAAATGTATTTGAATCATTAAAAATCAAATTTTCTAACCTTTTCCCAGGGTAGGATCTTTTGAAGTTTGCAATCACATGCCTTATACAAGCTCTATGCTCAGCATGTGGGAAAATATTCTTCACAATATCAGAAAAACCCTTCTGCTTATTTGAAATGATAACCAAGCTATCCAAATTTTCTATAACTTGTTGCAAGTTATATATAAATCATAACCAAGATTGGTATGTTTTTACTTCTATAACTACAAATGCAACTGAAACTAGGTTATTCTCCCCGTCAATTCTATAAGCTGAAAGCAATGTGCCTTTATATTTGCCTTTCAAGAAGCATCCATCAACTCCCAGTATAAGTCTGCATTTAGTAAGAAAAGCTCTCCTACAAGTATGTAGTGACAGAAAATATTTTTGGAAAGATATATTTGGACATTGAGTAAAATGCACAATATTACCAGAATTCCTTCTCTCCAACTCTGCCTTAAGCGAATGAAACAAATTAAAAGATTCTTCTTTATTGCCATGAATAACCCTGTAAGTATAGTCTTTTCCCCTCCATGCCTGCATGTAAGTCAGTTTAAGACTGAATTTATCATTCATCAAATTTTGTATTTGCTTGACTGTGATTTGCTTGTCAACATATATCTAACACAAAACTTGGTTGCTTACTCATTCAACACTTGCTATTTTATTTCTAGAAGTATTGACAACAATACATGTATGAACTGGTTCCATTTTTCTTACTTGAAAACCCGAACCATCAGATCTCTCTGAAGATGAAGCCTCCATGGGCAATTCGCAGAAGCACATTTGACTATTACTCTGTTACGTTCATTTTTCACAAATAAAGGCTGAAATCTGTGTACAATACAGTACTATCTAAGAGTCATTCTGAATGCATATACATCCTCAAATATGTCTCCTTTTTTCAGAACATTATTATTCAAATTATCTTTAAGTAAAAGTAGTATACCATCTTTCGCTCTGTCTTCTACTCCTTTTTCTTCGCCTTGTCTTATTTTCTCTTCTTCTTACTCAACCATTAACTCATCATTATCATCCTTCTCCTCCTTATCTTCATCATCATCAGAAAAAAAATTCAGACTGTGAAAGCTAGAATCAGAAGGACAAGTATCTAAATCTGAGTCAATATACTCATCTCTTTGCACACTATGATACTCAGAAGATTCTCCTGACATAAATTCTCTTTGATCATACTGTGATGTGTTAAATGTAGGAGTCAAAGGAGTTAGCCTTGGTGCAAACACCGCTGATAACGGATCGCCTATGTCCTCGACCGATATATAGATATTGTTATACTTCAAGTCTTGAATTACTGTCTACATTGCTTCCACCTAAATTTCACTGTTGATTGACATATAAGTTGGAAGTAAATACTTAATCACAAGTAACTGATTTGTCCTTTCTTTGACCAATTTATAGACTTTAGTCCATAACTCTGCAAATGAGTATTTCTTTGTATCAACCAATAAAGATTTCTGTTTACCAAATACATATTTTCTTTTTTAAGGATGTTCTACTTCTTTTCAATATCCTCCATAACTGAACACTAATCGAACAAGATTCTCCGAATCAGACATCTGTAAATACTTAATCACAAGTAACTGATTTGTCCTTTCTTTGACCAATTTATAGACTTTAGTCCATAACTCTGCAAATGAGTATTTCTTTGTATCAACCAATAAAGTCTTCTGTTTACCAAATACATATTTTCTTCTTTAAGGATGTTCTACTTCTTTTCAATATCCTCCATAACTGAACACTAATCGGACAAGATTCTCCGAGACCGGCTGAGAGCCGCCACTCGACCTCCTTCTTTGCACATCCTCGCCGGCCTCAGCCATGAAGGAAGAGGGAGCCGCGGGAGGAGAGAGGGAGGGAAAAGGAAAAGGGCGAAGGGGGGGGGGGGGGGGGGGTGTGTTGCGGCTCGCAGACGCCGGGGTGCACAGCCTTGGGCGTCCGCGCCTTCGCCCCATCGCGTCGGCCTCTGAGAGCCGCAAACCCCCCCCCCCCAAAAAAAAAACCCCCAAAAAAGCCACAACTCCTCCTTCCTTCGGGCGTCCTCGCCGGTCTCGAGCTCGAATGAAGGGGTGGATTCGTTTTGGGTTGGTTTTTGGGTTTTGGGGGGGGGGGGTTGTGATATGTGGATGAAGGTGTGTGCGCGGCTCGTGCATGACTCACAGAAGCTTACCGAGGAAGGAGGTCGATCTACTCGTGGGCGGCAACGACGGGACGTCGATCTTCTCGTCGACGAGGCAACAACGGCACGGGGGGCGGGGGCCAACGACTGTGCGAGGGAGTGGCACAGCGATGATGCGGGTGCAGAGCGCCAGAGCGACGACTACAGTACAAATGACGTGGAATTTATCTAAAAATTTTCAGGGGGGTTTTTGTAAATCAAAATAATTTCAGGGTGTTATTTACAAATATCCAAAATTTAAATAATAAATAATAAATTTTTAGGGGTTTAATTGTAAAAATAACGGAGGGTAAAATTGAGATTTTTAAAAAATATTTTAATTAAATAATAATAAGGAGAGTATAGGTAAATATTTTAAAAAGAGAAGTGGTATGGATAATTTTAAAAATTAGGAAAGAGTATACAATTAGTCTTAATTAAGGGATGTGTACGTAATTAACCCTTATTATTATTAGTGCGGGAGAGGCTCGGCAATCTCGTCATGGATACGGCGCTTGGGAGATGGACCGGGCTGCCAGCCCAGCCTTGTCGGTTCTGGTTCAAGCGCGTCTAACCGTGCTGACTCCTGTTCAGTCTGTTCGGTTCAGCCAAAGCAAAGCCGATTTTAGCCCGGCCCATTTACAGGAAAGTTCGGTTTTTTCCATATCAGAAATCCATCCGTTCGATTTTCTCCATTTAGACGGTCAGCATCATTCCACATCTTCCCGAACGTCTTCCCCTCGCCGCCATTAACCACGCCCACCTCCTCTGCTCCCGATCACCGGCGGCGCGAGTGGAACAGCGATGGCGGCGAGCGCGACGGCGGAGAAGACCGAGGAGGAGCTCCGGAAGGAAATTGAAGAGCTCCATCGCCAGCAGCGTGAGGTCCTTCTCCTCTCGCTCCTCGTTCTCGTCCATTTTCTTTTCCTCTTCTTTCTCTTCGTTTCTAACCGCTCTTTTTCTTCTTCTTCTTCCTCGCAGATCTCCGAGCGCCTACGGGACCCGCGAGGCCTCCGCCGCAGCGGCCCTCGCGCCATCGGGCCTCAGCGCCAGCGCGGTATCATCCGGCAGGCGGCGGCGGAGCCCGAGGAGCAGCCGGCGGCTAAGAGGAGGCTCTCTTCTGCGGTTGTCAAGGTATTTTAGTAGAAATCCTAATCCTATTCTTGGTGTTCGTTTGATTTGACTGAATGATTGATGAAGGTGGAGGACGGAGAGGTGAAAGAGGACGGGAATGAAGCAGATGCGGCGATGAAGGAGCAGGACGGGGCAGTTGATCTGAATAGTAATGGTGGGTTTAGTGATGAGAATCGCCGGAACTGGAGGAGGGTGAGGTTTTTAGATTGGTTAATTTGTCTTTTGGTTTGATTTTGTTTTTGAAGAATTTTGTGGTGATGAAGATTTGGGAATGGATGGTATTGCAGGAGATTGACACGCAAATAAAAGAGCCGGAGCCAAGGTTGTTCCCGAAGAATGAGGACCCGAGTTTGGTGAAGAGGAATAGAAGGATGCTTGGGCAGCTCTTGGGGACTCTGGAGGTAAGTTTATGTGGTTCTGTATTTTGTTGCTTTGGTTTTGTTTGTCGTCTTCTTTTTCTAATTCCGAAGTACTGCTGGATATTTGTATGTCATTAATGACAATGGCATTTGGAGTTGTAGTTGGTTTGTTGTAACACCTTGTGCAATACCTTGCAGAATAGAATCTATTTGATATTGATCACATTACAGTTGTCAAGCAGCTGTGCTGCACAATGCACATGTGATCTCCGGTCATTGAAGGGCTTTTTTGATCAATTCCAAATTGGTTGAATTGGTTGAATTGAGGGAATTGGAGTTCCCTCAATTGGGATGTTCGGTAACTAACACTAGAATTGATAATTTCAATAATTTCTAATTTGGGATTTGAATTCCAGATGAGATGGGATGGAATTCACAATTCCGGTTGGAATTGTGTGGGCCCATAGGAATAGTAATTTTTAATTAAAATTAAGAATTTTTCACCCAAATTTTCACCCAATTTTTTATATCTAAAATGATATAAATTTTTTTTATCTACTCATTATTTTTTTCACATTCTTATAAAATTTTAATACCTATAAATTAACTTTTTTTAATTTAAAATATATTTTATTGATTGAATATTTTTTTAAAAATTATTCTATTTTTTCTTAACTTATCAAATATTAAATATGCAACCCTAACATTATTATATTTTAAATCATAAATTTTTTTCTCTACTCATTAATTTTTGTATATATTTTTGTAAATATTAATACTTATGGATTATCAAATTCTAATTTAAAATATATTTTATTGACTGAATGAATATTTTTAAAATTATTTTTTTAACATAAATATTTTTTAAATATTTATATATGTTTTAACCACCAAAATATATTTTATTAATTTATTTATTAAATATTTATATTTTTAAAAAATTAATAAAAATAAAAATAAAATAAAACAAGAGTAATTTTACTTATTTGAAAATGATTGATTTTTATTCCTAATCCAAACACCGAAATTTACGAAATTGACGGAATTGATAATTCCTTAATTTTACTTCAAAATATTTCCAAATGCCGAAATTATTAATATGATCAATTCCCTCAATTCCCTCAATTCCCTGTAATTGACCGAATTGACAATTCTCTCAACTCCAAATCGGAATTGATCCAAACGCCCCTAAATGAATTAGAAAAAATTTAATAATTCTCTATTTTGTATGCAAAATAAAATTTTGTTAGCATTTTCTAAAGAACTCAAAAATAAGAAATTGAGGGGTAAATTTTGGTTGGTACTTTTTTGCCCATCTGAAGGATGTAGAGAGCATCACATGTCTAGTTGCAAATTATAATGTCTCACAGTAGTATGCACTCTATCATTATTAGATAGATCACATAAAGAAAGTTATCTATCAGAATTGCTGAATATTTCATAGTTCAATTCACTGAACATTAAGTTATCAATTGAACGTAGAGAGTGCAACACAAAAATCAAATACTTGGCAGCAAAGTCAGTTTCGCTATCATTATTCTATTTGTTGATTGTTTTCAGAAATTTCGAGAAGAGGACAGACAATTATCAACGACAGAGGCATACATGCGCAGATCAGATTCATTGAAACGGGTAAAGTTGAATTTGCCTTTTGCTTTTTGCCTTTCCAGGAAATAGAGGCTGTTCTTGCTGATTCTGTAATTTGCAAGTCATGTCTGCTATCATGATAAAGCAATGGCAAAGGCTGTTGATTTTTTTATGCGTACACATTTGGTTATATTTTCTTGATTATACTACTAATAAAATGAATGGTTTCTTTGTAATATTTTTTGAAATAGAACTGCAATGAGGACTAGTTAGATGCTTCAATGGCTGCCCCCTCAATACAGTCATATTTGCCAGGTTGCATGAACTCGATATGTGGGGAAAGTAGGTTTTTGATCTGTGAAACGAGGCATCCCTAAAGTGTAGATTTCCCTCATAGAAGATCAGTGTCATAATGGAAGAATTCTGGATGCCTTTCTGTAGTATTGAGGGGACAGAGTGAAAGAAGGTTTGAAGAAGAAAAGTATTGAATGTAAGGAAAATATGTGTACTTCCTTTATTTGCTAGCGATCTATTGCTTCTGCTTTCTGTTGGAAAAGAATGGTTGGAAGTATTGTTTACCTTCAAGTGTTCAGTTGAAGGTTCATCAAATGTTAGCTCTCTCTGGGGCATTTCATGACCATGAATACATGTGGATTAAATTATATGTACTTGCTTATTGATTTGAGTATTTTGGAGCCTCTTTAGGTTAGGAGTTTATTGAAGTTGAGCAAACAAGGTGGGCCAAACACTGCACTGCAGCTGAATATATGTCGAAGTAAGCATGTGTAGCCTTTGAAATGTATCAAACATTTTGAAGTTCATGTCATTTAGCTTTAAATTGTCCTGGAAAGCTCCACTAGATGAATTATTTATGTGGGATTGGATTATGCTGCCAGTCTTTTATTGTGATTGATCAAGTGCTCATCCAATTCTCTTATCTACAAGGCATTCGTCATTGCATTGGACTGAGAAAGTTATTCCCAGGATATTTATGCATTTGCTTTAGAATGAACTTTTTCTGTCTCTCATTTATATTCTTTCGATTGAACTTCTCATCCTGTAAATAGGCAGAGGAGAAGGCACGTGAGGAAAGTGAAAAGCTTCGACAACAAGAACGTGAACATATTGTGGAAAAACGTAGACGTGATCTGGTTTGTTCCCTTGTCAGTTGTGCACATTCAATTGATTTGGTACTGTGCATTCTGCTTCTTTCTCTTCCCTATGTAGTTGTTGTATACTATTCTGCGCAGATTCTTCAAGCTCGTTTGGCTGCCAAGGCAGAAGAAAAGAAGCTGGACCTGCTGTTTCTTCACTGGTCTGAGCATCATAAGAAGCTTAGCAATTTTCTAAGGTACAGAAATTTGGTGGAGGACTTTTTTTTGGAGAAGTATGCACCTCTTTTATTTTTTAAGTAAGTGCTCGTCTAGGACTTCCTGTTAATTCTGACTACTTGAAATTTGTCTGTGGATCACTAACCTTTAAATTTAATGCAGGTTATTTTTAATTTTGGCCCAAAACTGTCCATATTGGCAAATTTAGTTGAGACAGATAAGTTTCTGTTGCATGAATAATATATTTGATCAAACAGGAAATACCCCAGTTGTAGCTTCTTTGATATGATTTTGTGGATTTATGAAGATTGACATGAAATTTACTTGTTTTGCTGTTTGACAAGGACTAAAACGCATCCTCCAATATATTACATGCCAGTCAAACCAATAGTAGAAGATGCAGCTGCTCTTGAGAAGAAAACAGAAGAGGTAAACAATCCTTTTTTACCCCTATCTATAACTAGGCACTGTAAGGAATGATTTGCCATAAAAGCTGACCTGAGGATGCTGATAACAGTTCATCCATCATTCTGGAAACTTGAAAATAAAATATTGTGTGTTCAGATATAGTTTAATGTTTAACTAATAAAGAACCTTGCCTAGCTGATATTCCTCTAGAGAAAATTTCAAATCCATTATTTGTTATGTAGCAGTAGTTAATCATCAGATTTTGTCCAACTTAAGTTAATCGATTATTATCTAATTTGCAGGAATTTTTGGAATGGAAGTCTGCTCGAAGGGCTGAGCTATCAGAATATCAAAAGATGATTGGGGAGCAATACCTTGCAAAGGTTGATGTGGAGCTGGAGCGGTGGCAAAATGCGAGAAATGCAATGAGGCAAAACAAAATAGAAAATCTACAGGAGACTATGGACAAGGAGCTAGAGACACACAGGCTGGAACGTGGACCCAAGACAAGGAGGATCCCAGGAAGCAATGAAGAAGAGGAGGATGTTGAAGATTTAAATGCTGAAGATGAGCTTATGGATGAGGTCCTTGAGGCCAACGACAGGATTGAGTCTGATGCTGCAAAGTTGCCAGAAGTGGGTAAGGGTGGCAGTCCCAATGCTGCTGAGGTTCAGGGCATGCAGTAAGTACTTCAGTATTCATTTTGGTTTAATCTTAGCATGATGTGGGTTCTTATTATGCCTATTATGTGCTTTTGTTTTGAGCTATACAAGTATATTATAATGAACGATTAGCTCTTGTTAGTGTTAAATCTATGCATTCTATGCTTTTTGTAGTCTTAAGGTTTGTGTTAGGCATGCTCTTTTCTTCTTTGAGATAAAACGTGCGCTTTTCTTGCCTCATATTACTGTGATCTGGCAAGGGATATTTACGTTCTTTTTTTGTGTTCATATTCTTATGTCTGAAGATTATTGGGCCTTAAAAAATAGACATTAGCGCCTCTCGCTATTGAACTGTAGTATGCTGTTTAAGTTTCGTTGTATTTTTCTTCTCTGTAATAGCTTGTTGGTAGTAGAAGAAAACCAGGGTGAGCATACAATGGTTAAATAGACCAGGTTCAATAACTTCCGCTTATCTGGCTCAAATTGGTTTAATTGGCACATCAGCATGTAATTCTGGAACCGGTTTTTTGGAACCATTTTTGGAGAACCGTTACAGTTTTCCACCAAACTTGGTTTAAAACCTTTCAACGGGTTTGACAACAAATGAAGCCAAAGAAGCTGGCTTCTTGTAAAGAGCTCCCTAAGAAGCATGAACTCTTGAAGTCATCTTGTCCTCCCTTCAAATCAGGTAGGTAATGAAAAGATCATGAGAAATTGGCAAAATGTTTTTTTTTTTTTCAAAAAAATGATCCTTTTGTATGTGGTTATTCACGTTTCAGTAGGAACAAGCAAAACCGGTGAATTGTATGGATTCTATATGTTTTAGAACTAGAATTAAATTTCAATTTTTTAAAATTTTAAAATTAGAATTGTATTGATTTGGATTGAGAATTGAATTTAAAATTTTAATTCTGAATTGGTTTTAAATCAGTTGTGAAATTGATATATTGATTTTTTAATTTAAAAAATTTACACTTTGTATTACAATTTTACAATAACTTAATTTTAAATGCATTAGTATAAGAAATATGATTTTGAGATATATATGAAATCAGGCTTAAAATTTTTAATATACATACAATCGGTGAGATTTTGGTTCATGTATTTTTTTTACATGATATTGGACTCAAAACTGAGATCCAGTTTTTGATTTTATAAAAAATTGAGAATCAAAATTGTATTAGTTTACTTTGACAATTGCGTTTTTAGTACAATTTTTAAGTGATACATTATGGTATATTAATTTTTAGATTCTCTTGCGACCTGGCTGGCAGGCTGACATGCGAATTTTATAATTTGTTTGTTTATGATATATATCAAATATAAAATCCTCAGGGAGAGTATTTGATTCCTCATCCTAAGTTACATATTGAGGAAAATAAAAATATATTTTATAAACTTTAAGTCTTAATTTTAAATTATAAATTTTAAATCCTAAAATTTAAAACTTAAATTCTAGATTTTAAACTTAAATTTTAAATCCTAAATTTTGAACCCTAAAATTTCAAAATTTTAAATCTTAGGTCTTTAAATCCGAAATTTTAATCTCTAAACTCTAAATTATCATGAAATTATTTAGAAGTAAATTAAACAATTTGAAGATGAGTAGGAGGGAAGGTTAAAAATTTTTTCAGAAGATTTATTTTCCCACCATATATATATATATATATAAGCCAAGCTTGAGCTTCAACATATTATTCTTTGGAAAGTATGAAATGAAATCTACAATTTGAACTGCATATGTCGTTCGTTGGCCTTCCTTTCGTCAGCCGATCGGCTGCTAATGAAGCTGTAAGCTCTCCAGCGCCAACGAACCGCATCTCCTGCGCCAAAGGCCAACCGCGTTGGCATCGCAGCCTGTGGCAGCGACGCGTTTCACCACAGGCAAAGGCGGGTCAAGTTTCTCCACGCTTAGCATGCCAAAGCCGCTGCTGCAATCTTCTCTAATCTTCGTCCTCGGCTGCATTTCTCTTGAGTTGGTAACCTGCTTGTTGCAGTGGCTTTTACCAACCGAGGGGCTTCTAGTTGCTGACGAAGAAGAGGACTTGTCCCTCTTAATCTGCCCCACACACCCAACTCTGGGAGACGATGGTTCGACGAAGTCTGGGGTAATTGGGCCAGAAGAGGAGTGGCCGGAAATGTCTTCTGTGTGTCTTCTGGGGACAACTCTGGCTTTTGTGGGTACCAGGCAGCACATAGGGTTGAAGGAGCTTACTCTATGGTGTTGTTGGTGCTGGCGCTGGTGGCTTTTCTTCTTGCCCATTGGATTGCAATTGCAGTGATCTATCTTGTTAGGTATGGAGAAGAAGTAATAAAGGAGGAGACTTTGAGTTAGTCATGGCATAGACTTGGACAGCAGTGTGTCATCCGTAGCTTATTATTGATATTTTTGACTGACTTTTTCTCTAAGAAACTAATGATCCGGTCAGAATAAAGTTTAAAATCTCGGTTTCAATTTCGGTTTTTTTCGTCGATGAACGGTGAAAACAATACGATAGTTGTGGAAGCTATTTGGTATATGGCAGCGGCTGTGTGAAACTAGGATTAGGCCCTGGTTTAGCTTGACACCATCCGAAACTGAAAACGATTAGACTTAAATGCACTATTTTCTCTTTCACATACTTTAAAATATTTTATAATTTCATTTTTTTCTCTATATAGTATCTGGTGTAGATTAGCTGAAACATTAGGATGAGGTTGTGAAGTCCACATCAAGCAGCTAGCCTATTTTAAGCTTTTTCTTCCTGTTCGCTTCTTCTTTGTACTGCGCTGTTCAAGTCAGTGAAGGCGACGTCCTAGTGCAGCAAATTAAGTATTACAAAAACACTTGTTATTAGGACGGTTTCTAGGTTAAAATTTGTCATGTTTTCATGATTTGTTTATCTTCCCACATTAGTCTACTATTCCTTGGTTGATTCGTATTTTAGGTTAAAGTTTCATGCTTCCGTTCCTTGATTTATAAGAACAATGCATCTTCTACATATTTCTCCTTTTCTAGCCTCTTTCCTCACGTCTCTCTCTGCGCCTTTCTTTTCCTAATCCTTTTGGCTATTCAAACAAACCACAGACGAGATCCAAGTCTTCGATTTGGTAAATTTGCTGCCATTTTACACATCAGGTTTTCATTTTGGGAGTCTAATAACAATTTAGGTAATCACAAAACCACAATCTTATGCGAAATATGTTTTCCGTGCACGGTTCATCCAAAAAAACTTGTTGACATTCGTTGAAACAATCTTAACTCCGCTAGTTTGCTGGCCGATGTGAACTAACATAGCCGTGTATATCTGGCTTGTGTTGGTCATCATCTAAATTTTCATGTCGTGCTGCTATTTTCATGTTCGCAAAAGACTAAAGAATCTAAATCGCATAAGCTACTTGATATGCCGCACTGTTACGTTATCAATGAATGCAAACAATTCCCCTAATCATAGTATTATGCAAGATCCAGATGCTTGATTCCTACAAAACTAGTTCAGAATCAAGCTCTCCAGCTTCAATAACCACCTACGTATGCAAGAAAAAGTGTTGCAGCTGCTGCTTGAGCTGCAGGCTCTCCAGACCGTTCCCACCCCCTATCCCCATCCCCAACCCCCGGCCGCACCGCCGTTTCCACAGGGTCACCTCGTTGGCCTCCTTCAGACCGCCGCGCCTCACCACCGGCGATGGGTCGATGTCAGCCACGCTCCCGGCGGGGGGCTTGCCACATCTGTTATCTCTCATCTTTGCTGCCGGTGTGGCCGTGCTTGGGCTGGCTGCAACGTTCTTCGCGGAGAACATCCGTCCTAGTTGCAGGACTCTTCCATGAGGTGTCGCCTTGCTTCTCCTGACGGAGCCTACGTAGCTCACCCTTGGCGAGGAAGGCTTATCGTGGGCTTCCAGGGAACAACCATGGCAGATGAAATGGTTCCTTTGTGGACTCCTTGGTTGTGAGAGGAAGAAAAACAATAGGCGGGATTCAAGCTGCTGATTTGGAAGTTGTTTTTGGTATGGTTGGAAGTTTCGGCGGAAATCGAGCAGTTTCGGTCGGTTTCGAACCAAAATTCTATTTTAGGTTTCGGTTAGGGTTTATTGTTTATTACTGTTCATCTTCGTCAACGAGTGCGGGCGGGAGCTCGCCAGGCGAGCGCGCGCGGGCGAGCACGCGGGCTAGAGCGTGTGCTGGCAAGCGCGCGAGAGGGGGCTTGCCAGGTGAGCGCGCGCGGGCAGGAGCGCGCGGGGGCGGGACCGCGTGCGGGCTCGAGCGCGCCGGAGCGGGAGCTCGCCGGGCTCGCACGCGGGGGCGGGAGCTGCCAAGCTAGCGCATGCGGGAGGAGGGGGGGGGGGGGGGGGGGGGGGGGAAGGGGCTCGCAAGGCTTGCACATGCGGGGGGGAGAGCTCGCCGGGGGGGGTGGGGTGGGGTGGGGTGGGGTTTTTTGGGGGAGGAACTCGCACCGGCTTCGTATCTGAGCTCAAGGGCCCTGCGCACTCGCTTGTCTGCCGCCGCTCCCTTGCCTATTTCGCGCCCTCACCGACCTGACCCGTACTCTTGTAAGCTGAGGTCGGTCTTACACTGGAGCCAGCGCTATCGCCAATTTGATTTCGACGTCCTTATCGGTTTCTATCAGATACTGTTCACGTACATAATATTATTTACGAAATTATTCATTATTTTAAAAAAATTTTAAATATATTATACTTTTTTAATTTGAAGTTAAAAAATAATTGAAATAAAGTTAATTTTTAGTCAAAATATAATTAATAAAAAAAATATTTTGGTTGAAACTGAAATGAAAATGATTTTGATCGAGACACGTTGATGTTTTTGTTCACGTGCATGTGTGAATGGCCGTTCCACCGAAAGTAAAGGCAAAAAAAATTTGTATCGGTCTTACCCCAATGTAAATCGTTGTCACGAGATTGCGCAGAGCTAGTTGTTCTCATATGTTTATAAATGTTCATCTGGATTGTTCAGGTAATGAATTAATAATTTCACATCCAAATGTTTTAAACTCAACTGATGATGATGATAATTAATTGTATTACATTATATTTAATAAATTATGTATATATCAATTATATTTTAATAATAAGTTAAATTTACTTATGTTAATTTTTATTTTTTTTAATCATATTCATATTATTTCTCATATATTATTTCCAAACTTAACTGATGATGATTATGATGATTAGTTGTATTATTTTAGAATTTATAAATTATGTATGTGTGAAGTACATTTAAATGAAAAGTTAAATGTGTTTATGTTAATTTTTAACTTTTAATCATATTCATATTATTTCTTATATGTTTTTTTAATACACTAATATATATTAAAAGTAGACTTATTACTGACTAACTATCAAAATTAATTTTAATTAACTAAAATAATATTTAATATTATGAAAAAATTAAGTATAAATTTATTTCTAATTTTTCAAATTTTTCCAAATTTCTTTTAATATTTTATCGTATTTTTAATTTGAAGTCAAAGTACAGTCAAAATATAGTCAAACTCTGGTCAACACCCAATTAATAATTTAAAAAAAAATTTCTGCCGAATCCGAAACAGGCGAAACTAAAACTGAAACGGCCGAAACGATCGAAACGTATCGGTTTCGCTTGATCCCGAAATCGAAATCGAAACTGTACCATAAAATCTTGGTTTTTGGCCATCAATATGGAGTACGATTAAATTAGAGAGGGAGTTGTTGAAGGTGGAACCCTAAGAAAGAGCAAGTTATTTTACAAAGGTGGAGGAGGGTCATAAGGACATCGACACCGTTGAATTGATTTGCAAACGGAATGCCGACGGCGTCTTCGTAATTTGTATGAAATCATCAGGAAAAATCAAAGAGGACTTCAGAAATGTCTGTGTAATTAACATGGGACAAAAACGTTGATAGTGGTTAAGGGCTCGTTTGTTTGGATTCCGGGTTTAGGAATCGTGGAATCGTAGGAATTGAGTGATTCCAGGGAATTGAAGGAATTGAGGGAATTAGATAATTACAGTGTTTGGATGAGTATTTACTGTAGGGAATTGGCAATTGGTCAAGTCCTTTCCGTTGTTTGGATGAGTTTTTACTGTAAGGAATTGAAAAATATATTAAAATAATTTAAAATAATAAATAATTTTAAGAAATAAAAAAAAGATTATGTAAATATCTTATTATAATCAATTACATATTTATTTAATATACTTTTATTTTTATCTTCTAAAATAATTTTTAATAAATATAGAAAATATATACTTATTTTTTTGAAAATAAGTAATATTTAAGTAATTTGAGTAATAAAAAAAATTTAATTTTAAAATTTTTAAAATAATTTTTAAAATTAATAAGATTTTATAAAAAGACCAAAAAAATGCATGCTCAAAGCTCCAGCAGTATCAAGTTTGGAATCACCCAAATACAAAGCATTTGAGTAAGTTACACTGAGATCCAACTTCTATACAGAGGGAAGAAACTGTCGGAGAAGTATCAATCCAAGTCTACAATTCCAAAATTGGAGAAAAGGATCTTCAACTGTTGAACGAAATCTGAACCCGTGGCATACTCTGTAAGCAATCCCACAGCAAACCCGAACATTGCCCACCTACATCGAGCAATGCCAACATCTCATCAAGCACAAATCTATCTAGTCATAGGTAAGCCAATTCCGACAGCAACAAATCTCAGAGCAGTAACGGGAACTCAACTCGGATTATACTTGAGCTCATGTGGTGCTCATCATAGAGAGTTGATGCATATTTATCAATGAAAGAACAAGAAATCAGCAGCCAGAAGAAAAAAAAACATCAACAACTTCCTCTCCAAAATCCCGTTCCAATAAAAAATTTCCCGAATGCAATTGCCATATTTGTGGATTCATCATGGAATCATTTGACTGTTGATCTGTACAAAACTACCAATGCTAGGCTTTCTAGAATTCATTTAACATATCTAAGCAAACAGATTGCATAATTCCAATATAAGTGTCTTGGGCAGTCGATTGGCACACAAGATCCTGATACACAACCTCCAGCATCTCTACAAACTCACGAATCTAACTATCTAAAAAGTAAAAAATAAAAGAAAAAATCAATTTAATTGAAAGACAGACCTGCCATTGGCAATCTCATTCTTGCCAAGGAATCCAAAGAAGGGGCCTCGGTCAGCCTCCTCAAGCTTCTTCTCCCTAAAGTACTCCTGCAGCTCCTTGGCCACCTTCCTCTGGTACTCCATGGTGACCACCGCCGGCCTGGTGGTGGCGGTGGCAACTGGACAGCCGCTGGACGGAGAAGAAGCCGCAGGACGGAGACGAAGCCGCTGGACGGAGAAGAAGCCGCTGGACGGCCGTTGAAGCCGCTGGACAGCCGGACGACGGAGAAGATGCTGGTCGGAGGAGAGAAGACGCAGACGATGGGGGGGGGGGGATTCGTGCGAATTTAACCCGGAATTAGGTTTTCGTCCCCGACGTGCTACAGTAATTAGGGAATTGAAATCCGGAATCCGCGTTTTCGCTCGATTTTGAGAGAGAATTAAAACGGGGAATCGGGGGAATTGGGGAATAACCGATTCCCCCGATTCCGGGTCCTGGGAATCGAAACAAACACCGGAATGGAGGGAATTGGGCTCTTAATTCCCTCCATTCCTCCGATTCCCGGTTCCGGGAATCGAAACAAATAAGCCCTAAAAGACTTGAATATTGATCGATTGACGTGGACCATGGCTATTTTTGATCCCATGAACAAATTGGACTTGACTTTTACTCCGCTCATATATATTTTTCAATTTTAAGATAACCTCATATATATTATTTGGCCTGCTTCTCTTCTTCTTTGTTCACCGCCGGCCTCATTTTCAGAGATCAAACTCTGAGTTCTGCCATGGATATCGTCCTCCTGATTACAAGGATACATGGAAACCATTTTAAACTTGATTTATGAGAAATGGGTTCTCCATTTGGAGTCATCATAGTCGTCAAAAATAGGTTATCCTGAACGAGCACAAAAGTAATATTACAATTTTCAACAGCATCGTTTTCATAGCAACAAATGTGAAGAGGACAACTGAAAAAATAAAGGTTGCACAAACTGAGAAAGAAAAATCCTATTGCTGAAGAAAATGTGTAGTGTATACTGAAAGCTAGATAATCCTGTGCTCAGGTTCCAAAACTGGATTGTATTCTTCATCGGATCTGGTCTCTTTCTATGCTACAAAGAAACATATTGTGTGCGTGCGGTAAGAATCTGCGGAGATTCTACTGTTAGAATTTGGACTATAAATCATGTACATTTATGCATAAGAACATGTAGACGTACATGTATTGCATGAAATTATTGTGTATATATTTCTATTATATGGTATAAGGACCCAATTGAGGTGATCTATTTAATTTAGGGTCTTTATCATCTAAAATACAAGTGTGGTGGCTAAATTGTAAATGTGTAGAATTCCTGGGGTTTAATTGTTAATTATTGATGGACTAATTAACAATTAACCCATTAAGATTTATGGGTATGGTTAACCCATTAAGATTTATGGGTGTGGTCCCTGACTGTGGAATTTAGTATATAAAGGAAAAGGGATTGAGAAACCCTGGACATCCATCAGTCATCAAATTCCAAACAGTCAGAAGACCTCCTCCCAAAACCTAACTCCTCCAGCGCCGCCATCTTCTCCCTAAGCACCGCCTCCGGTGACTTCACCTTCTTCGCAGCCGGAGCGCAGTGGACTTGCTCGGGTTTCAGGCTTCTTTAATCTACCCAATGGAATCAAGTACGCTTCCGTGTTCTTCATTTTTCTCAAAGATCTGACATGAATGTTTCTGGATTATCAATGGCATGTTCCTTGAATTTCTTACAATTGGTATCAGAGCCAGTTTTCATGTTGGGTTTTTGAGAATAGAAAATTAGTGTTAGACTTAAAAAAAAAAATCTCCATCTTCTCCCCCGATCGTCCGCTGTGCTCCGGCGACCGGCAGCGGAGGCGGTGGCCAGGCGGCAGCCGTGGGCCAGCGGAGACGGCGGCGTGGCAGCGGGGCGGCCGAACGGCGTAATGGCCTAGCGGCGGCGGCGGCGGCAACAGCGGATTAGGGTTTGAGGATGGTGAAGATGATTAGTTTTGGTTTTGGTTTAATTTAAAGTTGGTTTTGGTTTAAGTTTAGTTTTAATTGATTATGGTTTTGGTTTAATTCAAATGATGGATTCAGTTACTAATATTTTTAATTTAATTTGGTTCAAGCAATACGTTGCCAAAGTAATCTCTATTGTGTAGATTGAATTAAACTAAAAATATTAGGAAGGCATTACATGCTTGAAGTTTCATACGGGTAATAACCGGCCCAAAGGAAGATTATTATTTGGCCGAAATTAAAGTATATTTATGGTAATAAATATGTGATAATTATTTGGTTTTATCCATGTGGGTAATAAGTCGGTCCAAAGAAAGGCTTATTATTTGACAAGACTTTATTGTCAATATTTGATTGCCACACCAAGAGTACCACTTGCAAATTGAATTTTATTCAAAGACTTAATTTCAATGTTGTGCTAGGTATCTTGAGATGAGATTTAATTTCTTTTTGTGAGCTGATTGTGTTTTGAATTTTTGCTCTCTTTCAGTTGACTTTGTGAATGCTTCTGCTGTCACTGCCAATATCAATGGCATTCCAGTGCTCAATGGGAGTAATTTTTAGACTTGGAAAAATAAGGTATCCATAGTCTTGGGATGTATGGAACTTGACCTAGCATTGAGGGAGCCACGTCCTGCACCTCTTACAGATGAAAGCTTTGCTAATGATAGGAGAGCTTTTGAGAGGTAGGAACGCTCTAACCGCTTGAGTCTTATGATAATGAAAAATGCTATCCCAAAGACGTTTTTGGACACTATGTCTGAGGAGACTGATGCTAAAAGGTTTCTTGAAACCCAAGAAAAGCGCTATATGAAAACCGATAAGGCGGAAACAAGTGCAGCCTTAAGAAAACTTGTTTCCATGAGGTATAAGGGTAACGGGAACATAAGGGAGTATATTCTCGAATTGTTTAATCTTGCAGGGAAATTAAAAACACTAAAATTAGAGCTTTCGGAAGACTTGCTCATTCATTTAGTGTTGATTTCTCTTCCTCCGCAATTTAGTCAATTTGAAGTGAGCTATAATTGTCAGAAGGAGAAATGGACAATGAATGAGCTCATTTCTCATTTAGTGCAAGAGGAAGACAGGATGAAACACAATAAAACCGAGAGTGCTCATTTGGCATCATCTTCTTACGGAAAAGGCAAGAAGAGAAAAACTAAAGATGTTGCGGTGAAGGAAAAGCAAAAGAAGCAGAAAAATACGTCCGAAAGACATAAGGAAAAGAAATGCTTCTTTTACAAGGACTCTTCCCATTTTAAGAAAGATTGTGCCAAATTTCACGCTTGGCGAGTGAAGAAAGGTACATCTTTTGCTCTTGTTAATTCAGAAGTTAATTTAGTTTTAGTACCTAGATATACTTGGTGGTTGGATTCGGCTACCACAACTCACATAAGTATATCTATGCAGGGTTGCCTGAACTCCCGACAGCCAAATGATGACGAGAAGTACATCTATATGGGGGCTGGAAAAGGGGTTGAAGTTGTGGGCATTGGGACTTTTCGGTTGTTATTACGTACTGGTTTTTATTTAGAATTAAATAACACATTTATTGTACCGTCTTTTAGACGGAATTTGATATCAATTTCTATTTTGGACAAAGAAGGATTTGTTTGTTCATTTGGTAATAGAAAATGCGATATCTATTTTAATTCTGTGTTGTATGGAACCAGTCATTTAACTGATAATGACAACCTTTATTTGCTTCATATAGAAAGTTCATACAGTGAGTCCCATAATACTGAAACAAAAGGCACTAAACGCAAATTTTCAAATGAAAATTCCTTTAAATTATGGCATAAGCGTTTGGGTCATATCTCTAAAAGGAGAATTGACAGACTTGTGTCAGAAGGAATTCTTGAAAAACTTGATGATTCATATCATAATATTTGTGTTGAGTGTATAAAGGGAAAAACTACAAATAAGAGCAAAGTAGGAGCTGAGAGAGCTAAGGAAGTCTTAGACTTGATACATACAGATATTTGTGGACCGTTCCCTACAGCTTCTTGGAATGGTCAACAATATTTTATCACATTCATAGATGATTACTCTCGATATGGCTACCTATATTTAATTCATGAGAAATCACAAGCATTGGATGTTTTTAAGTTGTTCAAAGCCGAAGTTGAAAACCAACATGGTATATCAATTAAGGTTATAAGATCTGATCGTGGTGGTGAATACTACGGAAGGTACGACGGATCAGGTGAACAACGTCCAGGTCCATTTGCTAGATTTCTTAGTGAGTGTGGGATCGTTCCTCAATACACCATGCCGGGTTCTCCGAACATGAATGGTGTAGCTGAGAGACGAAATAGAACCCTTAAGGATATGGTACGAAGTATGATTTGTCGTACAACTTTACCTCACTCACTATGGGGAGATGCATTAAAGACCGCAATGTATATTCTCAATAGAGTTCCTACAAAAGCTGCTAACAAAACCCCTTATGAGTTATGGACGGGTAAGAAACCTGTCTTAAAGCACTTACGAGTTTGGGGATGTCCAGCTGAAGCAAGGCCTTATAAGCCAAATGAAAAGAAACTGGATGCAAGAACTGTTAGTAGTTATTTTGTAGGATATGCTGAAAGATCACGGGGATTTAAATTCTACGATCCTAAAACAAGAACATTTTTTAAGACGGAAAATGCTCGATTCTTTGAGCATGTTGAGTTTGGGGGGGAAGATAATGTTAAAGGTTTTGTGTTTGAGGAGGAGTTGGAAAATATTCCTTTTCCTGCAGTAGTTGTTGATCATGATCAAGCTTTCATTCCTAACATGATTCAACAACATCCGGTACAAATCCAAGACAATGCTGAACTTCCAACTCATCAAGATCATCCAGTTATTCCTCAATCCATTATACATGAGGAAAATGTGGATCAAACTCAACATACTCAAATTCAAGAAGAGCCTGTGCCTTTAAGAAGATCCACTAGAGAAAGGAGAAAAGCAATTTCAGATGATTATGTTGTTTTTCTTCAGGAACATGAGAATAACATTGGCTTAGAGGGAGAGGATCCACTCACCTTCCATGAAGCAGTCAATGGTTCCAACTCTCAAAAGTGGATTAATGCCATGGGTGAGGAAATGCAATCCATGAAAGACAATGACGTTTGGGATCTTGTTTCATTGCCTGAAGGTGTGAAACCTATTGGTTGTAAATGGATTTTTAAAACCAAAAGGGATTCACAAGGTAATGTAGAAAGATATAAAGCTCGTCTTGTCGCCAAAGGATTCACCCAAAAGGAAGGCATTGACTATAACGAGACTTTCTCTCCAGTTTCTTCGAAAGACTCTTTTAGGATCATCATGGCACTTGTAGCGCATTTTGATCTTGAGTTACATCAGATGGATGTAAAGACCGCTTTTCTTAATGGAGACATTGAGGAAACAATTTATATGTTACAACCGGAGGGGTTGGATTCCAACGAATCTAGCCAATTGGTTTGTAAACTTAAGAAATCCATCTATGGGCTTAAGCAAGCTTCCCGTCAATGGTATCAAAAGTTTCATCAGGTTGTTCTCTCATTTGGGTTTAAAGTGAACCCTGTTGAATATTGTGTATACCATAAGTTCAGTGGGAGTAGATTTATTTTCTTAATCTTATATGTGGATGATATTTTGCTTGCTAGTAGTGATGTAGAACTGCTTCGAGAAACCAAGAAATTTCTTTCGGAACAATTTAAAATGAAAGATCTTGGTGAAGCATCCTTCGTATTAGGGATCCAAATTCATCGTGATCGTTCACGAGGAGTTTTAGGATTATCACAGAAGGGTTACATCGAAAGTCTATTAAAACGATTTAGCATGCAAAATTGCAGGCCACATGATACCCCCGTATCTAAAGGAGATAAATTTAGTTTGAACCAGTGTCCCAAAACTGATATTGATTCCAAGTTTATGGAAAATATTCCTTACGCATCAGTGGTAGGGAGCTTTATGTATGCGCAGGTTTGCACTCGTCCGGACCTCGCATATATTGTTGGAATGCTTGGTAGATATCAAGCTAATCCAGGAAGAGAACATTGGGTAGCAGCCAAAAGAGTCTTCAGATACTTACAAAGCACAAAGGATTTAATGCTCACATATAGGAAGTCGGATAGACTTGACATTATTGGGTTTTCTGATTTCGATTTTGCTGGATGCCAAGACAGTCGTAAATCGACATCTGGCTATCTTTTTCTGCTAGCTGGAGGTGCAGTTTCATGGAAGAGTGTCAAACAAACACTCGTTGCATCTTCCACTATGGAGGCTGAATTTG